>NQII01002184.1:5936-238620 GCA_002778355.1 Clitarchus hookeri | reverse complement strand
GGACCCTGTATAGTCCTGTCCCGCTACAAAATGGAGCACTGCATGGCTCTAGTTGCAGAATTTCGTCTTCGCTTCCCCCATCCCTCGTCCTTAGGTTCTCTAGTAGGGTTTCTTCGGCTCTCGCCTCCCTTCCCTCCGGTGTCTTACTGATACGCATAACCTCCATACTTTTTGCCTGCCGCCTACAGGAATCCCTATGTTGACGGCCTAGTAACCCTTGCCTCCTCTAGTGCGAATTGGTCGCTGGGCGCCAAAGGGTTTGATGAGACCCCCTTAAGTCTTTGGTTCATCCTAACTAGCTCTGTAATTCGGTCTTGTTCAGCCTGACTAGTTCGGATATCTGGTATGGGTGAGACCCCTTTTCTCGGGTATATGGGTATAGTCGTTTTCTTGATACCTTCTTTACAGATGTATCTGTGCCCCACCGTTGGGAAGCCAAATTAACTTGACGCTACACCACGGTGGAAGATAGGGTGACTTATCGCGNTTGGGAAGCCAAATTAACTTGACGCTACACCACGGTGGAAGATAGGGTGACTTATCGCGTCGTAGTTACGTCCTCCCCGCATAGACGATATGATTCGTGAAGGTTAAGGAGTTTGCAATAATGTAGTCGGTTGCTGTTTCATTTTGAAGGACGAATATATTGTCTGGAGTTTACACAAGAACTACATACATCAGCACTTCTGAGGTGTGGTACCTAATTTGAATACTTGTATTAACTGGGCGACTTCGTGGGTGAGTGGAGCTTCTCTGGGCACCGATTTTTATACTTAACTCAGCAGTGAGTGTTGGTAGGCTGTCATCTGGGGATGATCTCTGGCGAAGTGGTAGGCCTTGGAAAAAGACCCGCAGGTGCTGCTGTCTCCCTGGACTGTGGTTCGGATTCGTGGTCATGTCTTCTCGCGATTCCTTGATGCAACTCTTCCCTCGGCGCGATGATAATCAACTGGGCCCCTCTTCTCTCGTAAAGGGCTTATATGGTCGCCAGCCTCGCTCCTTAAAGTGTCGGCACGTGTCTCTATTATCGGGGGAGGGGGTGAGGTGGTGGAAAGAAGAACAATGCCTTTCAAAACACGTGCCCTGGTTCCTGAAGGTTGGGGGCAGGAATGGTAGCACTTTGCTCCTAACTTGCTCTGTCAGCTACTTCTCTGTGCATTTCCATATTGTGCTGTGGTTATCTAAGGGGGGAGGGGGGTTTTCTCGGCACCACTATCCAGCTCGTCAGCGTTTTCTTCCGTGGTGCGTATTTTCTGAATTTAGGCAAACTGTGTTTCAATAGCTCGTGAAACCTCTGCGATCAACATATATCACGGGCTTGCTAGAGGCGTAGGGGGTGAGTGGATGAAGGGGGGTGGACGACGCCTCAGCGACACGTGTAACTGCGATCCGCCACCTGCCTCGTGGCACGTGTCAACTGAGAGGCGCTCGCAAAGTGGGTCTGTGAAGCTTCAATTCCAAAAGATGTCGCTCGTCAACTGTTCAGAATTTGGCACTACTGCGACATTCTATGTCATAGCGTCAATGTCGCGACATCAGTGGCGACGTGAGAACGAGCATTTACTCTTCACTTTCAGCCAAAATCATTTTCCAAAACGATAAGATAATAATCACCATAACTCGTTTGTAAGGCATAATTATATTTTTACTTTATAAATAGTGATCACTTAATNCGATAAGATAATAATCACCATAACTCGTTTGTAAGGCATAATTATATTTTTACTTTATAAATAGTGATCACTTAATTCCTTATGCCATTCTCACTCTACTTTCAGAAAGAAAACAATGCCTATGAGATTTCCTTCTTGTCTGTGTGTCTGTGTGTCTGTGAGTATGTGCCTCTTATAAATATTTTGATTACTTGTCAGGATATTCTTCAATTTCATTACACATACAGCACTTAGTAATGTCACAAACCAGACTTCAATAATCAATAATTTTAAATCATACAGGTGTTCATTTGTATCCTACTTTCCGAAGAAAAGATAGGCTTACGTAACAACCCGAATTTTTATTTTTGTTTTATATTGTATGACACCTCGCCACCCAATAACTTTTGTACTAGAATATCACCAAACTACACCCACATAAAGTATTTACTAATTGCATCAGACGTTTCCAGTTTTCGATCATGCTGGGTACATATTTGGTATGTTCATAGACATGCTATAGGCATAGAAATTAGATAGCAAAACTCATAATAGGCAGCCATCATGGAAGATAGCGCATATTGAAAAAATGACGCCTTTCCTTTTTTATCTCGGAAACCACACGTTGACTGCCACGGTGGACACCGGTATCTGCTCAACACTGTTAAAGACAACGAGTTTTTGGTGCCATGTGGCCTCTCGGTTGTTAAATCTAGCAAGCTTATGTCTCCGCTGTGGCCTCAGGGAACAAAATAATAAGTCTGGTTTTTAAATTCTAATTTTTCTACTGGCTTGACCGACTGAAATGCATTTCCCTGCATTCTGTCCGCTGTGCTTGTCGGTGGCGCAGATGGAATGCAAAATTCATGTAAATGAATATTAACTTTTTTTCAAAATCACTTGTAATTATGTAACGCAAAAAGTATAATAGGTGAAGTGTGTATAACTTGCAAAAATAGCTATCCATTCACAAATATATGATTATTTATGTACATATTTAAAACACTGGAGGCAGTATGTAGGTTCACTGACACAGTCGCTGCAATAAGTAGTCATTTTCTTCAACTTTTTGTCTATTTCTCCACGTACTTTATTTTCATAGCATTCTCGTCAGTATTTTCTGCAAACTCTTGCAGGGCTTTCCTTTATCTTGAAGGTTTGTTTAGACAAAGGTTTTGAGTGCATCATAGCAATATGTGTTGTTGATGGGTCACTGTTTTCATTTTATTTTGTGGTACTGCTTTGACCGCCATCACCTCTTTCACTGAGGCTTTACAAAAGTTGGTGATGGTACATTTTCCTGTTATTTGACAGAAAAATAAATGTGCATTTACTACTGCGATACTTAATAATAATTCGATGGCAAATTTACTATAGAAATTCAGAGATCTGCAAAGAGATGTGCTATAACTTGAGAGCTGGTCAGACAAATATATTGCAGCTTTTCCCTTATTGTAATCGACAATGGACTTCGGTTTGAAGACCTTCCCATTTCTATGTTGTATAGGAACTGTTTCATCCCCGTGATATGTGGACAATACGAGAATATCTTTCTTCTCAGCTCAGTACAGTAATGTCTCTGTTGCTCTGTTGCCCTACCAATATATCCCTCGTAAGTATTTTCTCGACAACTGTTTTTGGGTTATGTTTTTTATTTGACCTAAGCATGCCTAGTAGGTTAGTAAACTTGCCATAGAGTTGGTTTGATGACTCAATGCTTGTGTAATAATTGCCAGTAACTATCACTCTCCCCGAATTCAATAATGAGTCACATAATTCTAGTACAACAGTTGTTGACACGGACTGTCCTGCATTCTGGTGTTTTCCTGCATATATTTTCATGTTCCACGTGTATCCTTTGCCAAGAAAAAGTATTTAAAATACTTTTACACCTTACTTGTGACTTTTCATAGGACATAATGGATTATTTTCAGTCGTCCCTTGAATGACTCGTTCGTTTCATCTACACACAGTTTCTCCTGTCATACACAGTGTCTGGAAATTTGTCACAAGATTTCCTACGGCATTATGAATCTTATAACGTTGATAGTTTTCCGGTTTGTTTTCGTTGTCAGAGAAACGCAACATTAGCAACAACAATTCAAATGTATTTCACGAAATGGTAGCAGGCACAGTGGTTACTCAGNGTCAGAGAAACGCAACATTAGCAACAACAATTCAAATGTATTTCACGAAATGGTAGCAGGCACAGTCGTTACTCAGGAAAAAGGATCGATCATCCAGTAATCACTTATTGATGGCGCCTTCACAAGTCCCCTGAATTCAAATATTCCTAGAAAATTGGTTTTTTCTTCTTTGTTGGTTGGTGTACACATCTTCCGCCTACCACTTGTTGACATGTCTTTGTTTCTGAGCTTTTGAGCAGCATACATGTTTATTTGTTCAACAAAGATGTCCAACAATTCATCCCCTACAAATAATTTGTAAAGCACTCGAATTCCGATGAGTGAGTTAGTTCTGCTGTCACTTCTGGATTGAACCCGTCTTCCCTATTGAAAAATAATTGGCCTTTAATTATCTTTGGATCATGCCAAGAACTAATGTACTCCCCATCCCGAGGCAACCTAGTTGCTTCACTTCTCTCTGTTAGTCATAGAAAACATTCTAATAAATTATCAAACTCTCATTTTTAAGTAGCCGGAACACACAAACAAAAGCCATTACTGTGCTGCTAAATCTTTTTCCACTTACCTTCATCATCTTTTTTTCTGTTCCGTTTCGCCGACTGCAAAATTTTTGCTGTCGCCAATTGTTTTGTATGACTCGAGAACACACTTTTGTCACCACCAATTTTCAAATAATTAGATTAATTTGTTGTTAACATTATTTGATTACTATCCTTTCAAAGTAAAAACTGCTTTAGGCAGGAAACTAGATTTAATGCTAAATGTAACAGGCGCTCGTGAGCGTACGAGAGATTGCCACTGAACTAACGTATAGGTAACTAGTACATCTATCGCAGTGCAGTTTTCTCTGCGCAATTGTCCGTGATCGTGCCCGCTTTTGTGTCCGCTCTGGAGGAGAATGAAAGACTTATTATCTGGCGCCACGGCAGACACAGGTGGCCTCTAAATGTTTTTNTGTGTCCGCTCTGGAGGAGAATGAAAGACTTATTATCTGGCGCCACGGCAGACACAGGTGGCCTCTAAATGTTTTTAAAACTTTTATCGTTAAAATTTCTAAATCTGTTTTAATATATTTTCCGATACATTTATTTAAATGAGCATAATAAACAAACATTGGAAATGTATTTGGCTTGAAAATGTGTGGCAGTGTGGTCCGCCATGGCAGTGAATGTGTTAACCGATCTAAACTAATTTGGTTCTTTGTTAGTTCATGATGTTAATTATGAATTTAGATCCGATATTTCCATTAGTCTGCTATTTTGAAAGATAAAGTAAATTAAAAAACTTAAATCTTTCCATTATACCTTGGAAACCATTTAAACGACAACATGAAATAAGCATTTGATTTGTAAACCAGTAATATTATTTGTGCACCATTTTGTAAAATAGTGGGAAATTAAAAATAAATCTTTTACATTATATCTCGGGAACCATTTAACCAATCTAAACAAAATTTGGTACATTGGCAGAGCATTACGAAAGCATTGAATTCAGAAAGTGATAATGTTATTTACCGGCCATTTAGGAAGATAGTGCAATGTGAAAAATGAAGATTTTACGTTATATCCCAATACTTTATATAACCAATTCTTGCCATATTTGGCATATTTTAAATATTATTATAGGATGTGTTTATATATGCAATTGAAATGGAAGACACTTACTTTCAGTATAGCGGCAATACAGATATTTTATGTTTATTTGCAATGTCTACAATAACATTTAACCAGTTTCGACCGAAATTGTTATACTGAAAGTATATTTTACATGCATCAAATGTGCCAAAATATAACCTCTTTTATCCGCTGTTTTAAATGATTGTGACATGTCAAACATAAAGTTATAATGTTATTTATCGGGAGACAATCAGCAGATTTCTACTAAATTTGAAACTCACGTAATACTACAGCATGTCATGTAAACTGACATTTGTTAGTGAGTCAGATTATTACTTCCAAAATGATGGCCACATAATCATTATAGACTACTATGCAATGTCTATGAAACAGTGTATCCAATTCCAAGTTAACTTTCTATGCTGGCAGTATTTATACAAGCCTCAAATATACTTATATATAAACTCATTTGCCAGCCATTTGTCAGGACTAAATTAAAAATTAAGTATTTGTGCCCTATTTCAGGAAACAATTAACTGATATCCACCAAATTTAGACAAGTTATGCTTTTGTATTGTCTGAAAAGTTATATGACTTAACGAAGTAGTCACATATTTTTTTTAAATAACAGCCATGCAAATACTTTAGGTAAGTATGTCATATATCGCAAATAATTTCAACCGATTATAATATGTAGCAATAACTATGACAAACAGAGGATGTGCCAAAACAGTAATGAAAATAGCACCACATGAGAAACTGGAGCTGTTATATCATATGACTGAGTCCAACCAACAGATTCTTACCAAACTTTGCAGTTTGCTAATAAGTAGTTCTAAAATAGTTTTGTCTGAGTTTATATACAGTATAGCAGTCATATAAATCATTATATAAATTTATCATATATATTAAACAATTACCCGCTATCATTTAAACTTAGTATGGTGACAGCGAACCTGGTTTGATTCCCGGCGTGGAAGCTCCCGGATTTTTGCATGTGGGAATCGTGCTGGACGATGCCGCTCGTCGTCGGGTATTCTCGAGGATCTCCCTTTACCCCCGCCCTTTCATTCCAGCGCTGCTCCATACTCACCTCACTTCACCACCATCGGCTCTTAAGATACCGATGTTAAGAGCGGCCCAAATATCTTAACTCCCTCACTCGCACACATATCACACCCCACCCCCGCGGAATCATCATTTTCTTGTAAACCTCTTGAGACACTGGCAATCATCTTGTATCTATATACTGTATAAACAAATGCTTAGAAAAAAATTTCTGGACACATGGAAACTCAACATTTAAGGGGGAGAAAAGGTATAATTTTAGCTTCACATATTTATCAATATCTCTTAAGCTTGCACAGATACTCAAATCGTTATTGCTTAAAAATACTACACATTAATTTCAAAACTGTACATAAATAACGAGTTTGTCTTTACTTCAATTAGAAAATGGTTATAAATGAAATAAAAATAAATCGGTTATATTTTTCAATGGTTAGAGTAGAATAAAGAAACATCACAGCAATTCAGATAGGAGTTTGCCCACAGTTTTCGTGTGTGGAAAAACTAGAGGCAGAAGCAGCTACGTGTAAAACCCAATCTCATAAGAACAAAGCATCGTCTTTCAAAGAAATTTCTTCTTGGCGTTCCTCTGGCATCAAGAAAAACTTAATTTGAAAAGTTAAGAACATAAGAACATTTCGAATGTCATATAAAAAAAATTAAATTGTATTACTTTAAGCAAAGAGCACCGTGATGTTATATAAGCAGGCTTTAAAACGTTTTGAAGCTCTCGTAAAAATGTCAACACTCTTCAACTCCTCGAGCGTTTAATTTACACATTATTGAAATGAATATTTACGTGCGTGTGTGTATGTATATATATATATATATATATATTTGTATATGGCCACCATTTTTAAATGCATTGTCTGATCCCATTTAAATCATGTATCTTTATTTGGCCTTCTGTAGGTGTGCCAAATTTCGTGGAAATTAGTCTAATTATTCTGCAAATATGACAAAATGTTCAGTTTACTCACCTGACACTACTTCGCAAAAAAAAAACTGGAAAAGGAGGTTCTCTGAATGCATATTGGTTTATTGGTCCTCGGGATACGGCATAAAACCTCTATTGATCATGTGATGACCTACACAAATGGAGGGAAATGTATGTATATATATAGCACATTTGATTTTGTCATAGATAAAATAAACAAAGTTAAATTTAAATATGTTACATAATTTCGTGTATGTAGCACACCGCGCTAAAATGTTTGTAGACGCGCTATTCAGAAAATAAGTGACTCACATACTTAATATATAAAAAATGTATATAGCCTACCACAGTGCAAATTCCCTGACAAATTTAAAAGAAATAGTTTGATTGCTTCACGAGAAATACGGCATAAATACTACATTATTTCATGTGAGACTATCTCACAGAATGGGGGAGAAATAAGGATTTGCATAGACAATTTTGATGGATATAACTGACACTGTCAGCAAAGAAATTTAATTTGAAATTTGTTTCGCAGTTTTGTAGATAAATATTTGGAGCTAAAATGTTTATATAGCCGACACTTTGAAAACATGTCAGACCCTCCCAAACTTAATCAGTTTACATAGCCTGCCATAGTACTAATTTTGTACCAATTTTGGTAGAAATCGGTTGTTTTTTTCGGAAATAACATATTTTTAATTTGTCAAGTAATACTATATTAAAAAGTGGCGGACATAAGAGTTTTTGTAGGTACACATTTGATTGTTGTAATACGTACAGCCTTCATACAAAATTCCATAGGAATTAATTACATGATTTCGGCTATATTACATTCAAAATTAAAATAGCTGTATGGCCGCCATTTTAAAATCAGTGTATGACATACCTTAAGCATATCAGTTTACATGACCTACCCCAGTACTACTTGTCAGCCATATTTGGTAGGAATCCGCCAACTCTTTCCCAATATATGACATAAATACTACATTTATTCGTGTGGCACTATCTCACAAGATACTTGGGACACATCACTTCAGACACTTGTATACAGCCGGACGAAGAGAAAATCGCCATTATTAAGACGTATCCAGTGCCTACGACTGTTAAGGAGGTTAGGCAGTTCATCAGTTTGGTTGGTTATTACCGTAGATTCACTGAGAAGTTTTAAAAATTCGCGTAGCCTTCAACTAAACTTACTAAGAAACACATTACGTTTATTTGGAACGATAATAGGCAGCTCACCATTTGAAGCATTACGCANCAACTAAACTTACTAAGAAACACATTACGTTTATTTGGAACGATAATAGGCAGCTCACCATTTGAAGCATTACGCAATGCATTGTGTGAGAAACGCTTATTATGTTTCCTAGATGTTACTTTTTATTAGAATTTGTGACAGTTCTGGTATTGCGATAGGCGCAGTATTATCGCAGTAAAAAATGGCCAGCAGCTTCTATTAGTTATATTTCTAGGCAGTTGAATAAGGTGGAGAAAAACTGTTGAACTACGGAACGTGTGTGTTTAAGCGTAGTGTATGCAATAAATAAATGGCGTTATTTTTTGTATAGCATACGGTTGACAGTGGTGACTGACCACATACTACTCAGGTGGTTATTGCAGTTAAAGTAGCCCAGTTATAGATACGATATGTGGGCCCTACTCCTTTCAGAATACGACTTTGAAACAGTGCACAAGTCAGGAAAGATAAACAAAAATGCAGATGCGTTGTAGCGTATACTTGTTCAGGCTACCACCCCCTCTTATACCACAGTGTGGGACAGGGATAGAATTAAGGCAGAACAGGAGAATGATGTACGCCTTAAGCGAATCATTGCTGAAATTAGGGTGGACAATGAGTCCCAGTATTTCTTAGAGGTTGACGGGATATTATACAAATTCCATAGCGTAGACGAGGGCGAAGATAAGTTAGTGGTTCTTAGTAGCATGCAGCAAAGTTTATTTATACTTACTACGATTTTCCATTTGCAGGCCACCAAGGTGTACGACATACGCACGACCTAGCAAGTGTATGTTTCATTGGGATGGCATGTATGGGGTCATAATTTATTGTGCTAATTGTATATCATGTGCGTTACGTAAGCCCACCCCTTATAATAACCCAGCGCCAGTAGAAATCTTCTCGAGGTTTATTGTTTATTGTTTTTGGGTGTGAAGCATGTCATACATACANATAACCCAGCGCCAGTAGAAATCTTCTCAAGGTTTATTGTTTATTGTTTTTGGGTGTGAAGCATGTCATACATACACCTAAATTATAACAATTACATGTTTCAACGTGTGAGCATGGACATTATATGTCCACTGACGAAAACAACGAAAGTAAATAAGTACATTATCAGCTCTCTGGATTCATTTTCAAAATATCCTGAAGGAATTTGTTTACTCGATCAGAAGGCAGAAAGAAAAGAGTAGCAAACGCTTTCGTTACGGAAATAGTTTCCAAGAATGGTGAACCAGAACCTAACACGGAACTAACTTCATGTCGAAACTAATGAATAAGGTTTGCTCTATATTGCAAATAAACAGGCTTCTCAGTATTCCGTACCTTCCAGCAAGTAATGGACAAATCAAGCGTTACCTTTAGACGTTTATTAATAGAGTTTATCACTTTGTCAACCAAGACCAACGTCGTTGGGATGACTGGATTCTTTATGTCCTTCTTGCATACAGAGCCACCCCTCATAGTGCTACGGGAGAGTCCACGTTCTTTTTAGTTGACGGTCGTGGCGTACTTTTGCCGTTGATTGTTCTGTAGTTAAAAATTATAAGTCTAAGCTCTTGTTTCGACTGCAGCAAGCTTTTACTGTAGCCTAAACAATCCGAAACACCCCGCTGATGCACGAGAAGTGCAATTAGTTAAGGGATGTGACGCAGTAAAATTTTCCCTGAAAAAAAAAGTGTTTGTTAAAAACGAATTAGTCTCACGAGAATTAAACAGAAAATTTACCGTAATATGACTTGGGCCGTTTCGGATTTTTAAACAAACTTCTCCAGTAAATTTTAAAATTAAGGTTATACTGGATTATTCACAGCACCAGTATCACCTTTTTTTTCTCGAAAACAACACGACACCGGAGGTCCCCGAAAAAAGTGTGATAATTATATCCTATATGAAGCATCGATTGGTAGTAATCCCATCCCCTCACCATATCGGTGGTTGCGGTATGGGGGTTGAACTGTGAAATTGCAAACGGGAATGTGGGTCGTATAATGTATCGTTAGTTATCTCGTTTAAAAGGAAACGACGTTTGCTAAGGCTACGGTTACTATAGATGCGAGTTCTGACAAAAATGTGTTCTGACGAGTTCTGACGAACAAACAAACGTCTGTTTTCCAATGAGAGTGTTTACACTGGCAGCGTCGAACACGTCAGAACATGCACGACGTCGTCAGAACCAGTTCAGCTTCCAAACAAGTTAATTTTTTCGTGTGACCTGCGTCTGTTCTGTGTGTTTTCGTGCGTTGAATTTCGAGTGATTTGGTTATTTCACCATGGATAACGATAAATTGATAAGTCTTGTGTACGAGAACAGGTGTTTGTGGGATAGGAGAGACAAAAATTATCAAAACAGAGATATTTCTCGGCAAAAGTGGGAGAAAGTTGCTACAGAACACAACACTAGCAGTTAGTACAATGTTTTATTTTGATGTGGGGTTTACATTAATTACATAAGCAATTATAATTAATGTTTACATTTTATCCATCAAGAACATTACCAGTAGAACTAAAGATTATTACAGTAGGTTGTATTGAAACGGAATCTCACCTGCTGGAGTAACAAAATAATTTTTCAAGGTTTCTCTAGCCTCATTCGCGCATCTTCCGTGGTGATTATATCTCCGTGAAACTGGCACATTGTGTAGGGGCTCAAAGTCCATCTCAGGAATATCAAGGGAAGGAAGACCTTCCTTATCGATGATTTAGTTATGCAAAAGTCAAACGTATTTAACTACGATGTCTACTTTATCTGGATCGATTTGCAGTTCAGTTTTTAAACACCTCCACTTGGCTACCAGAATACCACAGGTACATTCCAAGCACTGTCTAGATCTTGATAGTCTATAATTAAAAATCCGTTCTTCAATAGTAAGTCTTTGTCTTGAATATTGTTACAATAAATCCGTTTTCAGAGAATAGGCATAACCACCCATCAGAACATAGGGTGCTGAAATGTCGGATGACGGAATATTTTCATTATCTGGTATGTTTAAAGTGTTTGCTACAAACCATTGATAAACATTTGAATCTGAAAAGTTTCCCCAAAACTTTGCTTACCGTAATCCCCAACTTAAACAGCAATGAACTTGTAATTTGCATTAGCTATTCCCTCCAATACAACAGAAAAATAGCCCTTATAGTTGAAATATATCGACTCTGTTTGTTTGGGGCATTTCTTGCGAATATGTTTCCCGTCTATACAACCGATGCAAGTGGAGAAATTCCATTTGTTGTAGAAGTCACTCGCGACGGTTTTCCATTCCACTGTAGTAGGCAAAGCCATATGTATACCGCAGAAGCACTCCCATATAGATTCGCATGTTTCGTAAACTATGCTTCGAATATCGCAGTGTGAAATTGTGTAGGAGAAGCTTAGTGCTCGAAATGACATCCCAGTTGGTAGAACTCTGTAATAAGAAACAACTACTATACAATAAATCAACATATTCATTAAAACAATAATTCAAAACACTAACATTACACAAGGCTACAATTAAAAACATTGATCAATTTTTTTTTTTTTCACTAATTCCAGGTGAAGCAGCCAAAACAAGGTGGCGAGGTATGAGGGACACGTTTCTCAAGGAATTGAGCAAGAATCCTAAAAAACGGAGTGGTGACGAGGGAGGGATCATCAAAGAGTCTAAGTGGATATATTTCAAAAGCGTGGAGTTTTTGAAGGACCAATTTCAAAAAAGACAATTGCAGGGTAATGTCCCGAGCGAGACAACATTTCATGAAGACACCCAGAATTCAACTAATACTTGTTCCCCTGATCCCCCTGAAAATGAACCAGAATCACAAACAGAAACTCTGGAATCAGCTCAGAACATCAAGAATGAAACTACGCCACTACAAAACTTTGCTGCTCCTAAAAAAAAAAATTGCCAAGATGAATAATGCCACTGTGGTTAAAAAATTGATGATGCTTGAAGAACAAAAAATACAAATGTTCAAGGAAAGATATTCAGCTTCTCGAAACAAAGATCCGGACTATCATTTTCTGATGAGTTTACTGCCGTATTTGAGTAAAGTACCAGAAGAAAGAAAAATTTTTGTGAGGACTAAACTCCAACAAGTGTTTTGCGAAGAGGATCTTTTGGGGTTGTTCAGAGGTCAACATACACTACAGCCAATCCACCATCCAACACCTAACTATGGCGTTTCCACATGTGGTTCATTGACGAGTGATAGTTGGGTAAGCGGTTCACAAGTGGAAACTCCACTGAGTGTTCCTCAATATGAAGACCTTGCTTCGTTCTTTTCAAATTTAAGGCCTAACAATATAAATTTAAAATGCAAGTGCCANTTCCTCAATATGAAGACCTTGCTTCGTTCTTTTCAAATTTAAGGCCTAACAATATAAATTTAAAATGCAAGTGCCATTTCTTCAATTTTGCTGCGTATTTTATTTCATTTGTTTGTATTTTCATTTTTAAATATGTCGAATTTCCATTGAATTAAAGAACTGAATACATTGTTAAACTTTTTCTGACCTTAGAGTTGCAGCCGGTATTTGTTTTGCTGAAATACATTCACGAAAATTTGAGAACTTTTTGATGCTTTCTTCTATCCCATTCAGTATGTATTCAAATGTTGCTGGTCTCATCCTTCAATACTCGAAATAACATTTGAAACTCTCCTTTGTCGTCTCTACTAGAAAATAACTCATTGACATGCTCTGTTTTTCCACCATTTAACAACAATAACTTCATTAACGGACTTTCAAGAAAATGGCATTCATGAAGTTCGTCCATCTTTGCTGGGCGGTAGAAACGTACTGACTATCAGAATATCAGAAAACGCTCTCAGTGTAACCGCCTTGTTCTGACGAGGATTTCGGACGTACTCGTCCGAACACATTTTCGTCAGAACTCGCATCNTGTAACCGCCTTGTTCTGACGAGGATTTCGGACGTACTCGTCCGAACACATTTTCGTCAGAACTCGCATCCATAGTTACCGTAGCCTTAGACACTTTTTTTCTGAAGTGCATAAATTACGCACAATAAATTAAATCACCGAAGCATATGGTTTGTGACTTGCGTAGTTTACGCACAATGAAAATTGATCGCAAACGGGGTTTATTTACTAAAATCAAAAGGAAATCAACGAAACATATTGTTTTTCTGGCGTACATACCTAGTGTACGTACAAACAAAAGGACGTCGGGTGTACTGTAAATACCGGAATGGTGTGAGAGAACTACCGGAACTGGGAACTGGGAACACTCATTCGCACACAAAATCCTCCATAGGTGTTCTAAATGTCAACCATTCTGTATCAAACATGACGCTGCTCTCCGTCATACATTCGCGGATGCTCGGCGGACCTTAGCACTGATGACAGATCCATATGCTGCTTTTGATTCTGTCATTCATGCAATGCAAAACGAATGACTGTCTGAATGAACGAACGTTCTATTGTCATGTAAATTTGTAATAAGAGTTAAGTGTATCCAATTATCATTGATTGTGCGTAAACTATAAACGTCAGATATAAAATGTGTGCCATTACGGTATTACCGGTTGGAGTGTAAGACTCGCTTTGGTGCTAGCAGTGACCTGTGTGCCTTATTGCATGGACTCGTGCAGTAGGTATTAGACTGTTTCCGAGCAAAAGTGGATAATAACGCAGCACTACGCAGCAAGCATATAAGCCATTTAACACTTACATGAACTGCAGATTTCCATGGAAGTTAACTAAAAATCGAAAGTTCGTTCATTCTGACAGTAATTCGTTTTACATTGCAACCATTAAGTATGTAGATTGTTTCAGTGTCAGACATTGTCTGTATGTGGTGTTACTTTCTGAATGGAATGCCTTTTACAAACGAAGAAGCATTTGACATGCTAATAGTACTAGGGTAATGTTGTCGGAACAGCAGAACTGCTTGGCGTTCCAGCGTCTTGCANAAGCATTTGACATGCTAATAGTACTAGGGTAATGTTGTCGGAACAGCAGAACTGCTTGGCGTTCCAGCGTCTTGCAAGTCGCGTGCGCACAACCTGGCTAGTGCATCCAACACGCAACCAACTTCATCGCATTAGACGACCTGTGACAGACGAGAGGGCTGTTGATGTAATTGCTGCTATGGAAGTAACTCCTCATGGCTCTACACGGAGGATTGCCTGCGACTAAGGATTATCTCAGAGTACCGTGTGAAGAATCCTCGCAGACAATCTTTTATAACCGTACCATGTACAGCTGCACCAATAAATTGGAAATAATGACTTTCAAAGCGCATTTATTTCTGCAACTGGTACCTGAGCATAACTCACTTCCCAGCAGCCATGATGTAGACCCAGGCAGCGGGGTGCCGTGTGATGCAACGGATAGACTTCTTGCTTCCCAGCTTCCATGTCATAGCCCCAGGCGACGGGGTGCCACGGTGACGAAGCGGATAGATTACTCGCTTCCCAGTGGCCATGACATAGCACCAGGCGATGGGGTGCCGCGGTGACATAGCAGATAGACGACTCACTTCACAGAGGCCATGACATAGCACCAGGCGACTGGGTGCCGTGGTGACGGGTAACGTAGCGAATTGATGACTCACTTCCCAGCAACCATGATTTATCCCCAGGCAGCGGGGTGCCGCAGTGATGCAACAGGTAGACGACTCGTTTCCCAGCTTCCATGTTATAGCCCCAGGCGATGGGGTACCGTGGTGACGAAGCGGATAGACGTCTCGCTTCCCAGTGGCCATCTCATAGCACCAGGCGATGGGGTGCAGTGGTGACATAGCGGATAGACGACTCACTTCCCAGAGGCCATGACATAGCTCCAGGCGATGGGGTGCTGCGGTGACATAACGGATAGACGACTCACTTCCCAGAGGCCATGACATAGCTCCAGGCGATGGGGTGCTGCGGTGACATAGCGGATAGACGACTCACTTCCCAGAGGCCATGACATAGCTCCAGGCGATGGGGTGCTGCGGTGACATAGCGGATAGACGACTCACTTCCCAGAGGCCATGACATAGCTCCAGGCGATGGGGTGCTGCGGTGACATAGCGGATAGACGACTCACTTCCCAGAGGCCATGACATAGCTCCAGGCGATGGGGTGCTGCGGTGACGTAGCGGACAGTGGATTCGCTTCCCAGCGACCATGACATAGCACAAGGCGATGGGGTGCTGCGGTGACGTAGCGGACAGACGACTCGCTTCCCAGCGACCATGACATAGCACCAGGCGATGGGGTGCTGCGGTGACATAACGGATAGACGACTCACTTCCCAGAGGCCATGACATAGCTCCAGGCGATGGGGTGCTGCGGTGACATAGCGGATAGACGACTCACTTCCCAGAGGCCATGACATAGCTCCAGGCGATGGGGTGCTGCGGTGACATAGCGGATAGACGACTCACTTCCCAGAGGCCATGACATAGCTCCAGGCGATGGGGTGCTGCGGTGACATAGCGGATAGACGACTCACTTCCCAGAGGCCATGACATAGCTCCAGGCGATGGGGTGCTGCGGTGACGTAGCGGACAGTGGATTCGCTTCCCAGCGACCATGACATAGCACAAGGCGATGGGGTGCTGCGGTGACGTAGCGGACAGACGACTCGCTTCCCAGCGACCATGACATAGCACCAGGCGATGGGGTGCTGCGGTGACATAGCGGATAGACGACTCACTTCCCAGAGGCCATGACATAGCTCCAGGCGATGGGGTGCTGCGGTGACGTAGCGGACAGTGGATTCGCTTCCCAGCGACCATGACATAGCACAAGGCGATGGGGTGCTGCGGTGACGTAGCGGACAGACGACTCGCTTCCCAGCGACCATGACATAGCACCAGGCGATGGGGTGCTGCGGTGACGTAGCGGACAGACGACTCACTTCCCAGCGACCATGACATAGCACCAGGCGATGGGGTGCTGCGGTGACGTAGCGGACAGACGACTCACTTCCCAGCGACCATGACATAGCACCAGGCGATGGGGTGCTGCGGTGACGTAGCGGACAGACGACTCACTTCCCAGCGACCATGACATAGCACCAGGCGATGGGGTGCTGCGGTGACGTAGCGGACAGACGACTCACTTCCCAGCGACCATGACATAGCACCAGGCGATGGGGTGCTGCGGTGACGTAGCGGACAGACGACTCACTTCCCAGCGACCATGACATAGCACCAGGCGATGGGGTGCTGCGGTGACGTAGCGGACAGACGACTCACTTCCCAGCGACCATGACATAGCACCAGGCGATGGGGTGCTGCGGTGACGTAGCGGACAGACGACTCACTTCCCAGCGACCATGACATAGCACCAGGCGATGGGGTGCTGCGGTGACGTAGCGGACAGACGACTCACTTCCCAGCGACCATGACATAGCACCAGGCGATGGGGTGCTGCGGTGACGTAGCGGACAGACGACTCACTTCCCAGCGACCATGACATAGCACCAGGCGATGGGGTGCTGCGGTGACGTAGCGGACAGACGACTCACTTCCCAGCGACCATGACATAGCACCAGGCGATGGGGTGCTGCGGTGACGTAGCGGACAGACAACTCACTTCCCAGCGACCATGACATAGCACCAGGCGATGGGGTGCTGCGGTGATGTAGCGGACAGACGACTCACTTCCCAGCGACTATGACAGAGCACCAGGCGATGGGGTGGTGCGGTGACGTAGCGGACAGACGACTGACTTCCCAGNCTTCCCAGCGACTATGACAGAGCACCAGGCGATGGGGTGGTGCGGTGACGTAGCGGACAGACGACTGACTTCCCAGAGGCCATGACATAGCACCAGGCTATGGGGTGCTACGGTGACGTAGCAGACAGACGACTTGCTTCCAAGCGACCATGACATAGCACCAGGCGACGGGGTGCCACGGTGACATAGCGAATTGATGACTCACTTCCCAGCAGCCATGATGTAGCCCTATGCAGCGGGGTGCCGCAGTGATGCAACGGATAGTCGACTCGCTTTCCAGCTTCCATGTCATAGCCCCAGGCAACTGGGTGCCGCAGTGATGCAACGGATTGTCGACTCGCTTCCCAGCAGCCATGACATAGCACCAGGCGATGGGGTGCTGCGGTGATGTAGCGGACAGACGACTCGCTTCCCAGCTTCCATGTCATAGGCCCAGGCGACGGGGTGCCGTGTTGGCGAAGCGGTTAGACATCTCGCTTCCCAGTGGTTTTACGCTCTTTCATACGAAGCCGGGAGGGTCATCTCAGAGTCTTCCCATAATAATTTAACATTTAAGTCAATCCTACGAGATTATATATGCTCTTGCATGTCATGCAGGGAGGGTTATCTCAGAGTCTTCCTAAATAAGATTATCATTTAATACCTTACTACGAGATGATATACATTACACTCTTACATGCCAACCTGAGATGGTTATCTCAGTGTTGTCCCAAAATAAATATGAAATTTAACTCCTTCTTACCAGAGGATATACATTATGCTCTTCTATTACAAGCGAGGAGGATTATCTCATAATCTTCCCAAAATAGATTAACATTTAAGTCCTTCCTACTAGATATATATAACGCTCTTGCATGCCTAGCTGGTAGGGTTATCTCAGTGTTGTCCCAAATCAATTACCATTTAAGACCTTCCTACGAGAGGATATACTTCATGCTGTAGCTTGCCAAATCGGGATTGTTAACTCAGAGTCTTTCCAAATCCAATTATCATTTAAGTCCATCCTACATGCGACAACGCACATACAGTCTTGAGTAATATCAGAAGTATTNTCCAAATCCAATTATCATTTAAGTCCATCCTACATGCGACAACGCACATACAGTCTTGAGTAATATCAGAAGTATTTCAAAAAACATGTTTAAATAATCTTTTATGTTCCGTTATAGCCGAAGTCTGTGACCAGAGTCCCAGATAAATGTCTATTTCGAAAACACATATAGGCTTGGGCTACGCGGGAGAAGTAGTAGTGTTAAAGAAAAACTAGTATGTTTAAACAATAATAATCGTTCATATACAGTTATAGTCCCTGTTTCGTCGAGCGAAAATACGTCAAATGTTGTTACCAGACATACCCCAGGCGACGGGGTGCCACGGTGACGAAGCGGATAGACGCCTCGTTTCCCAGCGGCCATGACTTAGCCCCAGGTGATGGGGTGCCACAGTGACGCAACGGACAGACGACTCGCTTCTCAGCGGCCATGTCATATCACCAGGTGACGCGGTGCCACGGTTACGAAGCGGATAGACGTCTCGCTTCTCAGAGGTTCCACGCACTTGCATGCCAAGCTGGAAGGGTCATCTCAAAGTTTTCCCAAAATCAATTAACATATAAGACCTTCTTACGAGATGATATATTTCACGCTCTAGCATGCAAAGCTGGGAGGGTTATCTCAGAGACTTCCCAAATTCGAAAACATAGGCTTGGGCCACGTGGGAGAAGTAGTAATATTTTATAAAACTTGAATGTTTAAACAATAANCAAATTCGAAAACATAGGCTTGGGCCACGTGGGAGAAGTAGTAATATTTTATAAAACTTGAATGTTTAAACAATAACAATCGTTCATATACCGTTATAGAGCCCATATCGTCGAGAGAAAATACTTTAAGTATTATTACCATCACTTCCCCGATGTGAGCGATGAAAATATATATTTAAATAGATAGGATGAATATTAATCATAGCCAGACGGTGTGTGTGTGTGTTCCAGAAAAGAAACATGTTGTACGCACAGTTGGTACACAAAGAAGTCATGCACATACTTGATGCAGCATTGTTCTCCCACTTACAATCTGAATAGCATAACCACACAGATGGGTATCCCGTTATAGCCGCAGCCCCCAATCCCCATGGTTTGCATCCTCGAGGAAGAAATGGTGGTTTCGTACAAATTTGCTAACACACAACGCGGAAAAGTAATTCAAAAAGCTTGTTTAAATAATAAATGTTTCCGTTACAGTCCCAGGCCCCCTGCCATGACGCGAGCCACCCGACTCGCCGAGAGAAATAGGTTTTTATTTACAGCACGACTTGAGCGATGGAAACTATATATTCAAAGTAATATTATGTTTTTATTTTGCTACACCAAGCCTGACGCGGGATTATTATCTCCAGATAAGGCGGGCATTAATTTAATGGTGCGTCTTAAAAAAATAATTATTTCCAGACACAGCACGTGCATCCACCTTTCCAAGACAATGAGCAGTATTCCAAATAATTATTCCACGGTCGTCATAGCTCTGTCCCCCAGACCTTGTGTGCGCGTGAGCGTGTAGCGTAAAAGACTTTGTAAAATAATTATTAAGGCGTTACAGTCGGACATGCCAAAAGCGTCGTCAGACAAACCTTAGCACACTGACATATGCGAGCACTTTCATGACACATCGTCAGACAAACCTTAGCACACTGACATATGCGAGCACTTTCAAGACACAAGTGGCACAGCTATGCCACGAGAAAATAATAATATGGTTAATTACGGTGTACGCTCTACCAGCCAGTACACACATTAGTATTACACACAAACAAACCTTAGCAAAAGTTTCGGATATATATATATAAAGAATTAATATTATTAATATTTTGCTCCATCCAGACTGTGCGTGACGCCCGATGACTCGCTCCAGCCCGACGTGAGTTTCGGAAAAATATGTAAACTAGTATGATTATTAGTTTTTGCTACAGCCAGGCTCTGCACGTCTTCTCCAGAGAAATACGTTTTTCATATGCTATACGCTCACTGCGTTAGTACGCAAAATTAATGTACACACATACATACACACACGTACAGCAGACCCGTTCGTTGTCAGTCTTGCTCCCATCGCGAAAGGACTACGTGTTTGATTGGCTACGAGAGGCTCTCGTAAATTTAAATATTTCATCAACGCATGCAAACAAATACAGACCGAGTAAGTTACACCAAAGGGAAAAAATACATATTCATTACTAGATAGGGTTTCAACTGTAGGGAGTGATTGTTTTATAAACATACTAAAATAGGTTTCGTTACCCTTGTCGAAATCACTGCAGCAACCAATATACTTACTCTTAATGCAAATACTACAAGCAGTGGTCGGACTTCGGTATTGCACTCCTTCAGTGTTTAGTTTCAAAGTAGCATGTGAGAAACGGTCCACAATGCAGGAGTATTTCAGCATGGGACGTCATGTAGCAGCGGATGCGATTTGCATATGTTAAACTTATTCACACACACTCTTGCATTCGAATTGTTTATTGATAATCTCACAATATAGCGTAGTGACTCCTTTTTTTGGCAAGGGGGGATTTTACCTAACATGCTGCGCGAGGCTCTGATTGGCTAAGGGATATCAACAGCTACATGCTAGCACCATTCATCATGGCTGAAGAATGTTCGTATTCATTATATTATTAATGTATTATTCTTATCATATAACTACATACAGCGTATGAGCATAGCAGGCTCCGATCCACAGCACACCTTCGACAATGAAAAAAAATATTATCATAGAATCACTTAATCCCTATAAACATAGGTGCTCGTAATTTCCCAACTGTTTAACATACAGGCGAGCAATTCATAATACATATATCGTTCCTGACAACACAAATCATCGTAGAGTTATTTATGTCCTATAGGTATAAAAATTATCATAGATTCATTTAAGCCCTACAAGCATAGGTGTTCATAAGTTCCATATCTTCTAAGATACGTTCGGCAACTTCATAACATCACCCCCGTCATCTCGAAAGGGTTAAGTCTTCCCAAATTATATTATCATTTAAGTCCTTCCTACGAGATGATCATGCTCTTACATACCAAGCCGGGAGGGTTATCTCAGTGTCTTCCTAACATATTCGTGACGGTTAACTCAGAGACTTCCCAACCACACACCACGATAAAAAATTAAAGGCAACAAACACCACTATGAAAACAATGGCGGTAACAGTTGCGCCACTACTGCAACATATCATTTTCATATACCTATAATGCGAAGAGACATATAAAGCATAAATGCAAGCTATCGATGTAATAAATAGAGAACACCATTGCACATAAAGGAGCCTAACAGGTTACGTGAGGCTCTCGCAGGCCTAACATAAATGGCGCTGTCGTACACAACGATAAAGAAGTCTATCATGTCTCGAAAGCGTCTCGACACTAACAAAGAAGTCATAAAGGTCAATGCCGCACACAATGTTAAAAGGGCCCTTACTCCTACGAGATGATCACGCTCTTGCATGCCAAGCCGGGAGGGTTATCTCAGTGTCTTCCCAACATATGCAGGAGGGTTATCTCAGAGTCTTTCCAACAATACACAAAACCTTTACCAAGTGTGAAGAAGGAAATACGTATGTTGCATACATTTGTTATGAAATTTGCAAACTGTACATATCGTCCAACAATGCGAATAAAAAATATGTATTGCTAACACATAAGATAAAAACGAGGATGTTACCACTATCCAGAATATCGAGCACGAAAGTTTGACCGACAAGTCCGTGGGTGATGATGATGTGAAATATAGATATTCTACTAACGATGATGAAGTAACTGCTTCTGCAAAGCAACAACCTAAACACGATGCTGAAGAAGACGGCTACGTGAAGTTTAGACAGAATAAACGAACATTCGAACCAAGCACTTTAGCTCAGAGGTATCTCACAAACTATTCATCACAGACGAACATAGATGCTGGAATGTATTGTAAACCTTTTGCGAAGTGAGTCATGAAGTCTAGCTACTTATTTTCTGAAGACCCCAACGAGCTGGCTGATACTCTACGTGTGCTGGTTGCATTACAGAGAAGTGTATTTATTTCTATCAGCGAAGAGAAAAATATTATTATTGATGAACTCAGAGCTAATGACAATATCGAATGATATATGTTCACCGTGATTCTCGCCAACACCTAGAGAGAAAATAATATGTTCGTTTTTTTTTTAATTGAAAAAATTACATTTATGTATTATGTGACAATATATATATATATATATATATATTACTTTGTGTGTTTTTTTTTTTTTTGTTTTAAGTGAAGAAAAAAATTATATATTTTTGTGACAAAATTTTATTACTTTGTGTTTTAATTTAAAAAAATGGTATATATATTTTGTGTCAATATATATAAATAACTTCTGAATCTGTGTATTCTTTTTCTGTTGGTGGAGACGCGATGTCAAACACACATACTAAATCTAATGTACCAGTATAGTAAATATACTATAATAATAATAATAATACAATACACTTAATCCTTTTGTATTCGACGTTACTTGTATATATTTAAAGGGAAAACATATAACATGGTTAGCAGTAAGGGCTCCTAAAGGTACCAGACCATCCCGATGAGTACAACAGGCATTCCGCCCAAGAGTATTACTATTGCGACGAGAACTTTAGTAAACAGCTGGAATGACCACCAACAGGAAAAAAGAAAGTATGTTCACATGAACCAACCTAAAAAAATTCTACAATATGTTAAATGGTGTATACTATCTATCTATCACCAAAGTTAATGTAACATTACGTTATACTTTGCTTGCTACTAAACACAGTGTATGTAAACCAGTAGTCATGCAAGAGTCTATGACACTAAAATTTGGCAGCAAGGGCCAAAATTATACCAAAATGTCCAGGTAGTTCCAAAACTTATTTCAAAAATTATTTCAAAAATCTTTCTAAAATTAAAAAAAAAAAATTTCCAAATCTATAGATCCTAAGCATAGTTAGCTATAATTTCCGAACCAATTAAATGTGAAACATATACGTAAATAAAAATCAGGAAGGATAACTTACAACAAACTGAGATATGCAAAAAGCAAGATATATACAAATGTAATACATACATGCAGCACATAGTCATGGTAACTGTAACAAAAAAATGTATTTATATAAACGATCACCATTAGTCCTACACAAGGACGACAGCTCGAGTCATCGCTAACATGGCTAGCTCTTAACAACCAGACAGAATGAAAAAAAAATGAACGATGCTATACAATACCAGACTGTTCTGGACAGTATAATTGATTAGCAAATTGAAGCATGAACTCGACACTTGAGTTTATTACTTGTTTTCTTTACAAGTTCCTTCCACCACTACCATAAAATAATAATAAAATTGATTCTTTAATACGACAAAATAATTTCTCAGTTGTACAAAATAAACAAACAAATTATTATTATGCAGAGGCATTCATTAAATCACATCCTACAAGACAAATACAAGTGGTATACATTTCAACATTTGGTTTGTACATAATGGATATTCAAAAAATAATTGATATTCATATGAAACAATGAATTTATTAAAAACTTTTTGCAGTAACAATACACATTTACCAGTTCCTGCTCCGTCCTCCCGCTTACCACCTGCATGACATAACCATGCAGACGTACCCGGACTCGGAACCGGCTGCTCACTATGCCTACAACACTATCTATATATATATATATATATATGTAATGTCATAGGTATAGTGAACAGGTGGGTTGCGAAGCAGCAGGGGAACGACAATTGAAGCGAAAGCTTCAGCAATGGGAAACAGAATAGGGACGGGCATTACAGTGTGATACCAACGACATTGTGTGTGATGCCAACACACAGTGCGATGGTAGGCATCTTGGCAGCCAGTGCAGACCCCAACTGCTCTAGCATTCCATTTCGATGCCAGCCATTTTATTTTTGAAAATGTATTCCAAAAATTTGATTTCGGGACGACACTGAGATAACCCTCTCGGGTTGTCTCGTAATAGTGTAACGTTTATCATCTCATAGGAAGGTATTAAATGTTAATTCATTTTGGGACGAAACTGCGATAACCCTCCCGACTTGTCATGCAAGCACGTCATATATATCATATAGAAGGAAGTTATTAAATGATAACCTAATTTGGGAAGACTCTGAGATGACCCTCCTGGCTTGGTATGCAAGAGCGTGGAACTGTTGGGAAGTGAGAAGTCTATCAGCTTCGTTACCACGGCACCCCGTCACCTGGGGCTATGACATGGCCGCTGGGGAGCGAGTCGCCTATCCATTGCGTTACCGCGGCACCCCGCCACCTGGGGCTATGTCATGGCTGCTGGGAAGTGAGTCGTCTATCCGCTACATCACCGTGGCACCCCGTCGTCTGGGGCTATGTCATGGATGCTGGGAAGCGAGTCGTCTATCCGCTATGTCACCGAGGCACCCCGTCACCTGGGCCTATGTCATGGCCGCTGGGAAGTGAGTCGTCTATCCGCTACATCACCGTGGCACCCCGTCGCTTTTAGCATGCGCTCTATCTGTTGCGTCACCGTGGTACGCTGCCGAAATGGGATGCAAGAGCGTGAAGTTTATATCACATTTGGGAAGACACTGAGATATCCCTCCCAGCTTGGAATGCAAGAGCATGACGTTTAACATGCGCTCTATCTGTTGCGTCACCGCGGCACTTTGCTGAAATGGAATGCAAGAGCGTGAAGTTTTACAGAAGGAAGGACTTAAATGATAATCGAATTTGGGAATATTTGGAGAAAACCTGTTAGCATGGAATGCAAGAGCACGAAGTATGGTAGGTGTAAACTATGAGATAACCCTTCAAACCCTCATTGCCCAAAAAGGAGTCATTCCTTCACATTGTGGGGGCATAAAAATTTTGAAAAAATTTGGGAAATGTGTGAAATTTTTTGGGAAAAAAGGGTAATTTTAACATTTTTTGGGGAAAAGGTAAATTTCACGGGAAGAACGAGAAAAAACACGTCACATAAGTGGAATGCAAGAGCATAATGTTGACGTTTTCTTATCAAGGTTCGGCGGCTTCCGGGCTCCGTGTCACGAATATGCGTTTAAATGCCCCATTTCTAACTGCTCTCTTTAGCGAAGTTAATGTAACATTGAATGGTGATAGATGGTTTCTTAAAGGGAATATAAAAGCCATCTAATTTGGGTAGTGCTGTGAAACAATTCTTGTTTTCCGTTGAGGAATAAAGTCATTACTTTCTCCATGATTTTGGCAGGGTGCCTCGGAAAAGTGATTCACGTGCGATGTTTTAGCAGAATAAATTAAGGTTTGCATATATGCAGGTTTACCAGCTTAGGCGGGAAGTTGAAAGTATCAGTAGTAAATCGGAACATAAGAGCCACTGTATAAGTGACGTTATTGAATTAGGCGGAAAAATTGTAAATGTTTTATTCTGTAAAACCGCAGTTGCAGATCTTGCAAACATTAATAGGTAGATTGATATAATAAGTCACAGTGAAAAGTTGTTAACACATGTAATAAAGGAGCAGGTAACATATATTAACAGGAGTAAGGATACGATTGATAAAAAATGAATATTAATTCACAAGTTAGCTTTTGCAACAAGTAAAATTGGTTCGCGAGTAAATGGTTTACAGAAGACATTTGAAAATGAAGTAAATATAACTCAGTAAATGTGAGCTATTGTATACCAGTTGAACTTCGCTATGAGGACCTACGAATCATAGTTAGGTGGGATAAAGCAAGAAATCATTTAATGAAACCTAGCGATTGACTTTATTAGTCTTAGAAAGATTCCCTCATTTTTCATTTCCCCCTCCGAGCTCACTAATATTTTGCATGATATTACATTGCCACATGGCAAGACTTCCNTGCATGATATTACATTGCCACATGGCAAGACTTCCCTCACCTCTACTCATATTGATAAAGTGTACCAGTACTAAGAATTTGCGGTGCTGCATACAGCGATGAATGGTTCTAGTTTGAGGATTTACGTTGAGTTCCCTCTTAGAACTGCCGATCATTAATTAAATTAATATAGGATGTTAAAACTACTNGTTTGAGGATTTACGTTGAGTTCCCTCTTAGAACTGCCGATCATTAATTAAATTAATATAGGATGTTAAAACTACTAACAGCAGTTTCCAATATGATACATTTTTCTCTATTGTACTGGAGAACTCATATTTTGCAGTCAGCAATGACAACCTAGAATTCACTGAATTTTCAGAGACGGTTAAGCTAATTCCTCACCCCATTCGGTGAGGAATTAGTAGTGAGCTTAATTTCCATATTTGCAGTTAAAACATTGAGACATGTTCTAAAATGTTATTTATAAACAATGCCCCCATATCTCTTGCTGAGATATAACGTGAAAGCCGAGTTAAGGTGTTTAAGAATTTTTTCCAATGTTTTATACGTTGCAAGACAAGATACACTGGATATTCAGTGTCTCCCATAAACTCACGGCAACATTGTAGTGCTCCCATGAGGATTAAACTACTATTTGTTTACTCACTTTACAAGGGATAGGTATAATAAAACTTGAAGCTGACTGTGATTTGCTTAGCACAGGATTTATGTTGTTCTCCCACTTTGAGAGTATGTCCACACTTACCTTATCTAAGGAATTTTTATGACCCCGCTTTGAAGAACTACGAATTGAATCCCTTTTGTATCTCTTCAAGCAGAGTAATGCCTATTGAAATGGAACAGAATGAATTGAACGAAATTGCGAAAAGGGTAACGAGTGAAGACAAGCTAAATAGAAAATTTTAGTTTTTCATACTATCTCAAGGGCTCACGGAGAGAAATTATGCTTTGAAATTTAATTTTCCCCGTCGTGATTTTTCAAATNTTTCATACTATCTCAAGGGCTCACGGAGAGAAATTATGCTTTGAAATTTAATTTTCCCCGTCGTGATTTTTCAAATAGTGTTTTTTATAATTCTGGGTGCCATATTTCTGTACCTATTGAATTTCGAAACATTGATAATTCCGTGTTGGTCATGGTGGTCGAGACGTTTCTTGAAGTTGGGAGAAGGAGCCACTACGACGTGGTGATGGAGGATGTGGAGGACAGAAGCCAGCCTGCCCAGACATGCCGGCTTGAACGAGAGCATGTGCCTAGTAGTTGAAGAGTACAACCAGCCCGTGAGAAACCCTCTGACAGCACCAGTGTTGCAGCACGAGCCGAAATCGCGGCCCATGGAGGTTGTGAAGTCCACCCCACGTATATATCCTGTTCCCCGTCCGACACCTACGAACTCCGATGTTGAAGACGTCCCAGGTATTTCGAAGTGCTTCTACAGACCGTCGTGTGTTTAACAATATTTCTTCAGAAGGTTTCAAGTCGACTTATCAATTGAAGGAACTTTGGCGCAATCCTTAGTAATAAATAATTCAATTGGCATTGATATAGTTCATTAACTAATTCCATCAAGTTAAATTTACAGTGTCAAACCTAAATATATTAATTGAACATATAAAACTACAACCACATGTTTTATGTAGTAAACTAAATTTATCCAGATTATGGTGTTATTAAAACATAGTGATAAAAAAGATGATTTTCTGGTGTCAAGAATTTTTCACAAAATACTCATCAATTGTGAAGAAGTAACAATGAAATAAAATTTTTCCAGAGTTATGCACAGAAAGACGCCCTGAGTTGTGACTTGAATATCTAGTGTAAAATGCCTACCGAAAAGAAATCAACTATTTTACTTAAAGTTGTCGCTATATAGTTTATATTATAAATGTATAAAAGAGAGTGTCACATGCTCTTCAGCAGTGGAAATTCATTGCGTAATTGGAAATATGTAAACGTTGCAGAAATAAACTTCATGAGATTAATTTTCTAATGTACCATGGCAAGCAATGGAGAAAATATTTTCAGTTTCTTTATTAATGCCAGACGAGGCGAGGTAAATTTTGTGTTAAATGTGGTTGTGTTGCGAGTTATGTTGGATAATGTTAAATTATCTATATTCAATTGTTTTGCAGAGAAAATACTGCTTCTTAAAAGATCTGGAAGANTGCAGAGAAAATACTGCTTCTTAAAAGATCTGGAAGAACGCACCTTCGATTGAGGACTAATTGTTATAGTTTAAAATTAATTTACTAACTATGATAGTAAAATACACCATCTTGCTTTGGTTCAGTTCTAATGCCGTTTCTAGGAAAAAGATTTCAATTGCAATATCGTTTGTTATTTTAATTTTTGAGAAAGCTTAGAGAGTCACTGCAGGTTGACGATATGTAAGGTTTATGATTTAAATGAGTTGAGAGGCTGTTAAAATACAGCTTAATTGTTGCATTATAAAATATGAGTTATAAGGTACGAAAAAATATTTGAGTGTGCTTAATGAACAGACTGTATAAGATNTTGTTGCATTATAAAATATGAGTTATAAGGTACGAAAAAATATTTGAGTGTGCTTAATGAACAGACTGTATAAGATAAGATGATGTAACTTTATTGAGATATTCTTGAGTCTCTTTGAAAATAAAATATGAAATAATGTCAAATTGCCAAGGTTCCTCTTGAAGAATAATGGCAGGTGTTATGCAATACAAATTTTGGTTGTGGAATTCGATTGTCAATTGTCTTTAAGAGTTAGTGTTACCTCGATGTGGGAGGAATTTTTCTGTACTTGGGAAATGAAAATGGTGTAACTGAAGTGCCATGTTTCAATAAATTTTGTAAAGGGAATTAAGTTTGGTTTATACAATGAATATAAGTGTGTGTTGTACGATATACGCAAGAAGTGGGTACTCAATGTTGCACTCTAGGTATAATTATATTAATGGCAATCGTCTTGTGTTGAAGAATTTCATAAAGTTGTATCTGTATTAAAATAGGCTTTGTTTCGGTTATGGCCTCCTTGAATTCTAAGGAGTAAATTTTAATGACAGTGCTATTTCGAAGTTAAGCTATTATATGTATTAAGAAAACAGGTAGTGTCAAATGTATCCAAGATGAGTGAAACATAAAAAAATTGTAATTTTAGATAATATTGTGAGGTGTTGTGTATTGAGTATTGTGTATTTATATAACATATGTAATAGTTGTATGAAAAAATTTAAAAGCAAACTGGTGTTGATGTCATGCTGTCAGGAAGGGGACATACTGTAGTAACAAATTTCTGAGTCTTAATTCCTAAATGGCATTTTAAAGATAAATTCAGGTAGGATGTGCGAGCATTAGACACTTAGATTTTCATAACGAGAGTGTGATTTAAGGCATTTATCGCCTGATTAGAAGTTACAGGGACACCTGTTGGCATTGCGGCAGTTAGGGTAGTGGCGGATTCAATCAGTCTACACAAGGCTTCATGCTTAATCCAGGAGAAAGGAAGAGGTGACTAACTTGGCTTGCTCAACCTAAAGGTACACTTTTACACCCTTCTGATTGGGTTCCAGGGCCAGGTAATCTGGATTTTAACAATTGGTGGTGATGGATGTGCCTCTTGGTAAACAATTATGGAGGGTAAGACACTCACACTAATCGGCACATGGCTGGTAGCACAGCAATATTGAATGTGCTAAGAAGAGGGTTGAGTCAGGTGGTCAATATTACAAAAATACTGAAATGTACTGTGAAATTTAGAAAACTAACTTTTGGTGATCGGATGCAACCATGCCTCGCTATCGCTGTGCTTTTGATCGAATATTCAGTTAAGAGATTGAATACGATCTGGCTCTGGCTTGTACCCCCACTTAGAGAAATCAGGATGGAATTGAAATTAATTTTATTTGAAAAGCTAGGTTTAATAATTAAACTGAAAAACCTTAATAATCATTCGGAGATTGTTNATTGAAATTAATTTTATTTGAAAAGCTAGGTTTAATAATTAAACTGAAAAACCTTAATAATCATTCGGAGATTGTTGACTGCAGGGAGGAAGGTATGACAACTGGCAGTGCCATTGGAAAAAACTCGTTTGTCAAGTCAGGAGGCATTGTGAGAAGATAGCCTATCTCCCCTTCTGTTTAAAGTATAGTAATGGCTCTCGGTGATAGAATTCATATAACTTTTATTGATAATCATTTTGTGTTAGGCATTATATATTATGATCGTCTTTTAACTAAAGCTTTTAGTATANATTGAAATTAATTTTATTTGAAAAGCTAGGTTTAATAATTAAACTGAAAAACCTTAATAATCATTCGGAGATTGTTAACTGCAGGGAGGAAGGTATGACAACTGGCAGTGCCATTGGAAAAAACTCGTTTGTCAAGTCAGGAGGCATTGTGAGAAGATAGCCTATCTCCCCTTCTGTTTAAAGTATAGTAATGGCTCTCGGTGATAGAATTCACNTCCCCTTCTGTTTAAAGTATAGTAATGGCTCTCGGTGATAGAATTCATATAACTTTTATTGATAATCATTTTGTGTTAGGCATTATATATTATGATCGTCTTTTAACTAAAGCTTTTAGTATAAAAAATTATCCGTTCNCTTTTATTGATAATCATTTTGTGTTAGGCATTATATATTATGATCGTCTTTTAACTAAAGCTTTTAGTATAAAAAATAATCCGTTGTGTTTAATAAACATAATTTATATATTTTATTAATATAGTCTGTATTTGGTTGACTTGTAAATAAATATGCACTATCCAATTGCATAAATTAATTCTGTTGGTAACTCACTGTTAATATACTCAAATTAGTTACAAAAACAACATAGTTCTGAGATATCATAGGAATAAACTGTAGTAGTATTATATTTTTCAAATTGTAGTAACAGACTTCTCTATAGCGGGTTCGTGAAGTAAGGACAATAAATATTACATGGTTAATTCTGAGTCACTAGTAACGAGGAAATATGGCCGCCATTTGTCATGGAACTTCGTGACTCGTAAGCGGTAGGGTATCGCCAGCTGGGTGTAGCTGGGGTGAAGCGCAGCTGGTGAGGCGATGGGATATAGGCAGTGAAGACGCGCTGCCCTGGGTTATTATGTGCTTGGTCTTCAGTGAGACGACATCGGCCCAGGAGAAGCTAGTGATGGGAGATAGATAGTTAAAGCTATAATTTATATATCTATAAGATATATTAACCGAAATGGGCAATATTTTAGTACAATTTAAAATAGCTTCGGTTCAGTCAACTTCACACGACGAATATGTTATTCTGAGTAGGAAATTGATTAACTGGTATAGGTTTGTAAAACATGGCAAGTTTATTAAGATGGTGTACCATATAGATTGGCAGTCGGCCCCAGAACTCTGACATAGAAATGGTTCTGCACTAACAGGTTTCAGATTACAAGCACATTTATTAGATGGATCATGTTACGCGACAGGTCACCCTAGACTTTAGTAACATAACACAGTATGTATCAAAGAGTAGCTTCTGGTCAAGTTTCAGTTTATGTGTTTTATCCAGGGATGTTAAATGTTTAATTTGGCATTAATATTTCTTGGCCCTATTATAATTGAAGAATTAATAAGTAATTTTGATTAGGAATTAAATACAATTGTATTTAGAGGTACTAGAAAATGGGTAAGTATAAAATGAAATGCTAATTTGTTTCTTAAAGAGCTAGCAATATTTCAATGGATAAGTCGAGTCAAGAGTTATAAGTAAATTGTACCTAAGTGTAAATTGGTTAGTCTGAAAGACAGTATTCGGTTTTTGCAATAAATGCTATAGTTTAGGGGATATTTATTAATGTATGTGTTTACGTCCCCTTCAGAGTTGGTAAAATAAATATTTTATATAATATCAAATAGGTTTTGTAGTGTCTGAAGTCTTTATACGAAGGCAATTGTGTAATTCAGGTTTACCAAGAAATTAATTAATCAAAGTAAATGAAAATTATTATGATGTTACTCTTACACGATAATTACATTGTTGAGTTTCGTATGCCCCTAGTATACTTATCCATGAAAGTAACTGTTGCACAGTCGAATGCGAATTATAGGTGTAGTAAGTGAACGTTGTACTATAAATGAGATGGTTCCTGCCCTTAATCAAGTCACGCTAGCTAGCTGTTCTACGAGTGTAATTTTCATGCTCCCTGTTTCTCAAGTGGTCCGTGACCACCAAGCAAGGTTTAGGTTGTACAAATGTTTTTCCTGTATGCGTTATATGTTTTATTTGTTTATTTGAGATCAGAGTCGCGCTGAGTTCCTCACTGGTAAATAATTTCTGTCATTATTTAAGGTTTATGTTCTGGTTGACGGAGGGGGCATGAAACTTCCACTTTTGACGTATTTCACTTGATTATTTTATTTAAGTGCAATTCAGGCGTGATGTGTAGGAGTGTACCGCAATTTTCCATATCAAGATTTCTTGTTCAATGTATGTACATCACAAGGAAATGGCTACTAGGTGAGGTAGATCTATGTGTGCGTTAAGAGTATAATAATCCCTTTTGCTGGGATGATAATCCCTTGGGTTCGGGTTGAGCTGACTCGATTAATTTGGTGTAGAATATTCATCTGCTTCTCTTGTGGTTTTGAGCAACTTATGTTACCCTGTTCGACGTACAATGAGAGTTGAAAGATAATTTCACGGCGAGTAAAATTTAAGTTAACATTCGCACGTAAAAAGCCTAGAATATAAGAATTTTTTTTATTCTTGTCTCTTACACGAGGTATAGGGAAAGTAAATCGCACGTCCCTAATAACCCAGTCACTCGTGGCTGACGTGTCTCGGGATGCGAAATCTTGCGAACAAGATACGCCAGGCAGGGCTTCTCTCTGGCAGAGCACACATATATCTGCACTCCTCACGTCTGCAGATTGGGTCTCAGTAACACCCCTAATTAAGTAACTGTGGTGGCAGCTAACCATCATTTACCGAGAATTTTCCTCAGCTGTCACCACAGGTTTAACGTGTTAATACAGTCATCCTGTTGACAGTTAGGGAACAGTCAAAATATTCTGAGAGTATATTTTCGCCATTTGTACCATACCTCGAAGGAAACCATATGTATGGATTGAAACTTAAATGAGATTAACTATATTCTTAACCTTTAAATCTTATCCTCTATTGTGGAACAAGGCAGAGGAAGAGTGGACGGAGCTATATGAAGTTAACCAGATTCGCAGAAATACTGATTTTAGATAGTGTAAAGAATGATTTATACCTATGTAAGTGACTGACATTATTTTAAGTATGTGTGCTATTTAAGAATATGCAAGATNCTAATTAAGTAACTGTGGTGGCAGCTAACCATCATTTAGCGAGAATTTTCCTCAGCTGTCACCACAGGTTTAACGTATTAATACAGTCATCCTGTTGACAGTTAGGGAACAGTCAAAATATTCTGAGAGTATATTTTCGCCATTTGTACCATACCTCGAAGGAAACCATATGTATGGATTGAAACTTAAATGAGATTAACTATATTCTTAACATTTAAATCTTATCCTCTATTGTGGAACAAGGCAGAGGAAGAGTGGACGGAGCTATATGAAGTTAACCAGATTCGCAGAAATACTGATTTTAGATAGCGTAAAGAATGATTTATACCTATGTAAGTGACTGACATTATTTTAAGTATGTGTGCTATTTAAGAATATGCAAGATNCGTAAAGAATGATTTATACCTATGTAAGTGACTGACATTATTTTAAGTATGTGTGCTATTTAAGAATATGCAAGATTTTTCATTAACAGCGTATCTTCTCATTTCCAGGTATACAGCTCAAAATGCTATTCGATGTTTTTTTCCCTTGTGAGACGTCCTAGGATCGCGAGTCACAAGGTTGATTCTTCGCACTGCTATTCATTTGGTAAGCATTTATTTAAACGTTCTAAAGTATTTTAAATAACACAAACATATAATTTACACGATACTTTTATCATAGGTTGTGGATAGTTATATGACAGGCAATGCTTATTAAAAATGTTCTGTTTAAAAGGATAACATAGACTAGTCGTATTGAACACTTGCTCTCAAACTTATCTCCATGTTATGACCTACGTAATTTAGAGATGCTGTAATGTTTTGTAACTGTTGGGTTAAAGGACTTTCACCATTTTTGAAATTGTTATCACTCGCTACGTTTATCCATCGCTAGAGGTACGTGACTTTAGCAAATTCTTCTGTCGGAAGCTAGACTTCAAGCATGTGTACCCTAGTGTTATTATTTATGATTGGAACACAGTGGTTCTGAAATGTCCTGTTAAACTCTTTAGCCAGTTCTGAATATGCAGAAATAATAAGACCGTATCACATGCGACCAAGTAGAATAATACATTTTTGCTCCATGATAACAGCCAATAAATAAACAATTGGGGCCCGAGTGTGCAAGTGACTGAAAATTCCATGCTGCTGCCAAATGAATTCGCAAAATTCTAGAAGCTAAATATATTTTTCATCACACAAAATGAGAATATATTTTGGAAAAAGCCAATTAAAGTATCTGTATCAGATAACCATTTGTCTGTATTCAGTCATCTCATCTTCCCAAAAATAATTGGCAATCTATAGACATCGTTTTGTCATTTGCATCCTGTCCACCTTACAATTGCTTACAAATTCCAAGGCAGAGGCGCAGTACTAATACATATATTTNTTGTCATTTGCATCCTGTCCACCTTACAATTGCTTACAAATTCCAAGGCAGAGGCGCAGTACTAATACATATATTTAAGTGGTTCATTTAATATTACCAGGTCTAAAGGAGACAGAATAAGATACTGTAGGAGAATACGAATAAAATAACATACTTCTGCCTTGTTTATGTTGTCGTCTGTCCTCCAATTAGCTGTCGTTTGACCACGCCACATCTCTCCGCCAACCAGCAATGGCGAGACGATAGACAACTGGTATATTATCTTTCGTGCATTTGTTTAGTAAATATTCAATACTTCCTACCATCTAGGGAATAAATGAAATAATAACAAACTAATTTAGAATACTGAAATTCATCTAGAAACAAATGAAATGTACTTACACATCATCTCTATGCCAATTAACTATTTAAAGAACCACAGAATATACTGTACACAGAGGTGACAAAAGTCATAGGATAGCAATATACAAATATACAGATGGCAGTAGTATCGCGTAAAAAATGTATTAATGGGTAGTGCATTGGTTGGGCTTTCATTTGTAGTCAAGTGATTCATGTGAAAAGGTTTCTCACGTGATTTTGGCCGCACGACGGGAATTAACAGACTTTGAACGCGGAATGGCACTTGGAGCTAGACGCATGGGACATTCAATTTCGGAAATGGTTAGGGAATTCAACATTCCGAGATCCACAGTGTCAAGAGTGTGCCGAAAATACCTCATTTCAGGCATAACCTCCCACCATGGACAACGCAGTGGCCGACCGCCTGCACTTAATGACCGAGACCAACGACATGTGCGCAGAATGTTCAGTGTTAACAGACAAGCAACACTGCGTGAAATAACCGCAGGAATCAATGTGGGACGTACGACGGACGTGTCCGTTAGGACAGTGCGGCGAACTTTGGCTGTACTGGGCTATGCCAGCAGAAGACCGACTCGAGTGCCTTTACTAACAGCACGACATCGCCTGCAGCACCTCTCCTGGGCTCGTGACCATATCGGTTGGACTCTAGATGACTGGAAAACCATGGCTAGGTCAGATGAGTCCCGATTTCAGTTGGTAAGAGCTGATGGTAGTGTTCTACCCCACGAATCCATGGACCCAAGTTGTCAACAAGGAACTGTGCAAGCTTGAGGTGGCTCCATAATGGTTTGGGCTGTTTTTACATGGAATGAACTGGGTCCTCTGGTCCAACTGAACCGATCATTGACTGGAAAGGGTTATGTTCAGCTACTTGGAGACCACTTGCATTCATTATTGGACTTCATTTACCTAAACAACAATGGAATTTTTATGGATGACAATGCGCCATGTCACCAGGCCACAACTGTTCGAGATTGGTTTGAAGATCATTCTGGACACTTCCAGCAAATGATTTGATCACCAAGATCGTCCGAAATGAATCCCATCGAACATTTATGGGCCATAATCGAGAAGTCAGTTCGTGCACAAACTCCTGCACTGGCAACACTTTCGTAATTATGGACGTCTATAGAGGCAGTATGGCTCAATATTTCTGCCGGGGACTTCCAACGACTTGTTGAGTCCATGACACGACGAGTTGCTGCAATTCGCCGGGAAAAAGGAGGTCCGACGCGATATTTGGAGGTATCCCATGACTTTTGTCGCCTCAGTTTATTTTGTTTAAATCCTTTAATGAAGCTGAATTTAGAAACCATATTAAATGAATTGGCAACAATAGGAAATACGCTGTAATCATAGTATATAATTTTAATATCTGTGAGTAACGGTAAATATAACCCCTGAAAACTCGCGACCTTACAAACTTAAGTTCCATTTTATGTAAGTTAGAACGTCTAGAAGATAAATAATTTTTACATCACCCAAGCACCAGACAATAAGGCATTGTTATGGGCGACGGTTCCCATGGGCGTGGGATAGAGGCACACTTGATCAATGCGGGAAATCTCGGACTAACACGACAATTGGCAACACACGAAGCCCTTGTGTTTTACTACCGTGCACCTTCCATATCATCCAACTTCGATCTTAAACCCTAGCATTCAAACCTCACCTGTGGTACGGTCTGGGTGCACTATCCTTAGGACTTTTATCCTCACCCCTACTGACTCCCCATGTCAATCTTCTTTAAGACAGCAGTTATGTGATTAAGCGTTAAATTATTTTCCAAAAAAAAAAAAACTACATTAAAAATTAAAAAGAAAAAACTTATCTAAACCGTGAAGTGCTTTTTTACCATCCACTTCATACACTATGTTTTAAAATTTATATCCTTAGGAACAAAAGCATATTCAATCTTTCTAAATAAGCGATTGAAACAACATTGCAATTATTACCGTTGTAACCTGCAGGTAATTAATTACTCTATTTAAGAGATTTATGGCAAAACTATGCAAAATCAAGTAAACACTAACTCACATTGCAAGGACTCCTTCCGTTTATTCCAATACTGCAAATGTTGGTAGCTAGAATTCTGGAGCCAAGAGTGCTAGCGCACACGGCCTTTGTAATGATATTCACGTTGGTGAACAAATGTTGGCTGACACTAGATTGTTGGCTAAAACAAATAACGACAATAAACTATTAAACATTTGTTTATACGCAAATGAAGATTATATGTATAAAATGTATGTATATATATACAATGTGTGTAATATAAAATGTATATTAACACAGGCTACATATATATCGAATGTTTCATAACATGTGGGACCCACTTCGTTGGCGGACAGGACACACCCCAAAGCATTAGAAAAAGTTCCCATAAACAAGTGGCTTATTTGACCTTGTTTCTAAGTTATAGTATTGTTTGTACTGCAGTACTGTGATACGGCTTATCGTTATAGGAGGTGCTGACCACCTTCAAACTGAATACACACCTGGAGTTGTATCGTAGACTACCGTATTAAAAAAATACCAGATGTTTACCGAATACATTGGCACCCTGCTTGCATAAAAAATTGTTTCACGGGGCCCCATAAATTAAAATCAAATGGATCTAAGTCTGAACAACGCGCAGGTCAGCCAACAGGTCCTGCACGAACTTTCCGTGTGTTCGGAATTCTTTAATTTAAGAAATTCTTAGGCCGTGTTTGATTTGGCACTTTAAGTTTACTATATGTTTATGTGACCCGAATCAATCGACTAAAATTATGACGTATTTGGCATTTTAGTATTTAGTGTTTAGTATGTAACGAAAGTTACTAAAATACTTAATTACCTAATCGTAATCATCGCTAAACAAGTGACTATCGACGACGTCTGACTTGAACACTACTTAATACTAAAATACTAATATACCATATGGTCAGTGTGAACATAACTTTACTATTTGGCTAACATGTCGTGGTGAACCATTGTGCATAAACCACATGTGAGGTACAACTTCAAGAGCAATGTACTCCAAAATGTCATGCAGCTAACCTCCCATTAAGAAAAATAGGTCCGATTAGATTGTCGCTAATTATTCCTGCCCATACACGGATGCTGAATTGTTGTTGGTGTCATGATTAACGAATCACTCGTAAATTTTTTTCAGCCCAGTGATGAGTTTTATGAGAATTAAAGATTCTATCTCTGGTGAATCCAGATTCATCGGTTAATAATCCGGCGGACAGAAATTATTGATCGCCGATATACATCTGCTGAAACCAAGTAAAAAGTTGACTCTTGGAAGAAAAAAATCGCTGTAAAGAGCCTGTACTCTTGAATATGACCTGGATAAAGCAACTTCTGGCCCAAAAATTTCCAAACTGCCTCGTGTCCAACGTTTACTAGTGCTGCTGTTCTTTGGGTATTATAGATGCTGAAAAAACTATTTCTTATAGTTCAACAGTTCAAACATTAACGGGTTTGCAACCGTTTGAAGTTCATTTGGAAATGAGCCTGTACTTCATAGGTGTTCATGTAATCGATAGAGTATTTTATTTTATGCGAGATGTCTATTAAGGAAACGATCTGCATGGAGACGTCTAGCTTTTGCTACATTACAGTCCACGAGCCCATACATTAAATGTGTGTCTGCCATTTCCTGATTTGAATAATTCACACCACTGAATCAACTATTCTTGTCAGCAGGACAAACATGTAATACATGGCATACCAAGTGAATAGGTCGAGAGATGTCGAGTATGTAGCTTTAGCTCGGAAACAAGGTCAAATGGTCTGCTCCAGTGAAGTAGGTACCACAGGTTATGTTAAATTATGTATAATGGAGAATGGAGAATGGTGAAATGTGGTTGCCGTTTGGGTAGGCCGCCGAACGGTGTGCAGAGCTCCAGCAGAAAACGTTTTATTAAAAAACTGTCCAATTTGTGTGACTGAGGCCTGCTTACGAATAACAATTAATAAACGTTACGTGTCTGTACATAATTTTCGGTACCTCCATTTCTCTGGAAAGCTTGTTTTTGTGATAGTGAAAATGGCTCAAATGCGTGTTTTCATAGTTTTTTTTTTTTAGGTAGGAACATTCCGGTACAAAATATTAAAAGAGGAATAGGGACTTGCATCAAAATTTTATTTTTATTATTACGTCATAAAGTGTAGAGTATCCGCTGAAAATTTCATAGAGGCGCGTTATCAACGCCAAGACTGCACGCCAGTTCAGTACTTTGCATGTAGAGGCGATAAGAGAGTTGATGTGCATGTCTCAGTCACACCTAGCGCTCCGACGCTTTTAGACCTCAGACGTACAACATTTCTTTAACGAGGCGGCCACCTTAACATCATGGGCTTGAGATCCGATGAGGGTGAAGTGAGGTGAGTATGAAGCAGCGCCGGAATACAAGGGCATAGAAACAGGAGATCCCCGAGAAAACGCGCCGACCAGTGGCATCATCCGGCACGATTCCCACATGCGGAAATCCGGGAGTGACCCTGCTGGGAATCAAACCCAGTTAGCCTAGGTGGAAGTTGAGCAGTCTAACCACTATATCATCGCGGCCCCTATAAAGTATAATCACAACCTCTTTAACAGGTCAAAATTTTTATCATGATAATGAGTATACATTTTGATTCAAGTGTAAATTAGGTAATATATATCGGTACTTCCAAATTCTTGCAAATCCATATTTGTGAACTACGCATTGGTAGTACAGACATATTTTATTAGCTTAAAATAAAGTCACTCAATTTATTATCATTAAAATGTATCACTATTGCTGTGGTGTAGAATCACCTAACTGTCAGAAGGTATTCGTGCGATTATTGAAGGATTTTTTACTTATTAATGTATATGAGAATTTTTGACAGCACTCTTAATTGTTATCTTTTAACACACTCATAAACAATGCTTTACTGTAGTAAACAAAAAGTAAAATCTCTGTTGATAGACAGTGGTAAACAAAAAGTAAACAATATACAAACATTGGTGAACATCTATTTATTGGGGACACACAAGTGCAAACAATCAGTAACTAGCAAACAGTGCTACTGATGAATTTAGCTCGGGTACAATGAGACAGATGTCCTGCCTCTTTTGTTGCGGACTTTCGTGGTTTTCACTGGGCATGTTTGAACACATAATGACAACACTCTAGAAACGGGGCTGGAGGCCTCTTGACACCTAGCACTCCTGTTACGGTCTTGAAATTAATTAAATTAATCTGTCACTTTGCACTTGGTAACAAAATATTTTCTCGCTGCGCGGTCTCGCCTTTGTTGCTCTTGAAGAGGGGGGTGTAGTGTGGTAAACACTTTACCTGGTGCTGACTGTCTTCGCGGCCCCTGGAATAGACAGGGCCTGGAGAAGTCCCGTTGGTTGTTTACTTACAGCTGGCTGGAAAGAGACCGCCTCATCTCTCCCCCCAATGTGGGTTTGGACCGCCTGCTGGGAGGAGGGGGAAGGTCCCCCCATCCATCACTCGTTCAGTTGACGTCTGCGGGCTGCTGTCTCGTCCCACCGATTGATTGGGTCTGCATGGTACCGCCTCGCCTCGCTGAATTTGTCTGGGTTCGACTCTTTGCTGATGCAGTCCACTTTCTTCCTTACTTCATTTTCTCCGCGGCCGCTTCTTCTTGCGTAGTTTCCACTTCTCCTTCCATCTTCCTTCGCTCGCCTGGTTTCACTCGTCCGTCTGCTTTCCACGCGCACCAGATGGCAGTTTCTCGCGTTTCTCTTCGCTTGTCTGCTTCACCCGGTCATTCCCATTCACACAGGGCTTCTACTGGCGCTGTCACGCCTCTTTCCTCTCTCTTTTGCGTTGCTACACCCTTCTCGTCCTCCGCTTCACACGCTGCTTCCCGTGCGCGCAACGGTCATGGCTGGCCCTTTAACTCGTGTGCGCTCACCCGGGTTTGTTTATCTTTGGGCACCGACTGCGCGATCTTACTGGGTTTATTTGGCAGCTTGCTTTTACCCTTATCTCGCATTCTCTGTACCATACAGTGAACTATTTTCCTGCCCTTTCTCTGCTGCTCCTCCGAGTGGTGTTATGGCGGGCGGAAATACTGGTATACTTGTTCGGAAAGTGTCACTATTCCCCATCCAGGGAATTCGTACTTACTTTTTCCTACTTTATATTTTACTGGCTCTCCGGTTACTGTAATTTTTGGCGTGGTAGTTAACCTGTCCGCCAGATCCCACGTCCTTTTCACCATCCAGTGAAATTGACCGCTTTATCCTCGCTACTCCGTCTATCTCGCCCGCTCCTGGCATCCGCTCTGCGTTTCCACTCCCATTCGCTAATTTCTGCCTCGTTTTTCTCGTCGTTTGTCGGCACGGTAATTACCTGTCTGCCTGACACCACATCCTTTTTCACCATCCAGTGAAAATGGACCTCCTCTCTTCGCCCCTATGTCTCTCGCCCGCTCCTGGCTACATCCTCTTGCCCGTTACTGGCTACGTCCTTTGGCCGCTCCTGGCATCCGCTCCTCGTCATGCTCGTCATTTATTGCCCGCCATTCTGTGGGCTGTGGCTTATGGTTCCGCTATCCTCCCTCGGTTCTCCCACCTTACTCTCTCGGCTTGCACTTCCCACTCGTGCTAGTTAATTCTTCGGCTGCCTGCTTCGGTAATTGGGACGTTTAAAGTAATATTACTGGACACTATAGGGTGTTTTGTCATAGCCTCTCTGATGTCTGTGTTTAGCCTGGCTGGCTCGTCATTGTTCACCGTCTGGTGACCTAGTAACCCACTGGGGGTTTCTATTTTTCTCCCCCTTACTCCTAAACTCTGCACACGTCTGTGGCCTGCCCTTTTCTCGTCTGGATTATTACCTATTCTCTTCTCGGTTATACTGTGGTTATGGATGCCACAGGTTTAATTTTACGACTACCCGAAGTCGTGAATGTGCCAGCTGCTCGGTCGGGGCAAGGTCCCCTTTCTCCCAGGTATTAAGCCTGTTCTTGCCTCCGTCTATACAGACTTCAGCGCGCCCCTTAGTTGTGCGCCAAAATTGATGCCTGCCCAATGCTGTGGTTTATAAGTAGGTAATTAATCTACTTTCGGCGTGAGGCGCTAGCGATTGAATCTTGCCCTCCATGTTAGGGCGTAGGAATATGTCGACATATTGTCCCTAGTGCTAATTTACCAAATCAATACACTTCCTTTGCTAGTTCACATAATCGAGTTTTATTGTTTCTTAACAGGTTAACTGGTACATGAACTCACGAGACAACTCTCCCCTCCCCTCTTTCTATGTGTGCTACGTTTGGCTTGACACGACGATTTTGCGACGTGAGGGGGCAAGATTCTTCACACTTGGTGTAGAACTGTACTTATCTGACTTGTGGCGCTGGTCTTCTCTCAGCCGGCGATCTCGGGACTGCTTCATCTCTCCGTAGGTAGACTGGAACGTCTAGGCTGCGACACTCTCTCTCGATCGGCGTTGGCGTCTAGACGCCCTCTTGAACTCCCGGCTCTCTCCGCACTGCTCGCTCGACGACGTCTGACTGACTGATTGATCCTCGCACTGGCTTCGTCCGGCTCCGACACGGATGCCTCGCTTCAGGTCCCCCGACTGACTGATTGCTTGATCCTCCTCCTCGTGGTTTTGTAGGCTCGATCACCACATTCAACTTGCACCATCTCTGCACGTGTCCAGGGCGGCCGCCGCGTCCCCCTGAGTCGTAAAACACGTGGGCGGAATTGTCCCTCAGTTCTAGTCTAGAAGTTTTAGTGCTTCGCCCTGCACGTGCTACTTGGTGGGTCCCCTGGTCGTAAACACGTGTTCGGTGCACTAGCTATCCGCACTTGGGTCCGGCGTCGCCCCTCGACTCTGGTATGGAAGTTTATTGTTCCGTTCTGCACGTGCGGGAACTCTTGGGTGGCCTCTTTGGTTCGGCGCACGTGTTGTTCTTATGCCTCCGGATATCGTGTCGTTATTATCCCAGCACGCCCGCCAAAAGCTCTCAATGTTTATGGCAGTAGCTAGCCTGGGACAGGCGCCGCCGCTGGTGTGGGCTCCGCGTCCCCGGCAGCTGCGAGATGCAGCTGCATCCGCCTTCCTCCACATGTGGTCGTTCCGCCGGGCCGTCCTGGCGCCATTCTCCCATCATGTCCGCCAAACCCTTAATCCTTATTGCAGTCGTCCGCCTGCGAGCTTCGCCAGAGCGTGTGTTCTGACGAATAAAATATAAGGGCGCAGAATGCGTCAGTGTACCACTGTAAAACTGAATTGTACCCGGGCGAAGCCGGGCCGGTTCGCTAGCAGCTAATAAATGGACAGAACCATCACAATAGGGTGACTGTGAGCCTACTTTTGCGGACGTGAATTCCCCTCTTGAAAATAGTGGGGGTTTCTTGGACACCTCTTGTCGTACCTTGCAACTATTTCACTTTATTCCATAGTCTCATCAGGGTAAAGGAGCCACCTTGTACAACTACTTATTTCCTACACTTCATTCAAGATTTTAGCTTGGGTAGAACAGTTAATTTGTGCAGACGTCTCCCCTTCCCACCACACACGCAAACACACACACACAGTCACACCAAGCCACCACGACAAATATCTGTGCACAGTATAACCCGGATAGCACTCATCTTTGTATATCAGGCAGTGTGTACAAAATAAAAAACTAGAATATCTATAAAAAAAATTAGGTCTCGTTTTCTTGGTGACAGTTTTGCAAAGTGGAGTATTAAACTACTTCAATAAATACCACCTTCAATATAATAAACTACAGTTACACCATAACATTGTGTTTTTTTTACTGTAAATAGTAAATTTTAACCATATCACTTTAACTAATGTCTACACCTATAAGCCCACATCTGCTAAAGCAATATCACTGCAAATTCTTAACTTTTAATTAAGTTAGCCAGATATATTTTTTTTACTTAAATATTTACGTTAAAATTAATACAACTATAAGTTTCATATTTCATATTTTATTTTAGTTTTTCTACTTGGCAAGTATTTATTTATTCATTTATTTAATGAAGACAATTTTTAATGGTTGAATTTGCCGAGGTGAGTAAAAAAATGTCAGCTCGACCAGGAAAAACTTGTTGGAATATGAAAATTAAAAGCATTTTAAGACAACTCATTAATATATTTTATTTATAAAATATGCTGTAAAAATTTTTTGCATGTCAGGAAAGTTTCATCAGAAATTTTAAAGCTGTCTTCTTTCTTACATATGCAAATTTAAACATAAATGTAAATACATTTTGGTTGGACTTTCAAAATCTCTCACGGAAGTTGCCATATAAATAGAATTATTATTTTTGTTACTGTTTGTATTAACTAAATTTTGTGAAATGAATTGCAATTTAATTTGCAAATATGCCATTGATATGTATAAGTTATTTACTAAAAGTAGGTCAAGGAATTTATGAATACTTTGTTGTTTTGTTCTTAAGACTCTGTTTTCTAATTAGATGTATCCGGACGAAAATGAAATGGAGATAATATTTGATTTCCTGGGGGAAAAGTCAGAAGTTAATACATATTACGAGAGTAATGCTTAATAAATATCCATCCGAAACAACATGGCGGCAAAATTATAGGAGACATTGTTAACTTTTTTGAACATTGTATATCCCATCACAAATATTTAATATAGTATATCTCTGTCAGTGAATTTATATAATTACCCTCTTTATAGAGCAATTGGTTTTTCTTTCATTCTAAAGGTTCAAATTTAAAATATAAAAGAATAGTAATTTTTTCGTTATATGTATAAAATTGTATATCATTATTTAAAATAACTTTAAAATCGAAAGTTACTCGAGAAAGTTGTTTCAAAAGGTGGGATAATATAACAGTATTTATTAATTGTATTAATTGAACTCGTTTCTTAGCAAATAGAATATTCAGGATGGTCAGAGCATTCAGGATCAGGGAAAAACAGCACAATTATGACCAAACCAGCCTCCTCTGATACATACAGTCATGCCTGAATTTGGGGGCAACATGCAGATTTATTAACATTTTTACAATTTCATGCGCATCCAGCCAAATTTTGAGAGAGCAAAGTTTTATGTCGATTACTGAAACGATGATATAAGAAAAGAATATTCTGTCAGTATTCTAATAACATGGTTCTTACCATATGTAATGACAACCGTGAATAAATAAATGCACAAATGTCAGTTTACTAAAAACCTTAAAAATGTTATACAAACCCAACTCTTTATTTACATATCTTATCATTTGACAAATCGCCTGATAACTGGTACAATCGGTATCACTTGATTAAAATACTGCCATGAGTATTTCATACCTAATAATTTTTTTCCAAAGAAAATTAATTGGCAATACTATGAAGCTCTCTTCTTCGTTTATCGGCTTCGTGAACTTTCGTATTGTTACATGCTTGCTGCTTTGCATTGCTTCCCTTGCCCCGTCCCGCTCGAACAAGCGAATACAAGTGTCAGAGGAGAGCGGTAACCCAAGGAGTGCGCGGAGATTTAAAAGGACGTGCCACTGTAGCAAAGATAAGCCTATCGAGACTCGCATGCTCCTGTTATTCAGCAGACTGAATTTCGGGGGTTATCGTTGAAATAATGTTCTGATCATCATCCTGGCCTCCCTCAGCGAGACCCAAGGTGCTGGGAACTTCCCAGCGAAACTACTTTAGTCACGACGGGCTCCCGAGCCGACAATCTACATTCTGGATGATTGTGCAACCATAAGCATCAGGTGTACGAAGACAGAGAAGCGGCGAGTGGTGGCCACAGTGAACGGCTAGAGTGAAGTCTGTGGACTGTGAGAGCCGGTAGTGTGGGGAATGGGNAGCGGCGAGTGGTGGCCACAGTGAACGGCTAGAGTGAAGTCTGTGGACTGTGAGAGCCGGTAGTGTGGGGAATGGGATTAGCGGGCGGGACTATTGAACTGGATGCATGAGTGACAGACATTTGGAACGATGGCATTAGACAAACTGAATATGTGTAAATTATGTGAATAAAATTAATGTCTGTAACAAATATAGAGACAATGATAAGGACTTAAATAAAAATTGAGACTGACATGTAATATTGTGCTCAATGAATATAAAAATAGTAACAGTGGAGATAATAAATTTTAGGGTTTTAAATAATATCGGTGTAAAAAAATTTTAAACAAAAATTGTTATTTTATTTGTATTATGACCACCATCCCTCACGAACTAGGATACCCCCCTCAGGCGTCTTGTAACACTGGTGTCAGAAGTAGGATGGAGGCATTCGATTGTAAATTAAGTTAAGCAAAATACTATTACTTCGTAATATTAAAAAAATTAATTAATTATAATAGCCGAAGACAAAAAAACATTTAAGACGGTTTTGTACAGCCATTGTAGTTAATTTTAACTAAAAAAAAATTTCTGCAGAATTGTAAGCACTTCGAGCAATAATTGTAGGGCTGGGTAGCTTAATGGTAAGTGGGAAGTTGACAACAAAATTAATAGTGCAAAGTAAATTGGAAGTAACCAAATTAGTAGTGTAAATATCGAAATAAATAACGTAAGTGATTTAGTATATATGAAAAATGTCACAGTAAATGAATGTTTAGAAAGAATAACATACACACTTATAGTTGGTCCTTGCATAATGCAGGGTTCCTGAAGTCTTAAATGAATTNATGTTTAGAAAGAATAACATACACACTTATAGTTGGTCCTTGCATAATGCAGGGTTCCTGAAGTCTTAAATGAATTACATAATATGTTAGAATATTGTTAATTACCCCCGACAGAGTTCGACTGAGATTATACTGGCTTCATTGTCTCAATGATGTTGAAAAGTGGTGCTGAATGTGCAACACCTGCACCACAAGGAAGGGATCAAAGACCAGAGAACATTGTCAACTCCAGTTATATGTGCAATGTTGGAGCCCCATACGAGAGGATGGCAGAAGATATGCTGGACCACTTGCCTTTGATAAAGAGAGAAGTAATCGGTATCTGCTGGTGGCAGAAGATTACTTTACTAAGTGGCCTAAAGCCTGAGGTTATATACTCTCCGAAACCATAAATCACATACTGTGGCCGATGCACTTGTAGAAAATGTCTGCTCGAGGATTGCGGTACCACTAGAACTCCATTCCGATCAGGGAAGAAATTTTGAAGCTCCTTTGTTCCGGAGGTAAAATGATTCTGGGGATGAAAAAAACTAGGACTAGAGCCTTACATCCTCAGCCGAATGTAATGGTCATGAAGCTTAACCGCGCTCTTGAGCAGTGCCTTGTGTCAGACAACCAAAATACTGGGATTCAAAGGTGCCACGAGTTTACAAGAGTATCGCCATAAAGGATGCTGTTTGGAAGAGAGCTACACCTCCATAGCGACCTACTGATTGTTTGGTCGACAGAAACTTTTAATTGATAATGTTGAAAACAGAATCTCTAAATGCGGTGCTTCCAAAAGAAAAATCCTGCTTCGAAAATATAGTTATAAATGTGGAAAATATTTTTTTATATATCTTTTCCAAAAACAGCATGTATTCATTACAGTAGAGTCTGCGGCAGTGGCTGCTCCAGAGTATACTAACCTAGTAACTGATAAGACTCCCATGTACCAAGACTAAGTAGGGCGACTGTGGTTTAACTGATGACATAACTGGATTACTGCTGGCCCAGAAAACTTATGGGTCTACACAACCGGCCCTGCTATGGTTAACTGCTGGCACCGGGACATTTGGCATGCCATTTATGGCACACTGATGGCATTTTGATGGAATTGAAACTGATGGTTGTGAGTAGGTGAACTACTAATGGCCCATAAATGGCTTGCCAACTGTATTCCAGCGCTGGCCGCACACAAACTTTACAGATTGGTGGTGAAAGCATGGGTAGCCATCTGTAGGCCATTTGGTAGCTGTGAAGTGGTACATCGATAACGATTGCTGGTGTATTAATGNAAGCATGGGTAGCCATCTGTAGGCCATTTGGTAGCTGTGAAGTGGTACATCGATAACGATTGCTGGTGTATTAATGGCTCCCGCTCTCTCGCAGGTAGCTGCTTCAATACAATATACGATGAGTAGTTCATATGTATTCATCTGGTATTGTAAATTTCTATGTCCAAATACCGTGAATACAGTATTGTGTCTTTGAACCTGGTATGAATAACTTGACATATGTAATGTTTTACATGTACGACTGCATATAATTAAAATGAGAAGTAAAAAAAAAATAGCTAATAACAAACTTTAGAAAAATTAACCTTGAAATACTTTTGTTTTTTCATATTACGAAAATTTTCATATGTGTCTACTGCATTTCAGAACAGATGAAAGCATCCATGTGACATATATACAGCGGAAAATTATATTAATGGCTAGTTTTTTGGTTAATATCGCGATTCAAGTTTTCTCTTAACTGCAGTGTTTTTTTGTTTACCTGCCACTTTTAAAAAACTGATTCGTGTGCATGGTAAATTTTAAGGCAATGGAATAAATGGTGAAATTTATATTGTATTAATATTTGTTATTAATTCAAGTCGTATTATATTGTTACAAGATGACTGAGAGGCGTATCTGAGTTCGTGAGGCATGGAGGTCTTAATAAAAATAACAGAAATAAATTTGATTTTAATTTATTCCCACAGCTTTTATTTGCAGTATTTAATTATCTATCTTCACTGTTACTCTTTATATTTCTCAGTGAGAGCAATATTTAATGTATATTTACACTCAAATTAACGCCCTTCTTACTTTATTTGTGTGGTTCTATTCAATTAACTCATACTCATTATTAACACACGTTCAGTTTGTTTTTTGCCATAATCTGCAATGTATTTCACTCACGCGTCAAGTCCAATAGTCCACCCGGCCAGTCGCAGCATCTGCTACGTCGATGCTCNTCTGCAATGTATTTCACTCACGCGTCAAGTCCAATAGTCCACCCGGCCAGTCGCAGCATCTGCTACGTCGATGCTCCAGTCCTAGATTTTCCTCCCGCTGGTAATTTCTCTCGCTGCTCGTTTCGCTTGTCGTATATCGCTGATACTCCCGCAACTCATCCACTCAACAACTCTTGGCTCGGGGGCCTNGCTGCTCGTTTCGCTTGTCGTATATCGCTGATACTCCCGCAACTCATCCACTCAACAACTCTTGGCTCGGGGGCCTGTCGAACATTTATACTATCGCTGGCCTCGACCTGGAAAGTTCAACTCATCCCGAATCACGCTGATAGAAACTAGGGCAGCAAACCCCAAGAAAATTCTTCAGATAAACACAGAAATGTTATCAGCTGAAGGTCAGAAGCTCAAGCCGCATAAGGTTCATCGCGGGGCCACGCGAGGCGGCATGCATGTGAAAGATAATTGTCGTGTTTGCCGCCCGCTCTACGGTTATATGCGTGACCTTAAGACATTCCCGCTCTCGCAAGGGATGTGAAGCAGCGAGCGTGTAACAGTATTCTAAATTACTTCATCTGAACATTAGAGTACCCAGTAGAATAAATGAGTAATGGTAAGTAAGCATACTGAGCTGACACTGAAAGGGGCGTGATTTCGCAACAACCCCCTTCCACCTGTAAGTATAANATGGTAAGTAAGCATACTGAGCTGACACTGAAAGGGGCGTGATTTCGCAACAACCCCCTTCCACCTGTAAGTATAACATTTTCATGTTGTATAATGTGTTCAATGGTGAACTAAACGAAATTTGTAAACAAATAAAAGTTGAGAATGATGCTTAAAATATNATGGTAAGTAAGCATACTGAGCTGACACTGAAAGGGGCGTGATTTCGCAACAACCCCCTTCCACCTGTAAGTATAAGATTTTCAGGTTGTATAATGTGTTCAATGGTGAACTAAACGAAATTTGTAAACAAATAAAAGTTGAGAATGGTGCTTAAAATATTTTATTTTTAAGAGACAGTACTGAACATATGCACTCCAAAAACAATTTCTGGTAAACTTCGTAAACTGAATTGGAAGTTTTCAACCCATATATCGCATGGAAATAATACCACACATCTGACTATAAATATGGAATATTTAGCGTAGCTACTATTCAAAGTTGGGAAGTTTCCGACCCATTTGACTGTTTCCTGAGGAACGCTAACATTAACGTATGGAAAATGAATTAACAATTCGCCCTTTCTAACTCTACGTATACACTCACATATTAAATATGCGANAAGTTTTCAACCCATATATCGCATGGAAATAATACCACACATCTGACTATAAATATGGAATATTTAGCGTAGCTACTATTCAAAGTTGGGAAGTTTCCGACCCATTTGACTGTTTCCTGAGGAACGCTAGCATTAACGTATGGAAAATGAATTAACAATTCGCCCTTTCTAACTCTACGTATACACTCACATATTAAATATGCGANGCATTAACGTATGGAAAATGAATTAACAATTCGCCCTTTCTAACTCTACGTATACACTCACATATTAAATATGCGAATAATTTCTTAGAGTGTGGTGGAAGCATGGCTAGCCTTCAATAGCCCATCCAATATCTGTGAAGTGGTACATAGGTGGGCCATTGCTGTTGTAAGCACATCAGCCATGCTTGTGCCATTTGTATTCACCACACCTGGGCCAGTATGGTCAGAATATGGCAAGTTAACTAACGGTGCCACTGCAGGACCAACAATGGTGCTGAGTGCCCGCCGGCTTGGCATCCCACTCTAAACATGAAATGAGCCATGTGTGCTTTGCTACAGGAAACTGCGGTATTGAAAAAGGTCCTTCGACAAAAGAGAGCTTTTTGATGTAGTTCACGTGGGCGAAGCCGCGAACAGAATGTTTGTTGACACACACAGCGATATTGATATACACCGGAATAAAAAATACCAAGGTAAAGACTAATGACTATAGTCTTGCAAAATCACATTAGTATTTGGCAGCACGCTTGACTTCTCTGCCCTATGACTGTTCGAACGCAGTTCGTGCCAATATTCATCACAAGAAAATAAATAAGAAATATAGAATTTAAAGAGAGCACAAATTTCACCAGGTTACTGGAAAACTTACGGTAGCAACATCCATCCTTGTAGCTCGACCTGACCAAAAAACTGAATTTCATCTTTCAACTATTACTCTGCAGCNACGGTAGCAACATCCATCCTTGTAGCTCGACCTGACCAAAAAACTGAATTTCATCTTTCAACTATTACTCTGCAGCACCTAGACAATATCGCGCAGAATACACACACTTGCTATAGTTAAACATAACGATCTATAATTTAAAACTCTGCTCTTAATCTCATTATGATGATAAAAATTTGATCTATTTTACTGCTCGGTGCAAATGTGAAGAGAGAAATTTATAGTTATACGCCACTATTGGTGACAAATAAACAACAGTTATTTTCTACTGAAATTGGCTCACCCATGACACACTAGTTCGCTTGCTCAAGCGGGATGGAAAAACAGGGATGCGATTCAGGACAGCGAGCATGTAACACTGCCCACTCCTCAAGTTTTGTTCATCCCGAGCAAACTCTTCAACATCCAGACTTTCATAGAGTGACAGTCGGTCGATGTCGATTACCTTTGGCTTTGCCTGAGTACTTTGATGTTATCAAATTAAAATGTCTAATACCCAATACTTATCCAACGTTATTTAAATGTAGACCTATTTTATCACAATACAGCACTCGTGAGGTTTCTTTTATACAGACGGCAATGCGCTCTCAAGTTGGATTCGTAAAACCATACATAGTAGGCATACTATGAGTGTTATATTTTTGTATGAGCTCGTTACATATAGGCCAAATTAGGAAGTTTAGTACTAAATTATGCTGTTGAAACAAAAAATACGATTATGTAAATTACATAAGTTTAAGCCACATGATTTTTTGTTTAATAACATTTCATGGATAGAGAAAAAACCACACTAAAATTTTCCGTACAGATGTGATTAATGGATTCAGTGATCAGGTATTCTGACATATGGTAAGAGATCATTAAATTGATACGAGATGTTTTTGATGTTTTTTGTAGCCAATTTGGAGCAACAGCCATAGTCAGTGGCTTCGGGCGAGTTAACAGCGGTAGGTTAACTCGAGTGATACAATCATCCACTAGACTTTNATTGGTACGAGATGTTTTTGATGTTTTTTGTAGCCAATTTGGAGCAACAGCCATAGTCAGTGGCTTCGGGCGAGTTAACAGCGGTAGGTTAACTCCAGTGATACAATCATCCACTAGACTTTAAAAAATGAGTTTCCACTCTCTTTTTTACATTCTGGCATTGAACGAAGCAGTGCCAGTAATAAACTGTATTTTCCTNTAAAAATGAGTTTCCACTCTCTTTTTTACATTCTGGCATTGAACGAAGCAGTGCCAGTAATAAACTGTATTTTCCTTAAAGTCGTTTATATAATAGCAAATATTCTCACTAAACAACTCCAACTCCAATTGAATGGTAATATGCAACCCTCAGCATTCCTTTTGGAAACTGTTTAGCCAGTTACCAAATTCAATTCTCGATTCAGCTGAAAGTTTTTCTTACTTTAACAAAACATTTAATGTAGGAATTTGTTTGTTTTCAGAGTGTTTTATGGGTAACTGGAGAGACAATGGAAAATAGATCGCAAATTAAAAGTTTAAATTACCAACCAAAAATCCTCGTAGATAAATATTTTCGAAAAATATGAAATTTAAAATAATATTCGCAGAGCACCTGCTTTCCACCTGCTTTCCATTGCAGGCAACTAATTTGTGAAGTCATACTGGCTTCAGTGAAAAATATTAGAATTATGAAACTGGATTTTGTTTCGAGGACTTTGGGAAAAGTTCTTGCTGCACGCAATACCACGTTTGATAAAGGAATGGACAGTATACATTGGTTAAGTCTTACCCTCAACTAGGTTTAACAATGCTACCAAAAAATATTATTCATAAATGGTTAAAATCTTTAGTAATCGTACGAATTTCTCTTGAAAGCAATGTAATTTGACATCAAAGCCACTGTGACATGTTTTTATGATTATAAACTTATTCACTTTATTTAAAGCAATAAAAATTGTNATTTGACATCAAAGCCACTGTGACATGTTTTTATGATTATAAACTTATTCACTTTATTTAAAGCAATAAAAATTGTCCACACTACCAATGTGTAGTACACAAACCGGCCATTTCGATTGTTAATACAAGTGTTATTTACAAGCTGCGCAAAGATGTTAATAATTTTAGGCAAGCATTTAGGAAGGATTCTTGAATTAGGGATCTTTATAATTATTGAATGATAAGAGATCATGTGCATGCCCAAAGAGGTGGTACAGCTGCTTTTAAGTAACTTTTTTCAAAACACTGAAATTCATATAAGGCCGAAAANTGCATGCCCAAAGAGGTGGTACAGCTGCTTTTAAGTAACTTTTTTCAAAACACTGAAATTCATATAAGGCCGAAAAATGTCTTTAAAATTTACTAAACAGTGCCAGTATATTACGTAATTTACACTTGCAGCGAGAAATACAATATATCAAATGTATCTAATGTAAGTAATTCTAGTATGAGTGGTGAGCAGAATTAGCTACTTACAGAGTATATAAAATTACATTAGCTTCTAATCTCTCTGAGCGTGACTCGGGGTGCGGGGAAATATCTCGACCTGGTCAGCGAGATTACTTAAGCTGCGACGGGTCTCCGAGCATGAGTAGAAACAGTAATGTATACAGGATTATTCTAAAATCATGGGACAAACATTGAGGGGTGGTAAAGCTCACTAAAACAAGCAATTATTGTATAGGAATATATGGACGGAAGTGACGCGTTGAGGCACAAACGCAAAAATTACACATTAAATGCAACAGATTGTTTATTTACAACATCGCCACTAAATGGGAAAAATGTCGTTACAAATATTATTAACGAGTTTTAACGATGGTGCTACAGTAATGCAAGCTTGGTAGCGTCGGCGGCGTGATTGGCGAACAGATTCAAATACGCCGGGTATTTCACGCACGCCACCATTGTCAGCCAATCACGCCATATATAGAGGTTGCCAAGCATGCGTGACTGTTGGTGAATGCATTTCCAGCAACTGTTTTAACATTTCTGTACGGAATCACTCGTTAAGGTGCCCATCTACCTAATGAGTGAACGGCGGTGCAGTGTGTCTGAAATACACGTTTTTCACAGAAACTGCAGCACGTGTTCGCAATCTGTTTTCGTAAGAAAAGAAATCACGTTTCAGTCTAGCCGTGCATACCATTTTCAAGGCACCCGCGCAAAGGAAACATGATTTTGATGGTCTTAGAAATCGTTAAAAAAAAAAATCATTTTCAAGCTGTTGTATCTTAAAATGTACTTATAAAAGTGGCGTGAAACTTGTATAACCGAGTGCGATGAAATTTTGTACAGCATTTTCACAAGTAAAATGGTAGGGTCACCGCAATAAATTTCGAGAGAAACGCGNCAAGCTTGGTAGCGTCGGCGGCGTGATTGGCGAACAGATTCAAATACGCCGGGTATTTCACGCACGCCACCATTGTCCGCCAATCACGCGATATATAGAGGTTGCCAAGCATGCTTGACTGTTGGTGAATGCATTTCCAGCAACTGTTTTAACATTTATGTACGGAATCACTCGTTAAGGCGCCCATCTACCTAATGAGTGAACGGCGTTGCAGTGTGTCTGAAATACACGTTTTTCACAGAAACTGCAGCACGTGTTCGCAATCTATTTTCGTAAGAAAAGAAATCACGTTACAGTCTAGCCATGCATACCATTTTCAAGGCACCCGCGCAAAGGAAACATTATTTTGATGGTCTTAGAAATCTTTAAAAAAAAAAAGGCATTTTCAAGCTGTTGTATCTTAAAATGTACTTATAAAAGTGGCGTGAAACTTGTATAACCGAGTGCGATGAAATTTTGTACAGCATTTTCACAAGTAAAATGGTAGGGTCACCGCAATAAATTTCGAGAGAAACGGTTATTTCTGCGGCATGTTTTGCACTTGCTCGGTGTCCATCTGGTGGTGCTCTCTTGGGCTATTGACCGCGCCAGCCTGTCGAGAGGGGGGGGGGCGGAGAGAAAGGGACCAGCTCTGGCATGCTAAGCAGCTCCTACCTCTTGCCGCACAGGATGTGCAGTAAACGCGTGTGAGTTGAGCAAACACCCTGGCTGTTAGTAGAACCGCGTGAAGTATATTGAGCCGTGTGAAGGAGCCTAGGAATTATTTCTGCTACACGAAAAATTGTTACATTTTTCTCTTGAATAATTATATTGCAGTACTGGAAGAAAGAAAAGTGTTGACGATAGGAGAAGACGAGGGAAGAAAACCAGCCTAAGGTTGCACGCAAATCANCAAACACCCTGGCTGTTAGTAGAACCGCGTGAAGTATATTGAGCCGTGTGAAGGAGCCTAGGAATTATTTCTGCTACGCGAAAAATTGTTACATTTTTCTCTTGAATAATTATATTGCAGTACTGGAAGAAAGAAAAGTGTTGACGATAGGAGAAGACGAGGGAAGAAAACCAGCCTAAGGTTGCACGCAAATCACAGGAAACGAAAGTGGAATAATGGAAGAGTTAAATATTTCGACGGTACCAGGTAGGTGTTATTCGTTTAAAAGTATTCTGAGTGCTGTTTATACATGTGTGTTTTCATATCATATTTTCAAGTGTATTTCCAAACATACGGATCTTTATTTCACGAAAATCACTACAAGGAGTTTAAAGTTACTGTAACTTGAAACGAAAATAAAACAGCATGTTAAACTTCTAATAAACTCCTATTTCTGATTTTTTATAAAATTAGTTTAATGTGATACACGGTTTTCATATAATACTGTATGTGTATGTATGCGGATCAAAGTATTATACCAAGACCGCCACATTTGTTGAACAATCATGATATATTTCAGCGGCATCAGAACAACAAATACGACGTCAATTGAATGATAAACCTCAACCGCGACAGAGGAAAAATTGTGAAAATAAAATAAGTAAAAATGCAAATTTAACAAATACAATATTGTATTTGTATTAGTTTCTTTTTAGTTGCGAGTTTGACANCAAATACGACGTCAATTGAATGATAAACCTCAACCGCGACAGAGGAAAAATTGTGAAAATAAAATAAGTAAAAATGCTAATTTAACAAATACAATATTGTATTTGTATTAGTTTCTTTTTAGTTGCGAGTTTGACAACCCCCGTTTACTTTTCTTTCACGTACACAACATGATTAACAAACCTTTCACGAAAGGAAACTCAGCTTCTTAGTGCTAAAGGCGTTTCTTTGACTAAGTACATGTAAAGATTTTGCCTTTCCTATGATTTTTAAGTCAGTACTTTAGAAGCTTTGTACTCCGATAATTTCTAACAACCGAAAAGAATCTTGAACCGATTTGCGTGTTTTGCCGTCATTTGCATACTACTTCTTGCGTGTTGACAGTGGGGATCACATGTTGATGTGATAAAAGGTGTAAAATATGAATATAATATGAGTGTGTCGCGTTGATGCTGTACGACGAGCGCATTTGTAACAGACAAATTTCGTTATTACCTTCGGATCCACAATACGTGTATAGTTGTTGTCGGATCCGCAATGCGCGTATATCTGCTGTGATTGCCCCAAACAACATTATTATAAATTTTGCAAATTAATGTAACGCAAAAATATGATTTAACAAAGTGGCAAGCACTTTTATTACTGTATAGTCCACAGGTTCTTACATACGAATGTTTATCTTTTTTCTTCCCTAGATACAATTTAAATGTGTACTAATTAACATCTATTTTTTTTTTGCTGACATTTTTTAATCTTTTGCAGAGCACGTCTGATAAGTAAAGAAGAAGCAAACAAAATTGCAAACAATGGATGTGCCAAAACAGCTGATTCGGGACCCTCCGTGGCCTGTACTGACTATCCGTCATGTCGTGACTCACGTGACGACTGTTATGCGAATAGAAATTAAAGGTAAGTCAGAAATAAGAGTTTTCCTTAGAATAACGAAGTAACAAGATATGTAGAATATACATGTATTGTGTGTGGGTGTGCAATTAGCGAAGAGTGGTAGTACATGTTTTTTAATTAAAACGGAAAGGGGATGCATTACTGTGAACCACCTTTGCAGCATATTAAATACACCCAGAATATGCGAACACGACAAAGTAAATTCATGATGCAGTCGTGTATGTATCACGTTTGATATCTATGCAATGAACTCGCGGTTTTAGTAGAACTTACCTCGTAAGCGATACGTCGAAATTAATTCAGCACTGCAGATTATTTGATTGCATGACGTCACCTCCTTGCTCACAAAAACTAATACATAGTACAGTTGACCATAACATTGGTAGACATACCAATGTGTTGCATGAGCTCGATTTCAGACATTGTAATTCTAAAATTTGTGTGTTATTCAAAAAGGAGGGGCACATTAATTTCCTTCTAGCTTCTAAGAGTTTCATACTAAGGCTATTGTGTTCCCTTCTTATATATATATATNATTATGTCAACATAAAAGTCCTCATATAGTCTCTCAGGCATTAAGTCAGGAAATTATATATATATATATATATATACATATATATTATATATGAATATATATACACATACATACACACAAAAATTAAAACACAAATTAAAAATAATTTAGCTTACGTAGTCGCAGGGCTACTGCGATACACTAGCGAGGAATTGAACTCATGGATTTATTCTGACAATTACTTCAATTAGTTTTATAAGGAAAAATTTTAATGTTCAAACTATTATTTTGATTTTGAAAAACTCAACAAACNAATTACTTCAATTAGTTTTATAAGGAAAAATTTTAATGTTCAAACTATTATTTTGATTTTGAAAAACTCAACAAACCCAAATATCCTTTGAGAGTTTTTAGCCCTATTTTTAAACGGAACTTCAGTTTTATTGATTTGGAGTGACAGGCATGTGGCTAACAATTTCTGGGCCCCAACCTAGGTGTCGATTTCTGCCATTCTTACGGATTGCTGAAAGCTCGGGTGTTGTGGGGATCATACCAGTCCATTTTACCAAAGGCAATCAGTTAGATTCCCGGCAGGGTCACCTCGGATTTTCGTAAATAGGAAACGTGGTGGTCGTTGCAAGGTTTCTGGGGGTACTTTTGTTCCTCCCACCACAGCATTCCATCGTTGCTCCATTTCCATCTCATGTTGCCCCGTCGATGCTTTGATTATTTATGGGTTTAACCTCGCAGGTCTGCATAATATTTTTTCCCCGTGTTTTATATTGGTAGATGGAAAAGGACTGTTTGGTCGCAAGATGTGGCGGCGTTCGCAGTAAGTGGCGCTGGACTAATGACCTCAGCTGTGACTTTGCCTACTGAACTGTACGTTCTATTTCTCCGTTAATTTAAGACAAATATGATATTGAAATTTAAAATTATGTCATTGATTAAAAACTTTGATTATCGCTGTAGCATAAAACAAAGTTTTGTTGGGTTACAATAGTTTGGAAATTCGTTTTTACTGAACATTAAAATAAATATTTTGTTTATCGTGCGATTTGGAAGTTTTTAATATCAATAACGATTTATGAATGTTAGAAATCACAGTTAGTTAAAGTTGTACCTCGCTATGTGCAACATTTAGATACCCTGCTGAATAAAATAAGCATTTTTGAAATTGGATGAAATATACAGACTATAAATTTTACGTAAACTACACCTATAAAAAGTATGGCCACCACGGCTCCAGCGTTCTATAGTGGGTAACAAAATAAACAAACATGACCACGGTGATGTCACTAAAGGTTCCAAGGTTGAGGTCATTGACCCGGTGCAACCTTCTATGATCAATACCACATCCTGAACCCGAACTATCATTTGCCAACTTCTTACATCCTAACTGTCTATCGGTGGCCTCTACAACTCTGCACATATTATTTATCTTATAAACATTAAACTTCATGAATCATACTTGAACTGCCGCAAACATTTTTTTTTTTTTTCGTTTTGTAGTTATGCCTAACATTATGTTGAAATATGCTCTTGCTAAGTTAACTTTACACTTCTTTGTAATGCCCGTCTACCAGAAACTATTTTACGCTTTTGCGGCACAGAAGCAGGAGAGCACTAAGGGAGACACTGGCACGCGTATCAAGTGTCCGCTCGCCTCTACGCACAAGGCTCTCAACTGGCGTGCAGACTTTTCGTCGTGCTACGTTTATTATGGTATTTTAGGCGATAACTCTATAATTTTATAAGTCAAAAGTTTGTATCAAAAGTTTAATGCAGGATTATATACATAAATTTGGAAATGCTGTTTTTGGGCATTTTAAAGGGTTTCAAGATAATGTTAGAAATATGAATGAAATGTTAAACGTTGCACTCTATTCTAGTCTGAGGTGCGATTTCTTTTCGTGCCTCAAAAGTTAGCAAACAAGTCGAACCGTTTCTCTTAAAACATGTATTACGAACACACTGCAAAGCAATTGGTGCGCAAGGTAGACGGCGTTGATAAGTGAAAGAAGTTATACAAGTAATTAGTGGGTTTATTGTATGTTTTAAACGAATATATTAATTTAATTATTTTCCTAATATGTAACTGGAATTTCAACATTTTCGTTAACAATCTCAATACTTTGTTTCAGATCATCAGAACTGTCACTCACACCGCAAAGGCTATCTTTGGAGAACTTGGAACTAGGTTGTTCCTATTGGCCTAATATTTCTATGGAGATAGCAACGCCAGAAAAGAAAGCTAGTAATCCCAGTGATTTTTCAAGCGCTAATGAATGTCAAGATGATATTTACTACATATAATATTTTAGACATATCAAATGTCAGTCTGCTACCTTTGTCGCCTGAAGGTGATGCCAATAGTAGCAGACAATCTGAGTTTCCAGAATTTTCAGAACGCACAGAGAGCTATACCACAGCACCAGAACTAAATACTTCAATCTCAACCCCAGCAACCATTGAAGGGAGACGCACTTTTGATATAAATCATTTGTTTTCTGAAATATCGAGAATAAGTAGGCACAGTAAATTTTTTTATTGTAGCTTCGACAATATGGTTTTGCTAAAAGAAGAAAGAAAATAAATGGAAAGTATCTACCACTTTCAATGCTCTATGTGTGGTCTGAAGGATAAAATTAGTTCTGAATGTCCAAAATCAACCAAAGGAAGGATGAACATCAATGATTATTGGGTCAGTAGCATGTTACTCACTGGGCAAGGTTTAACGCAGCTTAGAGACATCGCCTCGAATTTAGAAATGCCATGCATGGCAAAAGAAGCATTTCAGAGACGTCAGAGACATCTGTCAGGTGTTGTAAAAAAAGTTACCTGGCGAAGAATGAAAGAAGCTGGAAGAGAAGAAGCGAGTTTAGCCTTAGAAGTGGGGGAAGTTGATGAGGATGGAATACCTGCCATAACTGTAGTTACTGATGGAGCATGGAGCAAACGATCTTATGGGACAAATTTCAACACCTTGTCTTGTGTGGTAAGCTATCCCTATCTCAAATGATAGCATTTTTTTAAAGCGTACGCAAGTATTTATTATTTGAATAGGGTTTTTTGGTTTTCTGTTTTAGGCACGTATCATTGGTGCCAAGACCAAAAATGTTCTCTTTATTAGTACAAGGAATGCTTATTGCTGCATTTGCGATCGGACTTCTTCAAAAGACGAAACTGTTAAACCACACGTCTGTCATAAAAATTGGGCCAAGTCGTCGACTGCTATGGAAGCAGACATCATTGTTGAAGGCTTCCGGAATAGTATCGAGATGCATAACTTGAAGTATAACCAAGTAATAGGTAAGTTTACATTCATTTACAAAAAAAAAACTGTATCCATTATATTTGGTGATGTACACGACTGGCAAATAAGTAAAGCAATGCGATTAAAATTATTAAATTATCAGAAACAGATTTACTTATCAAAAATGATTAAACCTAATTCATACAACGTAGAAAATCTAATTTCATTAACCTGATCCATGTACTTAATTTATTTAAATCATAAACTCTTTTAATGTTGATTTGTATTTTTGTAATACTCTTTAATNCCTGATCCATGTACTTAATTTATTTAAATCATAAACTCTTTTAATGTTGATTTGTATTTTTGTAATACTCTTGAATACAGAAATGAAATATTTTGATATGTTCTAGTTACACTAAAAGTCATGAGCTGTTCCACTGCGTAGGTTTACATTAAAAGCATAACAATAATTTAAAGAATTATATTCCTCCAAACAATATATGTCAAAAAAAGTATGAATATGATGGGGGTAGAGAACTGAGATTGGATGAGGTTTGGGTGGCAGTTTTCATATTGGGTCTTTAGCGCCTTTGAAGTTAAAAAGAGGTCGACAACGCAGACACGGACTGGATAAACTTTCGTGATGTTATAATTCGCTGAAATGTTATGTACTGTCAAGGAATCTCATGGAAAATAGAATATACCATTACATGTATAAATCAAAAGTTCAGACATCCTACTTCCCACATTAAGAACAGACAGAAATATGAATGGGAGTAATGGCATTTATTTAAAACCCATGTAAAACCGAATGCATCTGAAAATTAACATTAAGCGCTGCTGAATACCAACGTTTCAGTATTCTGTGTAGACTTTTACTGCAAAGCAAATTCGGATACACTGAACAAAGTCAAATGTCTGCCACTAACGAATTTCTCGAATTCGCCAGTACGCTTTATGGAAAAAAAACAGCAAAATACCTCTGTTATTTACATACGCAAGAGACAAAACTACTACTAGGATCCTTTGCAAATTACTTACTGCTCTCTTAGCAAATGTTTCTGTGAGTATTTAGGTGATAAATTTCGTCCATTAGCGTAGATTGACACNTTACTTACTGCTCTCTTAGCAAATGTTTCTGTGAGTATTTAGGTGATAAATTTCGTCCATTAGCGTAGATTGACACGTGGACTGTGAAAGCCGAATAATTATAGAAAAGTTTTGACTGCCACATTATTATTTGCTTGTTACGTGGTCACAGAAAGATATATTGTGTTTCAAATGTGTTATTGCATTTTTCAAGCTCTCGCCTGTGCATATGCTATTTTTTACGAAAATAATTATAATACCCTGTACCTGTGTAATTCAAATTATTATTGACGGTTCAAGACTGAATTGTGGAGATATTAAAGTGAGCCTTTGTAAAATGCGATATTTTTCGGAGCAAGGTGTCGCACGTATGGCAATAACAAAGGTTCCTGTCGGTGAATGACAGTACGCAAATTATCCAAGTTTAGTAACCCCTATCCAAATAATAACCACTATGTTGTAAATTTTTTTTAAAAAAGGTATAATTAACTATATAGTACTTTTAGAAGCCATTATATTAGTCCTTGTAAAAGCCTTGTTTCTAAAATTACAAGAGCCGTCTTTATAGTAAAACTCTAAAACATTTTGTAGTCAAAAATAATCGCTTTCAGTCGAGAAGTGAATTTATGAATCATTTCNTTAAAAAGGTATAATTAACTATATAGTACTTTTATAAGCCATTATATAAGTCCTTGTAAAAGCCTTGTTTCTAAAATTACAAGAGCCGTCTTTATAGTAAAACTCTAAAACATTTTGTAGTCAAAAATAATCGCTTTCAGTCGAGAAGTGAATTTATGAATCATTTCATTCTATGATAAGTATCGAAAGCTAAAACATGTAAACGTGCTCGTGTGCCCGCTCGAATAAAATTAAGTTGAATAATGATCATGAATTAAAACGAATATAAAGACTTTGTGTCCTTGTAGTGTAGGCCCTAATTTCATTGCATTTTAGCATTCTTTCCCAGGAGAGAAAATTTTATGCGTTCATGTGGTTATGTCTGTGTATTCCCCCTCTCCTGATATTTTTTAACTAACCTAATAACCTAAAATAAAATTCTGTGGATGTGTTATGCCAGGAAATGTCACGCCCGACGCAATGGTTCGTCCGAGAATATACTTGGAAAATATGAAACGATGAACGTGAAAATGTGCAATCTGCCTATAGACTTGTATAAAAAAACTGAAATGTTGAAGATTTTTGCCAAGTTAATAAATATATTTCATTTGTATAACAACAATGCAAAATGTATAATGTGTTGGTGTAGTGGTTAAGGTCGTAGGTTCAAAAGTAAAATGGTGCGGTTTTGAGTCTGGTTGTTTCTGTCTTTTCGTATATAAATATGACTGATAATTTTTGTATCATAATTTTCTTATAGATTAATTTGTTTTCGAAAGCAAACTAAACAATATAGTTTTAGATTCGCTAATTACCAATGAATTTGATAAACAAGATTATCCATTGTAATTGTACAAACATATATATTGCAAGTCTACTTTGAAAGTCATTGTATTTTTTACAAGANGTGCGGTTTTGAGTCTGGTTGTTTCTGTCTTTTCGTATATAAATATGACTGATAATTTTGGTATCATAATTTTCTTATAGATTAATTTGTTTTCGAAAGCAAACTAAACAATATAGTTTTAGATTCGCTAATTACCAATGAATTCGATAAACAATATTATCCATTGTAATTGTACAAACATATATATTGCAAGTCTACTTTGAAAGTCATTGTATTTTTTACAAGAAAAAACTTTGTAGTCCTACCAAGGACTCCTTTGACAACAGGGTTGCCAAAGATTTTCTTTGTAAATGTACAAAAAAATTTATATTTTATACTATAGGAAACGTTATATCTTAACTAAAACACTGTTTTCTCACCGTATGTACAGTTGATGGCGACAGTAGCGTGATGAAACAGCAGATCGCAAATCAACCTTACAGACCAAATTTAAGCATCACAAAAATTGAATGTAAGAATCACATAATCATAAACTACAACCGCAGACTGAGAGACATAGCTTCTAAAACTAAAAATTATGTTGCTCCTGTGCCTGCTGCAGTCAGACGGGTTTTAGATCCTGTACATGAGTTACGTGTTCGCGTCGCAGTGACAAGTGCCATAAAATACAGGAGCACTCAAAATTTGGCTTTCCAAGAAAGAATAAATGAATTGCATAAGGACATCCGTAATGAACCTTTCCATGTGTTTGGTGATCATGGAAGATGCCAAGAAAGAGGTTATTTTTGCAAAGGACTAAAGGATGGCGAAGTATGTGTAGTGGAGGAAATGAAAGCAGTTGATATGTGGGATGAAATAACGTCAACGAAGAACCTCGTTGCCCACCACGCCAGTAGCCTTGTTCANGAGGAACTGAAAGCAGTTGATATGTGGGATGAAATAACGTCAGCGAAGAACCTCGTTGCCCACCACGCCAGTAGCCTTGTTCACAACGTTTCTACAAATAATGTTGAAAGATTGAACTCAATTTTTTGCAAATTTGTAGGAGGTAAGAGGGTGAACCTTTCTTTGCGAAGTGGGTACGATACAAGATGCAATATCTCTGTNCAATTCTTTGCAAATTTGTAGGAGGTAAGAGGGTGAACCTTTCTTTGCGAAGTGGGTACGATACAAGATGCAATATCTCTGTTATCGAACATAACACTAACGGGGAAACTCAAAGGATGCTTCACAAACAAATGACACTTCAAAGCCCAGGTTTATATTGCATTAACAATATTCGCAACAAGCAAAGGTCAGTGCAGAAAAGGAGAAAGTGGCTACAAGGAAAACCTAAAAAACTTAAACGTAAGTAGTTAAACATGACTGGTCCAGACTGTCACTAAGCTAATGTTAATTCAGAACCGGAAATGACCGAGGAAGAATTTCGGAGTCAAGAAGAAAATTTTCTGCAAAAGCTGAGCCTTAATAACTGTGACAGAAATTCTCTTCAGGCCAACACAAATGCACTCTCATCTTTGGCTAACAGAACGATCGGAACGGGTTATAGCCTCATCTCTCGGACGCATTTGTAAAATAAAGTCGTCGACTCCAAGAGTAAAATATCTCTGATTTACAGCAGTTTCCACGGAAAAAGGTCACGAAGTACGGATTGGAAAAGGAACCTTTAGCTCTTAAACAACTAGCAAAGGCACTAGGTAAAACTGTGATGGCGTCAGGGTTGTTTGTCGATAAAGATATGCCTTGGTTGGCAGCTACCCCAGATGATCTGATAGACAGTCATTACATTTTCGAGGTCAAGTGCCCTTTCATTGTGTCACACGTGACTCCCCAACAAGCAATAGAACAAAATGAAATAAAGTTCTGTCGTCTTGAATCGGGAGAGCTTCGCCTGAAAGAGGATGACATATACATGTATCAAATTCAAGGGCAACTGCACATCACGCAAAGAAAGATGTGCTATTTTGTCATTTGGACTCCTTTAGGCATGCTTGTACAGAAAATTGAGCGTGACAGGGAATTTTGGAAAACTAAAATGGTGCAAAAATTGAACAATTTTTACATGGATTTTATGCTGCCTGAACTTGTAGACTCACGGTACCCTAAAGGAATTCCTTTACGAGATATCTAAAAGCGCTGAAGAGGATTTATACATCAGCAATAAAAAATAACAATTCATTCACATGATATTCGTACCAAGAGTTGTGAAATGTAAATAAGTAGCATTTACTTTTGTCTTCATTATCTTGTAACCCAATTTGTTTTACATTTGGAGAAGGGCCATATTTTTTAGAGTTTTACCATGTTTATTTCTTTCCGTGTGTAACTAGCTGTATGTGAAAACTACGATCATTGGTGGTGTGAGTTTTTATAAAGGTATTTTTAATTGTTAACCATTTTTGCAAGGCAATTGTCAAAATACAATATCATACAACTTATTTCAGTGTAGATACTAAAACTTTAGTGAAAATAGGGTCATTTTCCTTTATTCTGCCAATTCCATTCAACAAATAGGTTTTGTAAGTGTTGTTTAAGACTAGTAACGGCATGTCATCTTTATAATGTAAGAAAAAAATATTATGTTCTCTATGTGTTAATCGCCGAAATATTGAGTAGTGTTAATACTCAACACTGCTAGGAATTTGTGCAATTTAAAATGAAAACCTAAATGAAATAGGTTTCGTTTTGTGAGTTTGGAATACATTCAAACAATATTTATTTAAAGTTCGTTATATGTAGTGTTCAACGTGTTTGTCATGCTGTAGGGATAACAGATTACTTTGAGATTTTTGTAAAAAGATTTTAAGATGTAATTTTTAATGTGGTAAATACATTTCATATTTTAGACTGTAATGAGTATACTGTACAAGTAACATGCTTATTTCATGTTATTTGTAATAATATTAAAAAATCTTCAAGAATTCCCTTTAATTATAGTTATGAAAGTTCCAGTTTCTTATGAACTTCATTTATTTTTTAACGCATGTCTTTAGGTTTCGTTTTATTTTTAGACAATGTGACATTAACATTTACGAAACTTGTTCCGACCAAAAATTATTTCTGTAGCAGTTTTTATCGTAGAAATGAGTTAGTTTAATGTGGGATATTTCTGTTTCGCTTATTCGCAACCAACAGAGGCCTATTTGAAGTTTGTGAATTACAAAGCATTATTTTGCTTTCGAAACGCGCCGTTCGGGGTTCATTAAAATACAATGTACGGTCATGAGTAGTTAGTTACTTTGAATGAGGAGTTAACAGTGATTACTGACTCTCAATACAGGGAAAACTTCAGGAGCAAAGGACACGAATCCAAACACGCGCGTGGTGATTGTAGTTTTGTTGTAAATATGAAATCGTCCCACTGCAAATCTTTTGCATTATTTTCAAACTTTTTAGTATATGGTTTTTTTGCTTTCAAACACATTACTAAAATAGTTTTACAGCATATTACAGGGCAGAAGATACAGTTTTCTTAATCAATTAACCTGGATTACTTATTATTATAATTAATTTATTGAGTAATCCTAATACAGCTGAAAAATATATTTTGTAAGACGGAATTATTGTTACTTGCCTTAACGAGAACAATTTCTTTTTACAAATGGTTTAAAGTCTAGAATTTTGAGATCAATTTGAAAACGTTGTTTTACTGAACATAACCCTTTATGTGCCAATTGAGAGAAACTGATAATCTATTGCTATACCATTTTTGTAGCTATCCATTAAAATGTGTAGCAGCATAATCATAACCCGGATGTGTTTTCCGTTGAAGTTAAATAATTTAGATCTAATTATTTCTGTTATAGTAATGCTGTTAAACGGAATGTGACAAAGCACCAAAGAGAAGCATGCAGTTTTCTAAATTATACATATAATATATATACACACATATCACGCTTTAGTAACTATCAATTTACTAGATCTCAGCGGCATTTGGGATAATGCAGGAAAATTTTTTTATAAGTTTGGAAGTTATCCTAATGCCAGCTTTGAAATCGTTATTTTAATTTCCTGTCTTTACAGCTGCAACTATCAGAANTATTTTAATTTCCTGTCTTTACAGCTGCAACTATCAGAAGTTCAGTAACACTTATTTTCAAAAATGTTCGTATAAATACATATAAATCTAGCTCTCCACCAAACATCACACATGTGCAAGTAATATACTGAAATTACGGCGGCATTTATGAAAAATTAAGCGATACATATGTTTAAAACATAACATCAAAAGTACACGTAAACTTATCTATCTGTCAAATGTGAGGTGTAGAAATTTANATACATATGTTTAAAACATAACATCAAAAGTACACGTAAACTTATCTATCTGTCAAATGTGAGGTGTAGAAATTTATAATACAATAAATAACACCGATACTCAGAAAAATCGGTACAGTTCCACTTATTTTATATTACGCAGGGTCAAAAAAATCTCTAAGTTTAAAATATAGTTAATAAATATGCATGTTGTACATTTAAGTATTTCGAGGAGATTTTATATTATAGGGGCAATAACATAACTGATCAAGATATTATANATACATATGTTTAAAACATAACATCAAAAGTACACGTAAACTTATCTATCTGTCAAATGTGAGGTGTAGAAATTTACAATACAATAAATAACACCGATACTCAGAAAAATCGGTACAGTTCCACTTATTTTATATTACGCAGGGTCAAAAAAATCTCTAAGTTTAAAATATAGTTAATAAATAGCATGTTGTACATTTAAGTATTTCGAGGAGATTTTATATTATAGGGGCAATAACATAACTGATCAAGATATTATANTTAAGTATTTCGAGGAGATTTTATATTATAGGGGCAATAACATAACTGATCAAGATATTATACAAATGTAATTTTTTTTTTTTTATTGTTTAGTACATACGTTTGAACTTCCNTTTTTTTTTATTGTTTAGTACATACGTTTGAACTTCCTCAGAATTTACAAAGAACAGAATATTCGTATAGTACAGGAACTTTTTATGTTAAATACTGAAATATAGAATGTATTTGTTATTTTGCAATACTTGTTATTTATTTGCATTTACAAATAATAATAAAAGTGTTTGTAGAAAATTATATGTTTAGTTATTATTTTGCACTTTTCCGCTGTGTACTGTCTGTCCAATTGAAGCATAGGCATCAACACTGTTACGGGCAAGGGAATGGTTAAAGAAGGCGAGGAGTGGCCATTTATTTATTGTTTTTGAATGAAAATAAAACAACAACCTCTATATCTTTCACTTTGACGGAGTCTGTAACTGACAATATAAATGCTTCTCAATAGAAATGTTTCCATATATCCGTAATTTGTAGTCTAGTCGTATTAAGAACGCGCTCTTAAATATTAATTTGTTCGACAGTTTTATTTATAAATCTGGAAATTTAGTACATATATATAATACAATGCAAAATTTTTAAACTCGTTAGTATTTGATTTTACTCTATATTCAACTATACGTAGGCTCCTACTCCATTATGCTTTGTTTGCCTGGTGTTGGGCACTTACTTGTCAATCTGTCAGTCACTAAAGCTTGCTACTGAGTTTTATGTGGATGATGGGTGATGCAGAACTTTTTAAACGCGCTGCAGAAAAATCTCATCCTTATTGTTAAAATACGAGGAGAAAGGGAGAAGGGGATACATTCCTTTTTAATAAGTGAATTTGAACCTTTCTTGAACAAAATTACACAATGTACACATGTATGGTTTCCTGAAATGAAAGTTTCCTGAAGCTAATCATAATTTTGGAAAAAAATTAATATAGCTTAGATTTAATTATTTACTTTTATTAACATTTAATTATGGCACTTAAGATGCAAACAGAGACGTGTTAAATTGTGTGCTAGTTTCATTCGTTGACATATGCAGAAAGCTATGTTGACGAAAAATCTGTCATCCCCCCGTCTAGACAATGAGCCACGTAAGTGGCAAAAGTGTTGTTTCTCGGTAAAATATGGTAACGACCCCGATTAACATAAAGTAATGCCATTCCTTTAGGTGAAACCCGCGTTTTTATTGTGGCCTTTTTTTAATTGCGGCAATTGTAAATCACCGTAGGTAAAATCATCTTCGTTGTCACCCTGGGCGCCCTTTCATCGCCACATGGTTCAAAACATCCTTCGGGTTGTCAGCTCATCATCAATATTATTATCATTAATATTACAGTGTGTGTTTTATGAATGTGTTCAAATTTGATTTTGCCTTTGAACATGAACACCCTGCTAACTAGGTTTACAATTTCTTTGTTGAATAAATTGAATTTTATTACGGCACTCGCGTTTAAACCATATCATGCTATTTTGCTACTCTTGTTTCATTAATATAATTAATTTACTGGCTGAACAGGAGAAAGAACCGTTCCTGTAAAATAGGCATGTCTGGTTCTCTCACAGAGGCTTATTGACATTGTCTATGGAAAAATGCACGCATGTTTGTATTATGAGTGTATTACGTAACATTACGTAAACCTTATTAAAAGGCCTTGTGAGAAAATATAATGAATGGAAGATTTGTATTTAATTTCATTTTTATAGGTACACGATAGATGTTAAATATGTAAGACGCTGCAGATACTATTTGAACACAAGGCATCTCCTTGTCATGAGCGCTTGGCGCTCGCCTCTACGTGCTAGCGATATTACAGGTAGAAGGAAATGCCATGAGTCAAGAGTAACGCTTTGGGAAGCACCCTGCTGCATGTCGTGGGTATTCCGTGAAGAAGGGGAGAAAGCAGATATTAGAGAGGGAGGGGAGAGAAGGTACAGTAGTTCCAACTGCGGCCACTGTCACCCTTGCGGCTGGCTTGACCGCGAGACCGGATGGACAAATTTGCTCTCAGGTAGGCGGGCGTCTTAAATATGCTGCTAATGAACATTTTATATTTACACCATTCTAGCTGCTGCCTTGGAGTGAGGAGGTCGTTCTGCGCTCTCCCGCATCCACTGCCACTTCTTTGAAAGTTTATTGCTGTATTTTCGCAGTGCTGCGGTGCGAGTGCGAGCTACTTCTCGCCCCAGTGCACAGTGCGAAAAAGTTAAATTTTTGTTAGAAGAGGACTGCTACATGACGTTGAGGTCAAGGCCCAAGAACATCGTCTTGAGCCTTTAAAGGTAATTTTGCCTAGTTAGGGCCAATTTTAAATAGTGGCTCAAGCGATTGGCCTTTCCTAGCTGCGTTTCCGGTAAAGGGAAGCGGCCAGAGAGGCCAGTTTGTGGGGAGCTGTATTTTTATAGGTTAGCCAGGCCTTAAGTTTTCATCTATAGAGTTTTCTCTCATTCCCAGGCCCCTTAGGGGGAGTTCCGGGCGACATGGCGGACTCTTTGGAGACCGTTTATGAAGCTCTGCCCGAGGAGGGAGGCAAGAAGCGCAAATTCGCTGCCTCGCCTGCCTCGGCAAGCCATCCTTCGTCTCACCAGGCAATGGACGCGGATTTGTCGGCTGGGCCGGCCAATCAGAGCGTACTGCCAGGAGGAGGGCGGCTTTTCGCCTAACTATACGCCGGTTAGTGTGTGTATCACACCTCAGAGTGTGATTACACAAAGGTTGTACGCCTCTTTCGTGCGCACCTGCAAGCGCCCACTGTAAACCGGGTGGTGCCTCAGGGAGTGCAGTATCTNTCTTTCGTGCGCACCTGCAAGCGCCCACTGTAAACCGGGTGGTGCCTCAGGGAGTGCAGTATCTGCCCAAGTCAATGGATGATTACAGGTCGGCGATCCGCATCCTGGAGTCGCTGAAAGTCGGCTTCAGCGTGCTGACGCCCAGAAACGAGCTTCGACTCAAGGTAGCCCTAAAAGGGNCCTGGAGTCGCTGAAAGTCGGCTTCAGCGTGCTGACGCCCAGAAACGAGCTTCGACTCAAGGTAGCCCTAAAAGGGTTGGACAAGTCGCTACCTGTCGACTTTATAAGGGAAGAGCTGGAGGCCTTAGGGTTCCAGCCGTTAAACATCCATCCCAAGTTGTCCCTTCGTGACAGGCAGCCTCTCCACATGTTTATTGTGGAGCTGCCCAATGACGAAAAGTCGCGCTCCATCCACCAGATTCGCGGACTGTGCGGTCTGGTCATTCGGGTTGAAGATTTCCAGCGTCCTGAAGGGCCTCCGCAGTGTAGCAACTGCCAGCGCTTCGGACACTCGTCTAGGGTGTGCCGCGCCGCAGCTCGCTGCCGCCTCTGCGGCCAGGCACATCGAACAATAGATTGCACCTTGCCTAACAAGGACGATCTCTCCCTTAGACGCTGTGTGGGCTGCGGAAGCTCCCATGCAGCAAATTTCCGAAGTTGCACCGCCTATAAGGCGGAAAAGTGGCGCTTCCTGCCTGTTAATGAGCGTAAGAAACGCCAGCAGCAGTCTAGAGCATCACAGCTCCCTCCTCCACCTCCCAGGGCAGATTATAGGGCTCCTCCCGCTCCCTGGGCTAAACCACAGCCTGACCAGTGGCAAACTGTTCAGGGTCGTGGGCCCAGCCGCACTCAAGTGCAAAACTTCGTGCCTCAATACGCACAAGCCCGCCCTGTACCCACGCATAACCCCTATGGTGTGCTGGGATACAACGAACTGGACTATCCAGTTCTCGCGAACTCTCCGCGCACTAGGCGCCAGCATTATGTCACAAATAAGGGTAAGGCGAGCCACCAAACTCGGCCTAAGGTGGGCAAATATCCTGCGCAGCAGGCTGTCGCTCGCGAGCAGCAGCCAGCTGTCCAGCCTCCCCCCGCTACTCCCTCCCCAGCTCACGCAACACCCAATCAGGTGCCGGCCAATCAGCGGCCAGCTTCCGTCCNCAGCAAATTTCCGAGGTTGCACCGCCTATAAGACGGAAAAGTGGCGCTTCCTGCCTGTTAATGAGCGTAAGAAACGTCAGCAACAGTCGAGGGCATCACAGCTCCCTCCTCCCCCTCCCAGGGCTGATTATAGGGCTCCTCCCGAGCCGCACTCAAATGCAAAACTTCGTGCCTCAATACGCACAAGCCCGCCCTGTACCCACGCATAACCCCTATGGTGTGCTGGGATACAACGAACTGGACTATCCAGTTCTCGCGAACTCTCCGCGCACTAGGCGCCAGCATTATGTCACAAATAAGGGTAAGGCGAGCCACCAAACTCGGCCTAAGGTGGGCAAATATCCTGCGCAGCAGGCTGTCGCTCGCGAGCAGCAGCCAGCTGTCCAGCCTCCCCCCGCTAATCCCTCTCCAGCTCAGGCAACACCCAATCAGGTGCCGGCCAATCAGCGGCCAGCTTCCGTCCCGGACCACGCCAGTGCGGCCAGTTCGGGAACTCCTCCTTCCACTGTCGACCAGACATCGAATTTATTTAACTTAATAAAGTCGTGTCCGAAGGCCCAGGGTAATCCAGCTCTTTTGAAGACGCTGGAGAGCCTTTTCACACTCCTCTCGATCTGGACGGACCCAACTCAGAGCCAGGACAACAAATGTCAGGCTCTGCTTGGGTTCGCCCTTCTAATGGTACCTAAGGCCGCCGATATTTGTTAGAGGACAGAATAACATTCTGTCCTCTCATAGCTTTAAGATTATTAATAGTTTTGCTTATTGGAACGCCCATGGCGTTCGCAATAAGAAACACGAGCTTATAGATTTCATTTCTAGGCACCAGGTTCCCATTATTGCAATTAATGAAACGCATTTGTACCCACAAATTAGATTTTCTATTCCCGGATTTAAATGTTATCGCTTAGATAGGGACCAGTATGGTGGCGCAGTATTAATTTTAATACACCATACTATCGCGTGCTCTCCAGCTAAAATACTTGAACTAGATAAGCTTGAAGCAGTGGGAATTAAAATTAAGCTGGGAATACAGCAAGTTTCTATTTATTCTGATTACTGCCCGCCAGGACGCACTCTTTTACGCGCAGATTTAGATGAATTAATGAATTCTTCACCTGTTTTACTCGCTGTCGGCGATTTAAATGCTAAACATCCCTCTTGGGGCTGCCTCGCGCGTAGAGCCAATGGGAATAGTTTATTTATATACCAGGGGCAACACAATTATTGTATTAATGCGCCCAGCGAACCTACTTTTCAACCAGGAATTAATCAGAGGCCCGATATACTAGATATCGTGCTTAATAAAGGCCTTAATATGACCTTACAATTAGAAGTGCTCCATGAATTGGCCTCGGACCATTATCCTGTCCGCATGTTGTTTAATAATTCTGAAACTGACAACATGCCAATCGGTAAAGTTAAAGATTATAAGAAGGCGAACTGGCCAGGCTTTAAGGAATACCTGGACGATACAATAAATCTACCAGCTCCTGTCAGTACCCCCGACGAATTAGACTCTGCTGTAACTCATATCACAGAGATAATTCAGACGGGAATTTCTAATTTTGTCCCTGAAAAACCCCGCGGACTCGCGCAGATACACTGCCTGATAATATCAGGGAGTTGATCTCGCGGAAAAACAAGCTGCGCCGGCGCTATTCTCGGTTCCGAACCAGGCAAATTAAAGCCCAAATAAATGATCTTAGAGAGCGAATCGATACTGATATTAGAATCTGGCAAACAGAAACTTGGAATGAAAAATTATCCCACTTAAGCACTTCAGATAATAGTCTATGGCGCATGACAAAGGCGTTTACAAAGAAGCGTGACCAAATCCCGCCTCTTCAAGGCACTGCAGGCATGGCCTACACGCCCCAGCAAAAAGCTGAGGCTGTGGCCAATCATTTAGAATTAGCTTTCCAGCCCAATGCTGATCCCTCAGATCCAGCTTTTGTGGCTCACATTCATAGGAACCTCCGAGTGCGTTTGTGGCAGCCTTCAGCTGCCGAGCCAGAACCCACGCATGCCGACGAGGTAAAGAGAATTATTAAGAAAATGAAGCCACGTAAAGCACCTGGGTTTGACTCCCTGCAGGCAACTGCAGGGAGTTCTCAAGCAACTGCCTGACAGTATACTTGAAGCCATAGCCGAGTGCATAAATGCGAGTTTTAATCTCGAACACTTCCCCACTTCCTGGAAATGTGCCTCAGTCATAGTGTTTCCTAAGCCGGGCAAAGACCCGAAACAGCTACAGAATTACCGCCCTATTAGCCTCCTCAGTTCGCTTTCTAAGATCCACGAGCGTGTTTTATTGCGGCGCCTTGAAAATCACATTCGCGTAGCTAATATTTTTCCTGACGAGCAGTTTGGCTTCAGGAAAGCTCTCTCTACCGTTCATCAGCTCGTAAGACTAAGCGAGCATACAACTACTACCTTTAACTGGCGTCATTACACCGTGGCAGTATTCTTAGATGTCGAAAAGGCTTTTGACAGGGTTTTCCATGCAGGGCTATTGTATAAATTATACGAAAATAACTTCCCTGATTGCTATATTAAATTATTAGCTTCTTATTTAGACAGGCGCTCATTTACCGTTTCTATTGAGGGAGCGACCTCACAAATTAAAATCATTAGGGCAGGTGTCCCCCAGGGCAGCATATTAGGTCCAGTATTGTATAATATTTATACCCACGATATTCCGCGTCCCCCTAACTGGCATATTAATTTAGGTATCTATGCTGATGACACAGTAATTTATACGCGATCTCGCAGAGCTGAAGTTGCCACTCAGCGCGCGCAGGCACAGCTCAATGAGCTAGAGAATTATTTCCGCTTGTGGCGAATTAAAGTAAATGTGGGAAAATGCGAGTCTGTAATTTTCCCTCGAAGGAATATTCCTCCCAATCTGCCACATCTTACTCTCTTTGGGGAGGATATTCCATTCAAAGATGAGGTAAAATACCTTGGCCTTATTATGGACAAAAGGCTGACATGGCGTCTCCATGTTGAAAATAAGAGTAACTTAGTATATGCGCGCATGTCAGCCTTATACCCTCTTCTAGTTAGTGGCTCAGGTTTGTCACAAAATAATGGGATACGATTATATCAGACATTGATTCGCCCCATTATCACTTATGCAGCGCCCGCTTGGGCGTACTGTGCACAATCTCACCTACACTTATTACAGGTGGTGCAAAATAAATGCCTTAGGTTGGCCGCCAATGCACCCAGGTATACGCCTATTAGATGCTTGCAAGCCGAATTAAAACAAGAAATGCTGGACGAAGTTATTCGCAAGCAAACCGAGCGTTTCTATCAATCTAGTGAGGTACACACAAATCCTCTCATAACTGCCCTTGGGGATTATGATATCGATTTAACTCAACGATATAAGCGGCCAAAATCACTTCTGGCGCACAGGCCCCCTTAGCCCTGTATGTAACACACTGCCATGCCTATCATGTTAGCTTCTGCGCAGCTTCTAGGATAACTAAGTTTTTAGTATAAATTAACTTGTTCATTTAGTAAATACGTATATATAATAAATAACTAACTTATTGGAGCTGTATGTCTGTGTGTCAGACCTTCAGTCTGACATACGGGAGAAATCCTAACGACGACTGCAGGCTCTATAAATATAATAGCTTAAATATCAACCACTTTACAGCTGGTTGACTCATAGTATTAGACAACTTTTTTGTCCCTTCTGGACACAATATATGTATTTAATATAGTTCTTATCAGCAGCGCTGTACGTCTGTGTGCCTGACCTCAGCATACGGGAGAAATCCTACCGTCTAAGAGTCTTGACTCATAGTACTTGAACAGTCCTCGAGGACTTAATTTAAGTTTAGGTTAAGTAGGCTAAGACAAACCTCTTCTTTCAGGCTAATTACCATCTTTTGAAGGATTATGAAAAAGTCGGTCCGTGCTAGCTTGCTGGGACTCACCGACAGCTAATTATATTTATTGTTTGAGTTTCAGGGTCCACTGGGGATCCGGATTAGGGGGGGGGGACTGCCCAATTGCGCTCTCCCCCCACCAGAGTAATGCACAAGTGTTACTCTGGTTAAACCCAGTGCCCATTGAAAGACAGTTCCCGCCCCCTCTCTACTAGCACTTTTATTCCATCATAATAAAGAACATTATTCCTATCCTCTGTCTCCTGTAGCATTTTCTGTTAAATATGATAATGCATGAAGCAATTTTTAATTCTTTCCTGTCGAAAGGGTTTTTACGGTGACTATGCCGGTTTTTCCCTTTCTCTTCTAACTATAGTTTAGCTATAAGTACACTTAGGGAGGTTGTCATGGCCACAATCTGGCCATGGCAGCCCAATCCCTCTTTGCCGTGATGCATGTCTCCTTGCATGATATTCCCTTCCTTGTAGGCGTATGGGGCTTAGCCCTGAGACGCACTTAACTCCCGTCCCTACCGCGGGCTCATATAACACTTAGTTTTAGAGTAGTAAGTAAAAAAAAATTTATATTTCCTTTAATGTGTTATGTTTTTGTGTTTGTGCCTCAACGCGTCACTTCCGCCCATATATTCCTATACAACAATTGTTTGNAATGTGTTATGTTTTTGTGTTTGTGCCTCAACGCGTCACTTCCGCCCATATATTCCTATACAACAATTGTTTGTTTCAGTGAGCTCTACCACCCCTCGATGTTTGCCCCATGATTTTAGAATCATCCTGTCGAAATGTTATGTTGCTTTATGTCAATACGTAAGATGATGAATATTGTTGAGAAAATGAATAATTCATCCGTCTATTTTAATAATGTTTTTTAATAGTGTAACAAACGACGGGTTGTTCAGAATATGGTCCTTACTACCGCTCGATTACCCTGAGCAGTAGTCGAAAATAGACAACAGCTGAACAGTTATTTTCTTTTAGACCGTTATAAAATTTTTCAATACATAAAAGCACGTCTTCGGGAAAGTAGTCTAACTGCCAGGAATGAGTGATAGACAATAAGTGGATGCCCATCTACACGTCAGTGTAATGATATTGCCAACGGTAATGATGATGCTGGGAACACAAAGATAAGGAGAACTTTAGTAGATGAAGTATCGCCCAACTCGTTCCGAACATGATAGGCGTGAAGTTCTTGCAGTTACCTCTGTATCATATATTCATTGCTGATGACATCATCATGCTGGGAACACAAAGATAAGGAAAACTTTAGTAGATGAAGTATCGCCCAACTCGTTCCGAACATGATAGGCGTGAAGTTCTTGCAGTTACCTCTGTATCATATCTTCATTGCTGATGACATCATCATGCTGGGAACACAAAGATAAGGAAAACTTTAGTAGATGAAGTATCGCCCAACTCGTTCCGAACATGATAGGCGTGAAGTTCTTGCAGTTACCTCTGTATCATATCTTCATTGCTGATGACATCATCTCAGCTTCTCCCTTCGCTAATCCAAAATGTTTAGCTGCAATATAAACATTTAGCTCCAAGAGAAGCTGAATTACAAGTAGTTTGAAGTAAAATAGTTTTTACATAATCATGATGTCATTGTACGTAAAAACTTTCAAATTCAATGACCAGTGAGCCATTGTTTTCACATATCTTATACCCTAGAAATAATATTGAACGTTTTCTTAGTGCCTGCTTGATATTTCCGATGTTGTTTCTAACCCTTAGATGAAAATAATAATATATATATTTGTTAATAATCATTTTTGGGCATGACCTCTACCTCCGAAAACCAAATGAATGAAATAGATTTAAACACGTATAAGCGTTTTAAAAACATGTAAAGTTAGAGAGAGGAAAAACTTTATGGTGAAGTAGTACATGTCTTAACAAGCACAAAAAAATATATGGTATTCATAGTGTAGTCGAATAATTGCTGAGTAAAATCGTTTTACTGAACGTCACCTCTAAAGGGGCTCTTTTTTTATTTGCTGAGTGGCTTGTCAAATTGCCTACTGTGGTCTTGTTGATAAGATTAGAGTTACTCGTTAACAGTCTGGATTCCTATATTAACAGTGGATTTGGCTGCACCAACCAGAACTCATTCTGAGACAGCAGTAAAATTAGAATAACATTATTTTTATCCATCAAGTAAGACTTGAGTTTTGGTACTTATTCGATGTATTAAAAGGGAATTTTTAATACATCTTTGTGGCTATAATCGTGACGCTCGGATGTGTAAACTAAAACTTAATGTCATGATTGTTAAATTTTATAAAGCGATTAATTAGGTAGCTGACTTGAAATATATAATGAGTCAAGAAAATCTTTATTTAATTCAAGAAAAATTACACATTTCAAATTATTATGGGAAAAGAAAACTAGTTGCTAAATGTTTTATATTTATTAAAAAAAAAAATTTAAGGTAGGAATATTATTACACTATGAACAAATTATAAATTTTATCTACTTTAAAATTTATTTTTTTGCGTATCGTTTTTTTTATGATATACTAGCTAATCGGCCCGGCTTCACCCGGGCACAATTAAGTTTCACAGTGATACACTAATAAATAAGTTAGGAAAAGACAATTCATTTGTGTGAAAACAGAACTATAAAAATATGCTATGCTGGCCTTGGTTTTTAACTGATTACTGCAAATCAAAAGAAAGGAAATATTTTTTACCCGTTAGCCAAGAAGTAGGGTATTGTTATTGGTGTGTATCTGTGCAACTATCGCGTAGTTACCACATTTTAGCTTTCCATCGTCGATGTATGAAATGAAAAATCAAAACGTGAGTTTCATAAAGTTGTAGCTTTAGAAATAAGTGTACCTACCTACTACTTCTTGCGCTATGTTGTTTTTCCACAGGACCCGTACAATTTTCCTGGATAAAAAGTTTAATATGTCCTATTCCAGGACATAAAGTACCTACAAACCAAAATTTCATCAAAATCCGTTCAGCCGTTATGGAACTGAGTGGTAACAAACATACATACACACACGCACACACACAGTCTTTCGCATTTACAATATTAGTATGACTAGTTGCGCCCGCGGCTCCGCTCGCGTGAAATACAGAATTTTTGTTTAGGTTTTTTTTAATAATGAGGAATTTTACTTAGTGTTAATTATGAGATAAATAATCATTAACCAAAATTTAAATTTAAGCATTCTTTTTTTTTTAAATTTTAATATTTTACGTAAATTCATTTTTGATTTTATCTTTTTCAAATTTAAAGACATACATTTTATCGCAAGGCCTTTTTGTACACAACATTTTTCATAATTTTATTGGGCGTAAGTATATACAAATTGCTACTACAACTGACATGCGAACATGCGACATATAATTGTCCATGTGAAAAGCATAGCTGTCGAAGGTCAACTCTAGCAACTTTCAGGGTTTGGCCTTGTGACTTATTTATAGTCATAGCAAAACAAACCATGATCTGAAATTAGAGACGCTTAAACTGGAAAGTTAAGTCCGTTGGAATCATGGATATTCTCGGTATTAAGATTTTTTCGCCAGTACCGGTGCCACTCATAATAGTTGCCTCAATAACATAATCCCTCAAACTGGTTACTTGTAGGCGAGTACCATTGCACAATTTTAGAGGGCCTTTGTTCCAAAATAACATAATTGGTGCGCCAATTTTTACAGCAGGAGCGTGAACAGGCAAACCTGTTGGATTAAGGGAATTCAAGAATTCAGTCGGATAGTGGACTGCGTCTTCCTCTTCAACAACAGTGTCCACAGACGTGTGTAGTAGGAAAAGTGGCATTCGAACAAAGGATAGCTGGAGGAAGGAAGGGAGGAGGAATGCAAGAGCAGGAGGAATGTATTTGCAGGAGGTCTGCCATGTTGGCGGCCATGTTTGTAGTCAGTACATTCTAAAATATACCATACCATGACGGACATTTTGCCAGACAGTAAATTAAAAAAGTTATGTAAAAATTTAAAGAAAATTTTACTAAAAATTGTTTTTAAATCATCGGCGCCCATATTAAATGAGGCATGCAATGACATGGTGGCCATTTTGCCAGCTAGTAAATTAAACAGTTATGTAAAACTTATGGAAAATAAGTATAAATTTTTTTAAATTATTGGTGGCCATGTTTTTTGAGGCATGCAATCACATGGTGGCCATTTTGCCAGCCAGTAAATTTAAAAAAAATATGTAAAAATTAAGGAAAATGAGCATGAAATTTTTTCAAAAATTATTGGTAAACATGTTTGCAGTCAGTACAAGTTTTTTTCAATGGCGGCCATGTTTGCAGTCAGTACAAGTTGTTTTCATTGGCAGCCATTTTGCCATCCAGTAAATTAAAAAGTTATGTAAAACTTAAGGAAAATAAGAATAAATTTTTTTTTTAAATATTGGCGGCCATGTTTGCAGTTAGTACAAGTTGTTTTCAATTGCGGCTATTTTGCCAGCCAGTAAATAAAAAAAGTTATGTAAAACTTAAAGAAAATAAGAATGAATTTTTTTTTATTATTGACAGCTGTATTGGATGGTGCCACCCCTGTCTCTTCGTCGTGACCCTCCTCCGTAGTGGCAGCCATGTTGGCACCACCACCTCAGCAGCAGCAGCAGTGGCCATGTTGGCAGCCATGTTTGCAGCCAGTACATTCAGTTACTGGCGGCCATGTTTGCAGTCCGTACAAGTGGTTTTCAATAGTAGCTAAACGCCAGCCAGTAAATTAAAAAAGTTATGTAAAAAAAAGTATAATTTTTTCAAAATTATCGGCAGCCATATTGGATGCTGTGTCACCCCTGTCTCTTCGTTGTGACCCCTCCTCCTCCATAGCGGCAGCCATGTTGGCACCACCACCACGATCTCCACCCCTCTAGACATTAAATCGTGCGATGCTATGCACATTGAAGTGTTTTTTAAAAAGTACTTGATTAGCAGCATAATTATTGGTATATAAAACTAATTTGAAGAATCATAACATCCAAAAATAATATGTGTATATGTTTTTGTGGTTGTTGTTGTTGTGTTAGTTTCTTAGGCATTGAAGATGATGATGATGATGAATATTCCAAATTAAACACTTGCAATTATCTCAGCCCAGGTATTCAATTGAACTCAACACACATACAGTAAATAAGTATGTAAGAAAAAAAGGATTTTTTTAATTAAAATGAATTTAAAAGCATGACACAGGCTTATTTACGCCTTTTATCAAATGCAATACGTACACACACACATTGTTTTTCGCAGTAAGCAATCTGATTTTAATGTGAAGAGTAAAAAAATTTGGTATAGAATATTAATCATGCTGATTTAATATCTGCCATAAGAGAATATTTAAAAAAAATTGAATGTTAATAAACTTGGCACATAAAAAAAATATGTGAAACGAACTTACAATGTAAGGTGCCACCCCCGTCCCCCCATCAACATGACATAAACATGCAGATTGGCCCCGTCCTCCCATTTACCATCTGTATGGCATAACCATGCAGACGGATCCCGGACTTGGAACCGGCAGTACGCTATTCCTACAACACTATCAATACATACACACATATATATATAGGGTAATGTCATAGATATAGCGAACAGGTAGGTTGCGGAGCAGCAAGGGGGAAAACAATGAAGCAAGTGCTTCGTCGACGGGGAAACAAAAAAATATACAGATGGGACATTACAGTATGATAGCGGCGACATGGGTGTGATGCCAACAAACACAGTGCGATGGAGGGTGCGGAAAACAGGTATATGAACACTAATATGACTATTACAGTAGTAGTAGTACGGGTGGAAACCATACACATGACAAAGTAGAATGCTATAATCTAACACATAAGCTTGACAAGCGTTTTGCCGACGGTGACTTTACACATGAATACAGAGGGGATAATCGAAACATACAAAAGAAAGATACTCAATATGCACTGAAAACGTACAGCTATTAGTATTTGCGGAAAAAAAAAGGGAATGCATGAATGGTATACCTAGCAAGACTACTACTTGCGTGTGCTCCAGTATACCTCAGTAAAAAACATGTACAGGACATGCTGGTAACATGCATGGCAAGACTACTTGCATCCTACCACCCAGTATATCTGGCATGTCGAAGATTGCAATGCTTGCATGTTCTATAGTACACTGAATCAGACTGCGCGGGCCAATGTTTGTATACCTGATAAGCCCTCCAGGCTTGCATGTGCTCCGGTATACTGTAGGAATAAAAACCTATAATCTACCGGACAATGTTACCAACTTGCCTCTTGAACGATCTACAGTAGACTAACAGCCAGAATACCTGACAAGCCTGCAACACACTTGCATGTGCTACAGCTTATCGAGAAATATGACTACCAAAACCCTCGGCCATTCACCTGACAGGCGAAATACGAAGACGTCTGTACGTGCTACAGTATATGCCGGGAGATTAAGCACTCTCTCTGCCAACACAGAGCTGTTTTTCTTATTATGCCTGATAGCCATAGGGGACGGTATGTATGCCATCATCCAGGACTTTCCGCTTATCGTACATCCACGAAAGAGCCAGTCTGGTTGACTGCTCTGTATATACCGTGTGATGGTACGACCTAATACCTGTGACCTGTACTCTCATGCTGTGCTGGGCGGAAAGGATGCGCCGATAATCGTCGAACGTTATCGTCTTGTCAACTACGCACCCTTGTATCCCCTTCGCGCGTTTCACTACCGTATTCAGGCAGCAGTATGCATACACTTTCGCCCTCAACCCGACAAACTCAACCATTTTGTCACCCCTACATTCATCCTTGGACTTCCCAATCCCCTTAGAATTGGTAGGTGAGTAACAAAGATGAGTGGTCGGGTAGGCGCTGGTGACGAACTCCGACATGAGCGTCGGGTTAATGACGAGTTCGCTATAGAAGTCAGGGCTGGCGATCTCCATTACAAAGCTATCAGTATCCATTTAAAGGAGGTTTACCCTGCCCCCATACCGCGCTCGCATTACATCGTAGTAAAACTTGTACATAAGTGTCTTTGATAGGTCGAGTACGGCAAACCCAGCGTGTATGGGCTTGTCAAACACAATGCTCCCTTGGCATAATTTGACTAGGGACAATGACTCATCATAAATAGTCCTGCATTCAAACGCAGGTTTTGCAATGGGCTTCTTCGCCCGAACTTCCCTACACACGATTTTCATACGCTGTCGTTTGCGCTTATTTTCCATAAGTTTGCAGTGCATTGCATTATTCATTAATTTGTAAAAGTCCTTCTTGAAAGTGTTTGTGGCAGCCTGACGTTTCTCGGTATTCAAATCTATATAGAGCTTAAGCCACGGCTTCTGCAGGAATTGAAGGACTCGGTGAACAGCCTTCAGCCATAATCCATGATCCAATGCTTGCTTCAAAGTAATGTAATGGACGATATAATGAAGCTTACTCTCAAGAGTCGTCATGAGTTTCGTTTGTTTGGACCCCGGGGGACACTCGTTCACTGGCAAGAATGGAATATCCATATGCGCTTCGTGAAGAGCGCAAGGGTATTCTACGTCTATCTCCAGTATGTAGCCGACATATCCGTCGTCTGGCACGCTCATCACATCAATGTTCGTGGCAGTCCATTTGAAACCGGCATATGGAAGCGGTAGAGACAACGCCCAACCTTATAAATTATTAGCATCAACATACTGCAGGTAGGTAGATGGCTTGTCGGCATCATATGTCTCTGGTATATGCCTATTATTGGCAACTGCGTGCCACTTAACACATTGAGCCACCCCTCCCCGGATGCCTGCCTCAATAAACAGCTGCATATCATAGTCGCAGAGCAAATCTAATTCCACCTGTGTCTTGCACAACACTGCATCAAATGAGAACCCGGGAGCACTGACATAGCGCACACAGTCGAGACTGTTTGTGCGTAGACAGAGCCCTCAGAAGTTCTTGAAGACGTCGCACAGAATCAGCACGTCCGTCTTCAAGTAGAGCTCAGAATAGTCCCGGAGGGTACAACATCCGAACACAGACCAGACGGTTTGTGCGTGCTGGCAGTCCTCGGCACTAACATTCCCCCCAGTAAGCCTATTATAGAATGACTCTATAGGTAGTAATCGAGGTTCGGCGAGCTTCTCCCACGATCTAACATAACCGTAGGGGAAGACGCCTTTCCGGGTTACCAGCTCTAGCTCGCGCTCTACCGTGAAGAAACGAGTTGTTGTGTGGAATTCATCGGACTGCAGATTCTTAGCGAGTGTTGCCAGGCTGGCAGACATGAACCTATATGTATCAATGAACTGTATAATGAACTTGTCGCCCAAACTATTACTGAAAGTGATGAGTTTCTCCTCGCTATGCAGAATAATAAATATGTCCCGGGTATCATATCCTAGCTGCTTAATTATTAAATTGGCACCATATGTTAAGTTATGGAAGAGTATCGGCAGTCTCTGGGGCAGGCGACGAAGCTTGTTGAAGTTATTACATGACACCCCAATAAAACTGCCGGTAAAATGGTCAAGGTTATGCACCTTTTGGTTGATGTCAGTGAACATGCCAGAGAAGTGGCAGCAAGAAGTGGATAAAGCATAGTCAGCCTGTTCCGCATGCGTTAGTGGGCGCATAGGTTCAGACTGGCTATATATGTCTTTAACCAGGTGTCCTATCTTAACCACCTCTTAGCATAAAGTTTTTCGATGCACCTTCGCCTGTGTAAACAGTTACACGCGAGGGTAGGCAGGTTGTCTTATAGGCAGGGATAATTGAATTATCAACCTTAACGTATATGCCATATGAATAGGGCTCATATTTTTGGTACCTATATGTGTAGAACGCGTCCGGGTTCGGCTGACACATTTGTTTAGGCACAAGCATGGCCTCGAAGTCTGCATATATCACTATAGGCTCCTTGTTGCCGTTCTGTAATTTTTAAATTTAAGCACAGGCACCCTGCCGCACCTGTCCGGCTGTGTCACGTCTGCCCGAACAGTTGTATGGGTATTGCAAAACCTCCTTTGCTCAGCCAGAATTTCGGCACCTGTCAGCCCTCTAACACATGGTTGATTATCAAATGTTTTAAAACAACGTTTACAGACATTTACACAACCATGACGTGACATCACTTGGGAGTGTACCAGTCGTGAGAAATTCGAGATGTAGCAATAATATGATTTCTGGTCCTACTCCGCTGTGGTGAGAATTAGCAAATCAAAGTGTTCGGCCAGTTCTACATTTGTCACCCGTATTGGCACTATTTTCGTATTCTCGTCATTGAGTGTGTATATGTTAATGCTGACCCTGGATTGGCTTTCTCAAAAGCCGGTATTTGACGTAGAGGGATGGGAAAATATACTATTGAAAAATCAAAGCGTGTTTTAAGCCTGGTGTATCGCTTGTTGACACATTGTGGATTCCGCCCCTCTACAAAATGTGCCAGTATAGCCCAGTTGAAACACTGTTGGTTGTCGATGTTTTGCAGGTTGATAATTGTGCCTTTCTCTGCAAAACCAACAGTCAATGGGATATACGAGGAGGCCCTAAGAGGGTCGAGCTTGTTTACGCATAACTGGACTAGTTTCACGGCAGTAAGAGTCAAGCTGCTACCCTTCCTTATATATTCAGTCTCCTCAATGCAGATCTTTGCAAAGGCAGCCGACACAGCCGCCTCTATGTCGGCTATGTTAAAGAGAGGCATGTTTTTCGACTTAAATGCACGACAATCCTCTTTGTTCTCGTGCGGTTCTGGTTTCCCATATACACACTCTAGAAATATATTAAACTTGACCGCCCCTTGCATCTCGATTNTCTATGTCGGCTATGTTAAAGAGAGGCATGTTTTTCGACTTAAATGCACGACAATCCTCTTTGTTCTCGTGCGGTTCTGGTTTCCCATATACACACTCTAGAAATATATTAAACTTGACCGCCCCCTGCATCTCGATATCCTGCTGTAATTGGCCAATGATATTTAGTTTTATTACCTCGAGGTAGTTGCAAATGCCAATGGCTTTCCTCGAAATATTCTCAGAGAAGTATGTTTTCATTAGACCTTAAAATGTGCTTTCAACCTCCACGAAGCCATTCGAGTTGCTCTCGCCAGCCCCAGTGTCAATGGGCCCTCGGCGAGATGTACCTGCGCCCGCAAGAGCAGGAATATTATGAGTCGGCTGCGGACCTGTAACTCGCGCCCACTTCGCCGGCCGTGAGGTTAACGTGGCAGTTTCAGTACACTTAGCGATATGTGCACAAAGCCAATCGGTCGTGGTGAACTGCCTGCCGCAAGTCCCACATGCCCTTGAAGGAGCAGCAGGTTTCGCCCAACAAGTATGTTCATGATGCTGGACATGACAAGATTGTGTGAAGCCCTCATTACAGAATGTACAGTTGAGCAAAACGAACTGTCTGATCAGTCCTGTACATAGTAAACTATGTTCAGCAAACTTGTCAAGTCGATTGAAGGGACGACCACACCTATCGCAAAGATGTGAGGCAAGCTGCCGGAATGGATTTAGGGAGCAATTACGCTCATGATGTAGTCCATTCCAGCAGACCGTGAACACCCGGTCGCAAAAACCACACTGTAGTGCGAGTCTTCATATAATGGGAGCGGAAGGGGGTTAAGCAATGCGAAAGTGGATGGAAACAACGATGGTGATGCTGGCGAATTAGGTGATGATGATGATGATTCCATTATAGCAGTAGCAGTGGTAGTGGTAATATATATATCTGCGGTATGTGGCAGGCAGCCCAGACCCAGGTGGTATCCTACAAGAAACAGAGAGAAAAAAAGGGGGGGGGAATAGTTCGCAAAAATATAGGTGTTGCTTTAATAACAACATCTAATACATTAACACTGCATTCAGCAAGGCTCGAACTGAATGTAAACAGATCTACAAGGAATGGCGGGAGAATATTAATTGAATGTGAGTAAAAAACAATGCAAAGTTATATATACACAGCACACAAGTAAATACAAGCCTCTCCATTACCAGAATTAAGTACTGATATCCGCAGTCCCAGAAAAAAAACCCTATATGAAACTAAACTCTATGTTCGACCCACACACATGGAATTAAGTACTATAAAGTTATAATCGCAGTCCTATAAAAGCCCTAGAGGAAACGGAATAAAGTACTAGTCGTGGGTGAGGTCTTCACAAATGTTAATACTCACCAGCAGCCGAAACACACACGCACTTACCTCTAAAGAGGCGAGAAATTGCGTAGAGTATTGGCCACAATACTCTCTTCTGCAGGTGTACACACACGATACACAGCACTCTGCAGGTAGTATGCTGGCAATCGTGCGGACTCTAGTTGAGCAGCAGCAGCGAGATCCGTTTCGCACAGACTCCCAGGCACGATTGAGTGTGCTGGTAAGAGGAGGGGGTATTTATATCCTTTTTTCAGACAAGGGTGAGCGTCTTAGAGCAGCTGCAGAGGCGGCTGGGGTGCGCCCCTTCCAGTGTGATACGACAAGCGTATGTGCTCCATCATGTAATGTCTTTACAAAGATATATCATTGGAGTAGTGTACTGTTTTTTTTTGTGCTTTTAATATACTAGCACGTTTTAGTATGGGCTGTGTGCGTGTGTGCGATAACCAACAGAAATAAGAACACTAAGAATTTCATGACATATATAATAGAATTTTTTTTAAGATTAAGATATTCATTTATTCGACGTAATCATTACCAATACATACAGTACACACTCGTCAATCGTGGCCATTACACACAAGAGAATATACACACATCAAGATAGCAGTTCAATATATAGACAATTAAAACAATTTTTTTGAAAGTAGAGTAGTAGTTGCTGCATACATCAAGATAGCAATTACAATTAAAACTTTTTTTTCACTGTACTTTTTGCAAGCTAAGTAGCCACAGCAATTAAAAAAATTTTTTTTTCAATATACCAATTACCTGAAAACAATTAAAACATTTTTTTACGTTATACCAATTAAATATATATGCAATTAAAACATTTTTTTTTGTCACTTTACTTTGCAAGCTCAGTACTTGCAACATACAATAAGATGCCAATTAAAACATTTACACACACTATACCTTTGCAAGCAGAGTAGTGAATAGATGCAGCAGTAATGTCTTTTTATCAGCAACTGGTAATTGGCTCATATCCTGAAGCGATGTATTGCCACAATTCAGACATGTTGTAACTGGCAACATCTCCTTCTTACGAGACGTTCTACAATGAGGCGTTATGCTGCGACGCAAAGTCGAGGACTTGGCGGCGGGGGCAGGCTTCTCACGTCTGGCGGCAGTAGACTTCTTGCGTTTGACATTGACAGGCAGCTGGACGTACTCCTTAGTAATGTCAATCACAGCAGGTTCAGCCAAAGGTTCTTGCGGAAGGCAAACTCTTATTGCATCTTGCAATAAATCGTGGGTTATAACTTCGTCTGGACCCAGGGTGTTCTTGGGTTTGACGGCAGCAGACCTCTTGTGTTTGACATCGGCAGGCAGACGGGCGTCCTCCTCCTTAGTAACGTCAATCACAGCAGAGTTGGCGGGCAGCACCAAAGGTTCTTCCGGAAGGTAAACTCTTATTTCATCTTGCAATAAAACGAGAGTTATAACTTCATCAGGCTCACATGGCAGGGGATTCTCTGTTCGAATATTGCATTCGAACATCTGCTGACATTGCTCGTACATCAACGTTGGGTTGTGCACAAGCAACCAATGTGCTATACCGTCGTACTGTTCGCTGTATGTTCTTGACTCGCCATCACAGACATAGGTTATACATTTCTTGCCAGGCGTCAGCCTGCTGTAGACAGTCTCTGGGCGAAATGGCATGTTCATCTTGAGCTCACTGATGTTGACTGACGGGGGAGACACGGCTTATAGAGCAGCCATAAAGCCTCCAATATGACGTCAGTGGTTCTTGAACAATAATAGTCGTATATGGGCATATATGTCGTACATTATCTTACAACATTTACACTTGCTATGACATATTATTTCGCCCTCTCCCTTCGTGCTGCTGGCGATATCTGCTCCGTCGTCACCCATGTTCTTGTTGTAACTGGTTTTACTAACCTTCACTTGTAGTTTTCAATAGAAGATGCAACATACCTTAGCGGCACAGGGTAGAATGTATGTGTTACCGCATTCTTCCCGCATGATTGTATGTATGTATGTGCTCTGTACATTCTTCGGTCCAGCGGTAAGTTGCTCCAGTATCAACTTCTCACAAGGTAAATTTCACTTTCTTGTTCTCGGTGCGTAGTTCTGTAATGTCTTCACATTCCGTACGTACTGCGAGAATACGTCCATTTTCAGGTAGCTCTGGGGTCGGAGATTGTAGATGGGGCACTGATCGAACTTGTAGAAGGGGCGAATTTAATAATAAAAGTTATCGCAAGCGTCCTGATAACCGCAAAAATTATGTTCAGTGCCACATATTTGTACTTGCTCGTGATCAATTCTTGGTTTAAACACAACCCTTCTGTATCCGATAAAGTAGTTATCGTACATGTTCACGACTTCCGGCAGAAATGTCGCACACTCACGAAGGTTAAATATGATGATGATGTTTGTTCTCTTCTCAACGAAATACTACTGCAGCTCTGCATGTCGCTCTTCTCATATTGCAGAATTGTACACCTCGCATGATGACAGCAAACACATTGTAATCCACATAACTGTGCCTGTCTTCATGTAGGTTGTATGATGGTCGCCGGTGCAGCACTCAGTCCAGCGGGTACTTACACTACCAGTGTTGACATTGCAAAGTTCATATGCAATTGCACGAGTAAACCGTACATGGCATATGTACTCTTCGCATGTTTTCATAGTATTGAGTGAACAAGGCAGCTTCATTCCGGGTCTTAGGTGATATACGCCACATGACATTACATTACACGGTACTCAGCGAAAACTACCCTCATTGACACGACATGCCCAATGTTCAAGTCCATTAAATGATTCTACCTGCGATGGTTGGCCGGGTGGTTTGAAATGTACATGCCTGTATCCTACAGTAACATCGCCCTCATACGTGACTTGCAGGTTGAAATTACAAACTATGTAGGCCATTTACAAAAATTCTACGACATGCATTGATCTCCCATTGTTACTAGGATTTATGCCACCATAGCTGAATAGTACTGTTTTAGCATTAAGCCTGACCATGTCGTCATCTGATATGAGTTGGGCATAGCACATAGGCAGCCAGACATGCATTTCATTGTCTAACATACATGTTACACATATACTGTATATAGACTCTGTGTGATGAAAATCTGATGCCACGTTTACCTTGCCGATGACGATCTCTGACAAAGGTACATATCGAACGGACCTGTTCAGCCTGGCGATTATACCTTCCATGATGAGCTGTGGATCAGTACTAAAGTTCTTTGCCCCAATAGATGGACTATTTATAATGGTCGGTGGCGGTGGCGTTTTTATTTTACTTTTGGTATAGTCCGACAAATGCCATTACTTAATCAAGAGCACATTAAGACAAGAGCATACAAGGTTACACATTCATGTGTCACATACATGTTCTAACAGGCCTGTGTATTTGTCTCTCAACCTTCTAAACGACGGACATCCACACTCAGTTTGTAGATCGCAGATTTTAGTGGCGTTGTTGCAATAATTGCTTAAATGACATTTCAGCTCTGGCCCGGCCACAAAGTCTGTGCCATTGTTACTTAGTGCAGCAACAAGTACATTGTGTGATTTCTCGTATTTCAAATCGCCCTCACACCAATTGATGCCATTGTAAAGTTTTTCCAGCCAAATGTTCGTTGCTTTGCTTTTCACGTCCAGCTCATGCCATGGACACAGCGGTCTGAATGTATATGTCTCTATTTGGTCATCATCATCATCGTATGCCACCAAATACATTTAATAATAAAACCCTGCTGCGAGATGCATCCCTGAATGTTTGCATACATTATGACGTTTGCGCTTTAGCGTACGGGAGAGAATGTACTATAGTTGTATCCTGCGTCAGTATTTGACCACTCTGTCACGCACATTATATGGGACCAGTCGATCGTGCAGTATTAAGCCATAGGTCTGGGTGATTGCAGGGAAATTTTCAGTGGCAGTTAATTCAATTCTGCAGTCTACAACGCCTGATTTTAAACAGCCATCTTGCTTGCTAACGTCAAACACAAGAGTGGGGCCATGTGCGTGTGCTTGTTCGGCTCAAGAATGGGCGCTTGTGTTTGGCCATAGTATAAACGCTGGAAATCTGCATACATTTGGTAGGGCACCATATACGAGCCGTTCGCGAAATCAATATTTAAATCACCATGGGGGTACGCTTCAGAATTTAGGAAATCATTAACGTTTTTATTATTTACGTGGTCGAATGTCGAACAGTCCTTATTAATTACGTTTCGTTTACCGGCCTGAAACGCCACAATTATATACCTCGGTTTCTCACTTGTGAAACTCGTTTTCACGTTCAAATTTACAGTTTCAGAGCTCGGCACGCTAGGACAAGTTTCTAAATTCCTAGTACGAAACGCAATATCCATGTTTCTGTCTTTTCTGCATATTTCAAAAATTTTACGCGTTCCATCATGTTCATTTGTACATGCGGCAGTAACCAGTCAATAGAAAGTATTGCAAGTGTAGCCGCTTCTGCGCCAGTGTCCTGGAGTGCATTTATTTGAGAGTTGGCCATTTGCATATCTATCTCCTGCTTGGAATTAATGATTATGTGCCTATAGTTTTCAGCGAAGCCTAACAGCATAGCGAGGGGAATACATACTTCAAATTTCCCATTAGCATAGACAGGAACCTTAAAATCTTCCTCGATTCCCCAGCCAGCCATTTTAGCAGCCAGTAGTTGGTTACGCGTTAATGAAAGTTAATTCTTTATCGTTGCCGTGATTCCAACATAGCAAGTGGCGTTTGATTCACACCCGTTCAATTTATAGGAGATTCTATTAATCATGTGAAGTATACTGTTTCTAATGATTTTAGTTGTTTGCTGGAAGCGCATTACATGCCCTTGTCAGCGTCCTTCTGAAGCGCAAATAATAATTACATGGCGCCCAGTTTATTTCTTGATTTTGTACAGGAATTCGCAACTCAGACGATGCCACGTACGGCCCTGGCAGGTAGGGAGAATAAGTGTGTATTTCCGCCTTCCTAATTGAGTCTTTGTATCCTACCAGCTCGCTTACGTTTAATATTTCTAGGTCCATACTTACTCTTGACCTTTAAAACTAATTGTGTAAGGAAACGAACGTTTTCAGATGTTAACGAACTGCGTGCCTGCCTCGTACTGACTTGAGGTGTGGTGCGATACGCCCCTTTATTCACTTTAAATGTTTAATTTTTAGCCCCATATTTCCGCAAATGTAAACACACTGTTATTTCCTCGCCTCGAAAATTAATTAAACGACTTTCTTGGTCTACAACGGAAACGATTACTTCCTGTATGTTCTCTATCGCGACCGGGACATATATATGTGTTGTTGGCACACTCACGAGTTTAAATCTCGGTGGCACATTTGCAGAGAATTCATGTAATGTCTGGCTTGGTTTACCGTTGAGATACGAACCGCTAACTAAATTACAGTTAAATCTGATAACATTGACGGGAAAAGTGTTTACAGGCAAGGTAGATACGTGGGTTTTATTTGCCACGTATTTCACATTTTCAAATCCCAGCATGGCAACGAGAGTATCGCTTTTCGAGAAATCTACCTGAACACTACACTTCATCTCGCTGTGTAGAGTATTAGAATTTCCATGTGGTATTAAAGTTATGTCTGGTTCCAGCTCCCGTTTAAGATAATCAGATATATCATCAATCTCGTACGACCCAGTAGGGATTCGTACTTCACCACTTTTACCGTCTGCCTTAACATATCGATACATGCAATTATAACCATCAATGTTAGGTACTGAAAAATATGTTCAAAAATCTATAACGGCAATAGACCACTCTCCTGCCAGGCTTAGTGGCGGAAAATTCACTGAATGTAATTCCTACGAATTGCCTGTGACAATCAAGGTGAAGGACATGACTGACACCTTAGTAGTGTTGTGTAGACGATAAATAATATAGGCATAAATGGCCGCAATTCCAGTCCTGCGGTCGCTGCTCTCTCTCTCTCTCTCTCTCTCTCTCGTGGTTATAATAAATTCTACTGCCTTTAAAATACTTTTTCAGTTCTGGTGGAGCCATTAAGTTGCCGAAGCTGTCGTAATATTCAACTCTGTTCCTGTCTTTTCTATAAGCAGTCCAGTGTGTGCCTGACCCCGAACTCGTATCTAAATGCACTATGCCACATTCTGATTTTTTCGGCCACTGTGGAAGTGTATCTCGCATTAACACTCCACGGAAATTATGTATTTTTTTCGCGAAAAGTTACACAAATCAATGTTTGTCAGTGGCCGGTCGAGCAGCCCTCTTAGGAATTTCGTCGCTGCCGACATACGCGCCTGCCAACGCCGTGGCGATACGGCCTCAAGAATAGACCTTTTCCCGTGTTTTTTTTGTGCTGGCTAGAATTTCCAACTGCTTATTATGCCACAATTGATATGCTAATTGTTTATTCCCATCTTAAGCACCTTCCACAGCTAGCGCTATTCCGCTAGCGCCGCCTGTAAGCGATCCCAAAAGTCCTATTGCAGGCAGCCAAAACGGAAGTATACCTCTGCACTTAACTTTTCTATGCCTGTTCTTCTTCTTAACCGTATGACGTCTAAATCTGATACCCATTCCGCGCTTAACTTTATCCTTTAATATTTTGCCAACTGTCCATGCAGCCAATCGCTCACCGAATTTCGTGTTTGGTGTTTTAACTATAGTCTTGGCCTTATTAGCAAGGATTGTGTCAGCTGCGTGTCTATCAGCCAAATTATCACTCTCAGCATACGAAATATCGTGAGCCTTACAGGCCACATCTAGTGCATATATAGGCATGTCCCCACGTTGGAGTCTGCATGCTAATCGTGTTCCAGTACCGCAAAACTGGTAACCATGAATTTGGGCTTCGAATGGGAGTTTATTAATTATTTTACTCACAATACCAGTCCCTTTCTTGCCGATCCTCTTTCCACGGCGCATAATGTGATAGTAGCTGTTGCTTTCTTTAGTGTACCTGTTTTATATAAAGGCATGTGAACATCCTGTGTACCACAAGGGATCTTTCGCTGAGAGAGGGAAGGCTAGCCAGCCAGTTCTCTCTCTCCTCGGGTCCCTACCAACGGCATCAGATATCGCACTCGCAGCACCCCCCCCCCTACTATGAGAGGCCTTCGATTCGCCCCTCATGGTGAGTGGCGGCTGCGAGCGCGATGGCTGACGCCTCTGGTAGTGACCCGAGAGATCAGTCCTTTGTCCGACCTACGCCAACCAAATTAAGGCCTTGTCTGCAGGGGCTTTTTTTTATCGGAGATCACCTATAAGTATCCATGAGTTGAAGCATCTATCAAAACCTAGCCATTTCATGTAAACTATTTTATTCTTAGTACGAAGTACTTTCTCGGCTAAATAAGTGTGTGGATATTTAGTGTGCATGATTTCCTGCTCGTAAAAATAACCTTTTATCTGCTCACCATTTAAATCTTCGAGCACCATATATTCGCGGCTTTTAATTCTGGATCTTTGCAACACGGAATATTTCCAGAGTCCAATTTGGATAGTAACTTTTAGAGAAAACATTTTTAAGATGTGAAATGCGCACATAATCGCCTACTTTAGCTTTCTGCGTACTTGAATCTAGATATTTTTTATTCCTTAACGCTGTTGATATCAGCGAATCGTCTTTTACATTCACAGGACGCATACGAATTGTTCTATGTTTCCTAGTATTGTAATTATTAATTAATCGGGGTAGAATATTCTGCCAGGTATAACTTCCTTGTGCTGAAAATCCGCGTCACATATGATTTTTCAGAGTTCTATTGAAACATTTAACAATTGAAGCTTTTTTTTTTTTCGCTAAATGTACTATAATGATTAATATTTTTCTATTGCATTAGTGCTTGGAATGGTTTATTATAGAATTCCTTACCTAAGTCCGTTTTGCAAATTTTTCGGTGACCCTTATCGGCCAACACTACAGTCATAGCCTTGGCTACATCTTAACCCATTTTCCGTCTGACAGGTAAGGCCCATGTTAATGTACTGTAACAGTCAATAACTGTTAAAAATGTACCAGAAACCTTTATTTACAGAAGCATAAGGTATCATTTCAACCAAATCTGCCTGATACAGGTCACGAATTNATGTACCAGAAACCTTTATTTACAGAAGCATAAGGTATCATTTCAACCAAATCTGCCTGATACAGGTCACGAATTCGAAACAGTTGTACTTGTCTTCTACTATACTTTTTCCGCAATGGATTGTGTATTTCAGTGTCTCACGAGACATTATTCTTTCAGTATATGTAACCCCCATCACGCAATTCTTCTACAATATTCATGATCTCATTGGTGTGTGAATTATTTCCCGCCTGCTGGGATGTGAAGAGAAGCCATAGGCGCACGACTAATTCACTGACATCGTTCCAATAAACAAACTCGAACTGACTGAGGTTATCAACTTTCAGCCCTGAGCTGCTAGCTAAGCCGACATCCGGAAACAGTTCTGGTACAATGTCGAATTTAGGGTATGTTTTGTCTTTATATGTGGCGGCATTTATATTGTTATCGGTTATGTGCGCGCTTGTAATGTGCAACATTTTTTTATATAGATTAAGTGCCTCAGGTAAGAATTCNTATTGTTATCGGTTATGTGCGCGCTTGTAATGTGCAACATTTTTTTATATAGATTAAGTGCCTCAGGTAAGAATTCGCCTGGTCTGTGCTTAAATAATAGTTCGTACAAGCCGGGAGAAGCGTGAACAAGTTCGTTATCGATCTTTACATAATCATTGGGTAGGAAAAATATCTCTTTATTTCCCAGAAACCATTAATTATTCCTTCTGAAGACCTCATAAACGCTATCATTAAAACATCGAGTGTATGATGTAAGGTAATTACGAATAGTAGCTGAGCGAGAACTAGCCCATTGTTTAGGTTGAAACTACTTCTGCTATTGGCTTTAATTCGGGTTCAGTCTACATGTCAGGGAGAATATCTGTTTTATTATTTAGCGTGTCCAGTCGAGATGTGATTGGCTGAAATAGATGTTCCAATACTGCGTCCCTTTCGATACGTGCTCGCTTAGCTTGCAAATACTTCCGTCGCACTCTTGCGATGACGCGAGTCAAGTCCTCGGCTGCCGCAGACATAATAATGTCATTATTAGTGTAATGTGTGTAATTTATAATAAATAATTGCCCTGCGTGCAATTGTGTTGACAATTTTATCTTCAAAAGTATTGAGTTGTTTTAGAATTGCAGGATGTATGTGCCCGCAATGCATCCATTTCTCATCGTCTGTACGAATATAATTTAAATGGCGGATAATTCTGTTCTGTATTAGTTCCTCAATATCCGACATGCCACTAATCAAACTACGGTTACGGCTGTCTAGTTCCTCAGGAACGCTCGTAACTTGTTTATTTGTCATTCCCTCAAATATAGCGCTAAGTTTATTCTCCAAGCCAGCTACGCTCCCCTGCTGCGAATTTAGCACAGCAACACTTTTGCCGAGCGTATTTAATTGTTCGGAATGTTTCGTGCAGATATTTTAAAACCCTTAGCCAAAGTTTGTTCGAGCGCTGTTTGAACTGAAGTGAGCTTGGCATTNTGTTTCGTGCAGATATTTTAAAACCCTTAGCCAAAGTTTGTTCGAGCGCTGTTTGAACTGAAGTGAGCTTGGCATTCATAGCAGCCAGCTTGGCAGCACTTTCGTTCGCTATGCGTAAATTCCCATTCAATGTTGACGCGAGTGTTGTAAGTGATCTGTAATCGACGCTGTCGCCTAGATTGGTAAGTTGCATTTCCACTGTGGGCAGTTTACTTGCCACTACGCATCGCACATTATTTGATAAAGTCTGAAAATGTTTTGTCACAGTAACAGCCAACATACTAACTGCGCTGAGGTTCGATTCTACCCTAGTGGTTAATGTGTCCAGCACAGTCTTATCATCAATGTGGCTGGCGAGTTTAGTGCTGAGACCGTCCACTTGAGCTCCCAGATCGGTAATTTTTTTCTCCATGGCTTACACTGTGCTGCCTACCGCATCGATTTTCTGCACTTTATCGGTTACTTTGTCAAGCTATGCGTCCAGCTTGGTAAAGAGTGCATTTGTGTTGGCGAACATACCGCCCTCCATGGCTACTAAATTCGATTCAATTTTTTTTGGGGGTGCTCTCCGACTTGAGGAAAGTGTCTAGCAACGCTGTGAGGCCTGCTAGCACTCCAGCACCGATCTGCTCTCCCATATTAGCGATTTTATTCTCCACAGCAGATATTNGCTAGCACTCCAGCACCGATCTGCTCTCCCATATTAGCGATTTTATTCTCCACAGCAGATATTCTACCTCCTAATGGATTTAGTTTCTACAGGTCTTCAGATATTTTGTGTAGCTGGGCCTACATTTTGGTAGACAGTACGTTCGTGTTACCAGGCCACCTGCATTCCACTGCTTCGAGTACGTCTCAGCTAGTAGCGGCCATGATGTGTGATACATTTTCAATTAATGATCCGAGGCAGACATCAATGTTCGCGATCAATATATTAGTATTGTAAAGTCTGTTTTCCACCTTAGTTTCCTGCCCAACACACACAATTTCTTAATATCACTGGACAATGTGCCTAGTTCGTGCGTCATACCTGTGTGTACTCTGATAGCTATTTGCTCTCCCATACCGTCCAGCGCTGTTTCTACAGCATTTATTCGAGTCATACCTGTCACTAAAGTGCGTAAATGCATCTCAATACTTGTTTGCAGTGCTAGCACCGGTCGCAGCGCATCAGATGAAACACTATGCACAAAGGATACGTTAATGGCATCCTCGTCATGCCTGGGAATGCCAAGGTTCTTGGCTCGCTTACCACCAATACTGCAATTCCCATCGTTGGTGGACATTATGCAGCTTTCCGGTACGCATTTCAGGTCGCTATGCCCAAATTTGGATAAGGAGTAACTCATACTTCACTGATGTCTAATAATAAACTGATCGAATGTTTGCGGTACCTTCCTTAATCAATTAGAAAATCTTTCGCAATTACAAAGAAACCATACACATCTCTCCAGCAATGTGCACACATTTCTTTAAAGCTGTCAAATAGCATATCGCTATTTACACAGACCGAGTATATGTGGTGTAAATTCATGTCGTCCATATGAAATATGGCCAAGATATTGGCATTGTCATGTAAAAGCTGCTTCGGCATACGCGAGTATGTTTGACACAGATATAAGACATCTACGGCCATATGTCGCCCATACTGAAATATCGCTGGATATTTGTTTGTTTTTCGCACGCCACATCGTAAATAATAAACACAGTGTTCGGTAACACTTCGTCTGGCTTTATAACTGATTCATTTTCACTAAAGGGGAAATATTGCAGTCCCGCCACCCCTTGCAGAATTTTTTTAGATGCAAATACTGCGGCTGGTGATGTGATTTCGAATAAAGGTATACGTTTTCGAACTGGAGGCCATTTTGTTCTTCTAACAAACTCAGGAAGGCGCAAGTCTTCCCACAATTTGAAGGACCGCATATAATTGTGCGAACTGTTCCCGGCAATAATTATCCATGCCTCGATTTAAATGGGACTGTTGCCACTACCTTATCAATGTTACTTATACGTACTGGCAGCCTAGTTTCCTGTGTGACATCTTCCATTATACTGCTATGCAAATCTGTAAATTTAAATTATTTTTATGTTTTAATTTTTTTGGCGAAAGTGCGATAGGTCTGTGATGTACTGCTTTTTCTTTGGAATGTACAGGGTATTGCTCATTTTACCAGCGTCTGACTGACTTTTCCGGACGTGCAAGTTAGAAATTATGGGGGAATTTATTTCAATATATCGCCCTGGTGTTTGTCCTTAATTTTGTTTTGTCATTTTCTGAGGGGTTATATGATGTCCGCCCCTCGGTTCTTATATTGTCTTAAATTTCCCTGTCCTACACCATCCCCGAAGACTAGCGCAGCTGCAAGTTTTGGAGAAGTCCGTAAATTAATGTAAATTAAATCAATTGCTGTGTGATGACGACTCAAAGACGTCGAGGCATCTTTTGGGGCGCACCGCGACTTGTAAATTACCATAATTGACATAAATTACCGAGTGGTGCTGACTCAAGACTTTGCAGCTGTGGGTATTTTGAGACACCAGTAAATTAACGTAATTTTATTCGATTGCTGTGTTATAATGACTCAGACTGTAGGTCTCGTCTTTGGCGAGCGAAGCAACCTGTAAATTACCATAATTGGCATCAATTACCTCGTGCTGATGACTCAAGACATTGCTGCTGCAGGTTTTTGTGACACCATCGCGTAAATTACAATCAATTTTGTCACACAGCAGTGACTCAAACGTTATAATTCGTTTTTAACTGCGTTCTTAAATACCACTGACGATGACTCAGAAGTTAAGGCGTCTGGCTTCCGACACATCAATCATAATTCGCTTTTAACGATATTCTTAAATGCCACTGCTGCGGTGACTCATAATAAACATCAATTACCTCGTGGTGACTCAAGACGTTGTGGTGTGAGAACGCGTAGGTACATTCAACATATTTTGTTTTTTAATGGTGTCTGACCGTCTTTGTAGCATCAGAAGGTCCCTAACGGCTGCCCCTCCTATAATTAAGCCCAAATTACTTCCTATCATTTGTAATGTTTTGTTCTCAGAGGGGAACGCCAGCATATTTTGGGTGTAGATTGCAGACTCATTTATACGCCACTTGCATTGGCCAGTATTCAGTTTTGCGGTCTCGGGGAAGACGCTGTTCGAACTGACACTGTTGGAGACAATTTTCACGTGCTATGTCTATGATGAGGTGATCATTCCTCCGCCTACGTCTCCGGCTACTAAATTTGGGCATTCACATTCCCCTGCAAAGGCTGCCGAGAAGATTGCAATTAAGAATGCTGTTATTTTACAGTTTTTCAGCATTATTTCGCCTATATGCACGGTACTAGGTATTGGCCCATGGAAGTGTCTAGACCTAGTGACGACACGTGTTCACACAACCGCGATAGCCATGCGNCGGTACTAGGTATTGGCCCATGGAAGTGTCTAGACCTAGTGACGACACGTGTTCACACAACCGCGATAGCCATGCGGAAGGACATTGCAGACATTGTTTCTTTTCTGCATAAGTATGTTGTGANTGGAAGTGTCTAGACCTAGTGACGACACGTGTTCACACAACCGCGATAGCCATGCGGAAGGACATTGCAGACATTGTTTCTTTTCTGCATAAGTATGTTGTGAAAACATCAAAAAATGTGACATGGGGGAATTGGATGCAGGCCTTGGAGTTCCTAGCTTCGTCAGCAATATTACCCCTTACTTCTACTAAAGAGCGGTTGGTCGGCTACTTCGATGAATGTATCAAAGTCAACTTTGTTCAACTGGATGAAGCATCTACTGGCACCCTCAGCAACGACGTAGCACACGCAGCAGCAGCCATCGCCATAGAGAGGTTGCTACAATACTTCGTCTCGTGNCGGTACTAGGTATTGGCCCATGGAAGTGTCTAGACCTAGTGACGACACGTGTTCACACAACCGCGATAGCCATGCGAAAGGACATTGCAGACATTGTTTCTTTTCTGCATAAGTATGTTGTGCAAACATCAAAAAATGTGACATGGGGGAATTGGATGCAGGCCTTGGAGTTCCTAGCTTCGTCAGCAATATTACCCCTTACTTCTACTAAAGAGCGGTTGGTCGGCTACTTCGATGAATGTGTCAAAGTCAACTTTGTTCAACTGTATGAAGCGTCTACTGTCACCCTCAGCAACGACGTAGCACACGCAGCAGCAGCCATCGCCATAGAGAGGTTGCTACAATACTTCGTCTCGTGCGCCGATGCCAAGAACTCCACTGCAGCGAATGGGTCCTCATCCGCCGTCGATCATGTGAATTGCTCGATGTATGATTTCAACCAGCATTTCCAAGCTCACTCAATGCAGCAAGCAGCACNACCGTCGATCATGTGAATTGCTCGATGTATGATTTCAACCAGCATTTCCAAGCTCACTCAATGCAGCAAGCAGCACTTCTGGCAATAGTAAAGATTATGCTTCGTTCATTTATTTACAGAGCAGTGGTGAAAGGTTGGTGTGATGTGTGACGAGGTTCGTTAGAAAATTGTGTGTATTCATTCTATATCACGTTTTTTTACTTGAAATGTAACCTGTGCAGAGGTTCATTAGAAAAAAGTTTTTTTACTCTCGACATTAAAATCAGATTGCTAACTGCGAAATACAATGTGTGTGTGTACGTATTGCGTTTAATAAAAGGCGTAAATAAGCCTGTGTCATGTTTTTTATTTCTTTTTTACTAAAAATTCCTTTTTTTTTTTTTTAATACTTATTTACTGTGTGTGTGTTGAGTTCAATGGAATACCTGGGCTGAGATAATTGCAAGTGTTTAATTTGGAATATTCATCATCATCATCATCTTCAACATCTAAGAAACTAACACAACAACAACAACAAAAACATATACAAATATTATTTTTGGATGTTTTGATACTTCCAAATAATTTTATATACCAATATTTTTGCCGCTAATCAAGTATTGTTTAATATAACACTTCAATGTGCTCAGCCTCGCGCGATTAAATGGCTAGAGGGGTGGTGGTGCCAACATGGATGCTGCTACGGAGGAGGATCGTATATAACACGATCAATTCGCAATCAAATTTTATATGACTGCCAGGACAAGGTCAACTATCATGTGCGGTTATCTAACCGAGCGGTAACAACGTATCATGCCAGTCATGTGCACACCGCCCAACTCTCTAGCTCGCGGGAAAGTCTCCTACCGCACACAAAGGAGCGCAACTCTAAACTTTGTACAGCGCCCCAAGCGTCCGCAAACCTAAACCAACTTAATAAAAATTTTCTGTCCTAACATGTAAATAATAAATACATAACGATATCTGTAAAATTGTGTACATAATTATACATTAACAATAATATAATAGCATGATTAATTAACAGTGTATTAATTAATAGAATAATAATAAATTANCATAATTATACATTAACAATAATATAATAGCATGATTAATTAACAGTGTATTAATTAATAGAATAATAATAAATTATTATTTTTAAATTGTATTAATAAATATTTGTTGAATTTAACCCTACCAACATTAATATTACACATTTGCTATTTTAAATTCAAAAGAGTTTCAACTCAAATGGTAATTCTAATNTAACCCTACCAACATTAATATTACACATTTGCTATTTTAAATTCAAAAGAGTTTCAACTCAAATGGTAATTCTAATCTCTAGGGCACAGCAGACGAATATGCAGTGAAGTAAGTGAGTCAAAAACCCTAATTCACGACTCGTCACCAAACAACTGTGACGACACGTGACAAAGTAAAAAAAATTTAATTAATTTTTTTACAAATATAAACACAGAAGGTTTATATAACGTTCTCCTTTTGTTTTATACTATTGTATTTAGTTTCGTTGCATTCCTTTGTTCCAAACAACTATTGAAATCTTTGGTGGATAGAAGATTCAAGGCAAGATAGTTAAGTTTGATGTGCCTTCGTGCAAAAAAAAAAANCTATTGAAATCTTTGGTGGATAGAAGATTCAAGGCAAGATAGTTAAGTTTGATGTGCCTTCGTGCAAAAAAAAAAACTATATGCATAGCTGTGCGCAGAAAAGGAAGAAAGCCAGTGAAGTAAAAGTGCCGGGTCTGCAGNCAAAAAAAAAAACTATATGCATAGCTGTGCGCAGAAAAGGAAGAAAGCCAGTGAAGTAAAAGTGCCGGGTCTGCAGGCATTGACATGGATGTCCTAGGAGATGAAGTAGTTATAATCTCGATTGCAGTATAGCACAGAAGTGGGCACAGCCACGCACTGCCTACTATAATCAACACAATACGGAATAAAACGTTATGAAAAGTATGATAAAATCTGCAGAGGTTAACCGGGAAAATTTAATACAAAATTGTTGTACTTACAACAGTAAAATAAGTTAAACACTATGAAAAGATTAATACAAAATATCGTGTTTCACGTCATGTTGAAGAATTCAAGAAGGAAGAAGGGAGTGCTCTAAACCAGCGTGATGGAACACACATCTGGTATGTATCGATCATATTGATATGACAAACGATAGGTGATATAAATTTCATTGTGTAGGCAATCACAATTAATGTTTACAATATGATGAAGTAACATATTCACTAAAGAATAATGACATACAAAGCTTGAATGNGGCAATCACAATTAATGTTTACAATATGATGAAGTAACATATTCACTAAAGAATAATGACATACAAAGCTTGAATGCATGACCCACTATAAAAAATAAACATTACATAACAAATTTAATTCCGTTAATACATACACAAGATAAAGTGCCAATTACAATGTAAAAAACAATAGCAGACATTATTTTGTTTAACAAAGGTCACAAAAATTATAAAGGTACCACAAGAATAATAAAATAAAATTGAAAGAGTTTGGGAAAAACAAGCTATGTCAAAAAATGTCCGAAAAGGACAAANCCACAAGAATAATAAAATAAAATTGAAAGAGTTTGGGAAAAACAAGCTATGTCAAAAAATGTCCGAAAAGGACAAAAAGGGTAAAAGACAAGGAGTGCCGTTAAAAAATGGCACATCACTACCTCGTTGAAATTATGATAACTTTTAGTTGCATCTGAAATTGACGTAAATAAGGTGAAACATCTTCATAACTTCGTACGATGTTTAGGCAATGAGTAGATTTCGACGATAGCATCGGCAGGCGGCATCTTCATGTGAGCGTGAATATTTACGCACCACACAATAAACGAGACCACAATTTAAAACCGTAGTTCCCACGGAGATCTATAAGGCCTGGAAGACCAAAAATATTAGAAATGTCCACACTTAACTGACACAGACTTTAGGAGATAGGTAGAGCACACGAGCGAGATTAACCGTGACGCTATCTTGAGAGGCAATGAGGATACTTGGGCTGGGGTAAAAACTACTTGCAGTCAGTGGCGGCTGGCAGTTGAAAAAGGCAATTGCCATTGATGAAGCCATCTTCAATTCCCCCCTCGCTCCTTCACAAGAAAAATATTTTTCTCCAGCGTGGAACATCTGATATTTTCTTCTTTACTAAATCAATATTTTTGTATGGAATGTCTGATCTTATAACCGGTATCATTTTTAANCATCTGATATTTTCTTCTTTACTAAATCAATATTTTTGTATGGAATGTCTGATCTTATAACCGGTATCATTTTTAAATTTACTACTATTCGAAGTTATTATTCTAGAAAAAATCTTCCTTACAACACGTTTTTTCCCTTAACGTGTTTCANAAATTTACTACTATTCGAAGTTATTATTCTAGAAAAAATCTTCCTTACAACACGTTTTTTCCCTTAACGTGTTTCAATATTCATCATTTATTTCGTTGTGATAAGACAAAAACTGTCAATGTTTTCACAGAGATAAAGGCTGGAGTCATTATAAGAACTGACGGATTCATGAGGAGCTGGAAAACATACTTGGAAATATATGTATATGTCAGCACTGTTAAAACTGCAATATTCACACTCTGCTACCAAATTCAAAACTCGTTTACACATCGAAGATGTACGCTGATTAGCTAAAAAAAACTGTTATAGGCGTAGTTATGCAAATAACAGAGGCATGGAACCAATCAGAGTAACGCGATGCGGTCAGCAGCTAGATCAGTTACTGTTGCTACAATGGCCGGTTATCAAGATTTAAGTGAGTTCTAACGTGGTGTTATAGTCAGCGCACGAGAGATGGGACATAGCATCTCCGAGGTAGCGATAAAATTCGGATGTTCGCGTACGACCATTTCACGAGNGAGATGGGACATAGCATCTCCGAGGTAGCGATAAAATTCGGATGTTCGCGTACGACCATTTCACGAGTGTACCGTGGATATCGGGAATCCGGCAAAGCATCACATCTTCGACATTGCTGCGGCCGGAAAAAGTTCGTGAAAGAACGGGACAAACGACCACTGACGAGAATCATTAAACGTGGCAGACGTGCAACCCTTTCTCAAATTGGCGCAGATTGGATTTGTGGACTGCCCTGCAGGATTCATGGTGTGAAATGCCTCCTGCTTACCTTCAGACATTAGTCGAGTCCATGCCACGTCGTCTTGCGGCACTTCTGCGTGCTCGGGGGCCCTATACGATATTAGGTAAATGTACCAGTTTTTTTGGTTCTTAAGTGTAGTTGATCAGAAAATATTGAGAACTCACGCGACACAGTTTTTCTTCCAAAGATGTAAGAGTTTGCATGATAACAGATGTTCGTTAACTGACATGCAATGAAATAATTGAATTTTAAATGCAAACCGAAAGTCGGGAATTATAATTATTTTAACTTTACTAATAGCCTTTGAAAAATAGCTTCTTTTGTAAACTTGGTCTTATCTCAACATACCTAGCAGCAGTGTTCAATAAATAATTAATTTGCTGGTAGTTACCTAAGTCTATAGAAATTTGGTAATAATAACCAGGATCTTTTGTGATAATCAACTCTTTAATACTATTATTCTACGAATAAACCTAGTGGTTTAAAATTTCATAGAAGTTGCTTTCTATTATAATTCTTTTCTACAAAGAGCAGTATCCACGTAACATAAAAGTAAATAATATAAAACTACAAACCTTGTATCGATAATTTAATACTGAACAAGTGGTCCACTAATTATAGACATTTGATCCAATATAGAACAAAAGTTACAGTTTGGGTTTGATATTTCGGAACCTATGTCTGGCANCTAATTATAGACATTTGATCCAATATAGAACAAAAGTTACAGTTTGGGTTTGATATTTCGGAACCTATGTCTGGCAGTGATATTAATACACGCTGGATTTATTGGGGTTTTAAAAAAAATTAAGAAGTGTTTTTCAGTTTATGTAACAGAAATGGAAACTTTTAAGACCCACATAAATGCACGGTTTCCAGTGTTACAAAAAAAAAAACTTATGAGTGCGGTAGTCTACATGGGACTTGTTTAGTTATCACAACCAATGAACTTGTGCCTTCNCAAAAAAAAAAACTTATGAGTGCGGTAGTCTACATGGGACTTGTTTAGTTATCACAACCAATGAACTTGTGCCTTCGTGTTAAGCCATAGCAATATCGAACTAGTAGCACGCTGCACGGTTTAAGATTCATTTGGGCACACAGACGACCCTTGGGTACTGAGCCTCGTCAGTGCACAGCGCCGGCCAAAAATTACTTTCCTGTTCGTTATATAAACAATTGTAGACGCCGAGTCTGACTGATTGTAAACTATTTGCGCCACTCCCTGAAGCAGTCTGGAATACACAGGTCAAATGGTTGTTCTTTTTATCTTAGGAAACATTGAAGATATAGAAAGTTTCTAGTCTCTTTTTTCTCGATGTTCGGCCAAGACAACACCTTAGTCTGTACATTACTTTCGTCCTTCCATTTCGTTACCGTCACATGCCCTTTTTGATGACTTATGCACTAGCTTTTTTTTTAACTTTATTTGTGTTTCTGCCAGTAGATTCCCAGTTCTGTTTTTAGCAATATTTTTTATATGTTTGTGTTGTTATCCATTAGGTGTTCAGTAAGTGCAATACTTTTATGGAAATTTTCTTGTTAGAGTGTATGTATGGTCTTCTACATTGACAGGTATCCAAGTATTCATAAAAGCATGTCGTGGTTGAGGCATTCCTTGAAAATCTGTAGCATGTTTATTTGTCAATGTTACTATTTTATTCAAAAGAACATCATCAATGTCATTACAATATATTCCAGTTAGGTTTGTAGATTGAATATGTATTTCTTGTTAGCCTGTAAAACTAAAAATTTAATGTATGTTATTGGCGTCTTTCCAATCTTTTAGAACATTTAGAAGGCCTTGACCAAAGTTTTATAAAACATATTGGACACTTGGATCGTTGCAAATAGAGTTATTTTCATGTTCTTCGTAGTTTTGTTGGAAAAATTCGACATTGGCACCATTAGCCAATGTACTACTTGGATCTAGTCCCACAACAAAATCAACTCTTGCAGCACCGTGGTTTTCATCATCATTACTGCTTACCTCACTATCACTTTCTTAATCTGAATCAGATGGTATTTACTCACTTTCACCATCTGTAGTAAATAGAGAACTATCACTCAACTCACTTTCAATTTCATGGTCCATACACCTTCGTTTCGTATCACGATTCATAACTATACTGTAATATTTTATATGGTAAAACACAATATACAATGCACAGCAGCAGAAGGCAGATGATCAAAGACTTTAGGTTAGTTTCTGATTAAAGAACAAGTCAGACAGTCGGATAGAATGAACATGTATACAATAATGGTACCAACTTTCCAACACTGATATTACCGCAGACTTCAACAAAGCTAGTGATCACGTGTTTCCCATATAAGCACCAGTATCCCTATAGACCACTACAAATGTTACAAGCCAGCAATATAGACCAGTACTTTACAATAGACCATTGAGTTAAGTTGTAAAACTGTCCCTAATATAAGTCACCGGTTTACTTTGATGGAACCCAACAGGCCCATATTTGTGATATTTGGTCTGTGGCTGTAGACAGGTCGACGCATATATGAGTCGGCTGGGATATTTTGAAAGATCAATTTTGTAATGCTGGTAGTGAACGTGTTACAAATAATTTACGAACAGAGACGATCCTTGGCTACTGAGCCTCGTCAGTGTAAAGCGTCTGCCAAAAATTACTTTCGTGTTCATTATATAAGCAATTTTAGACGCCGGGTCTGAACAGATCAAAGTCATGGCCTGATGCAAAAACATAGTACATGTATTTATTTCAACACTCAAACGCAAACGGATAGCAATGTTTTTATAATCAGTAATGCAATAAATTTTTAAAATCTAGACAACATTTCCGTTAACTATATTTTATGTGCAAGAATTAGTGAGGTATAAGTGCATGCATAATATGACTGTTTGCAAAATGATATAAAATTTTGCAGACTATGATAATACCGATCTCTTTAAACTGTGAATTTTGAACATAATTTGTGAGTCAAGTGTCATTTGAAATTAAAAGTAACTTGGCTATTGCAGTAACGAAATATACCTACTCTGTCTTATTTGTGTTTCTTGCTTTTAATAATAATATTTGGTACAGGATTAACATATATTAACTAATACATATTAATATTTTTATAACTATATGCAGATAAAGTGTTAGGGAAGTGCAATGGAGATAACATATAGCAGAAAGTTCGTATCTTCCGCTCTCTATTACTGTTGATATTATCTGGAAGTTCTACGCACAATAAGAAGGAAATCACGAAAGGTAATGGTTTAAGAGAGACACGAAAATAAACTGTGTTGTTCATTTTTAATTTCAAAAACATATCACCCATGTATCTCTTAAAACAAAAGAGCATCTCCCTTACTAATTTCTTTGCAGTAGACGTTTAGAAAAATAATCAAAACAGACCATTATTTTACTATTTTTGACGCTGAAAATGTAATCAGTAAAGAAAAGGTAATGATTGCGTCAAAGTTATAAAATATCAGAGATTACCGATTAGAATGTAAAATTATTTTAGTGGATAGTTTTCGAATGATGTCGAGTTTAGTTTGAACGTTTTCCGGCCGCGTAAAGCAAGCACGCAGTGGTGGTGTGTTTCCCGCCACCGTGCCCTGGCGGGGGAACACGGAGTAGGGGCCGATAAGGGCGAGATTCCCATGTTTCTATGTGACTCCGGCCAGCGCGAGGGACTGGCTGGAGGAGCGGCAGCCGTGCTCAGCCGCAGTAGAGCACTGAAGCGGTGCGTGCGACGTTAAAAACCTGCAAATAATTATCTCTGGCAATAAAATTGAGCTATAACCAAGTAATATAGTATCGTTGAAGGATAATGGCAACACATTTGAGTCAATAATAATACTTTATAATTGGAACTTTGATTAAATAAAATATTCGCCATAATGTACGGAAATTTGGTCAGTGCTTGAGCCCGAGAACACGGCTCACGCATCGCCGCTGTTTGTAGCGTAGGTATCTATCCGCGCACTAGTACACAATGTCTCCACGGAAGCACAAGCAGTTCATACATTTAAAAACAAAACAGTGTGTGAGGCGAAAGTTCATTTTGTGTATATATATATATATATATATATATATATATATATATAACATATATATATATATTATATATATATATATATATAAGTATATATATATATATAAGTGTACGACTGAGAGTAATAATCAGATTAGAAGGAAAGTTTTGGTTTGTATGTAAGGATGTTTTTACTCAGGAAATGGAGAGCTTTAATCGTTTTTTTAAATTAACAAGCATAAAAAGATGTGGTTTTAATTCATGTCGTTTACTTGAAATATGGAAAACTTTACTTCTGGTGCAATTACTGAATTGAAGAAATTCATAGCAGCCTGATAGGGATGTCTTATTTTCCCTGGTGGTTCATTGAAAAATAGGCACACTTTCTGTTTCTGAGTATTATATGAGGTTTCGTTTCAATTATGTATTACGTTAGTAGTAAATCATATGCAAAAGCCTTTTTGATTTCAACATGCTCCGACTTATTCTTGTGATTATATTATAAGTTTACCATATGATTATTGTACCGCTGTACTGATAAATCTTTACAGCTTTATGTTTGTTAAAGGGTTGAAATTAGATGATTTTAAATATATCCCAGAACAGACACGTGAGTATACAAACGCCACGTCATAATGTAAGTATTTTACGTTACATTTTTTTTTTCATTGTAAAGTATTCAATTTTGTTATTAAATTAACCATATCATTAATTTAGATATCATTATTTCTTAAAATCATTTAAGAGAATGTGTTGAAGCTATGCGAGTCTTCGAACCTTATCAACATTATAACGATATATATAGAATATAATCATCACGTTCATGTGTGTGATTATGTTCTAGGTACGACCTTACAGGAAATCATCTCCTTGCAGTAAATCGCTCAAAAAGTGATTTCGAATGTTGTAAGTTATAAGTTAGTTGTTAGTTAAAATTGAAAATATGATTATAGAGAATTTCTTTTCAAGATTATTGTCAAGTACTTTTTATTCCTTCGTTTTTTTTTGAGCAAGTTTCATATCTGTACCTGTTATAATCTGTTAAAAAAACATTTCAGTTTTTTTACCTTCCACTGTACCAACACAACAAAAACTCTACCTAAACAACTACAACATTAGTCTGTAAGGTTTAGGAATTTGCTAATGATATTATACATATTGAAATAAAAAAAATCTAGCTAGTACAATCTATCAATACTGAAAATAATTACACGTTTATAATTTAATGTCGTGGTTTTTATAACCATTTTTATAAATTATCAGAAAAAAATCAGCAAATAAAAGCACTGGCAATATGTCCATGAGCCAAACATAATCAAGGATATTAGATTTTCCATTAAGTATAGAACGTAAGAAATTATATCGAAGGCATTTTTTATTATGGTGTTATTTCTTCCATCTTGTTGTTAAGATTGGTCCCAGTCATGAAACTGGTACCATGAAACATGTTCCTAGGCTTGCACAGCGACGCCAGAATGGGTTGAGATCCAGGCGAGGTACTTGCTGACTCGGGTGTAACCTGTTGGACTGTTCGCCTCGCAGTTCAAGACTGAGAAGGACACAACACCGACCAAAGTGTAGCGGTCATCGGATTCACGCACCACCAAAGGACCACCGCTGTCACCCTGTAGGGCATTATTTGACGTTTTATTACCTGCTATAACGTGCGGGGATATAATGAACAGATTAACAAAACACATTCGGTATTTCGTATTGCAATAATGGAAGAAATAAAAATAAATAACAATCCATTTAATTTTAAAAACACGCCGTCAATGATTAAAACGAAATTTTATTATTTTGGGCATACGCTATTGCAGAGCTATTTAATGGCATTTGTCCACAGTATTAATTATTCAANACGAAATTTTATTATTTTGGGCATACGCTATTGCAGAGCTATTTAATGGCATTTGTCCACAGTATTAATTATTCAATTTATTACTCTGTCACATCGCAATAATCATTCAAAAAATACTGGCCTATAAGAAATTTAAAGTTATTTAAGGTAAAATTATTATTTATTATGGNTCGCAATAATCATTCAAAAAATACTGGCCTATAAGAAATTTAAAGTTATTTAAGCTAAAATTATTATTTATTATGGGAATATATTTGAATGTGCTCAATGATTGATGAGTAACGTAAGTATAAGTGTGAATGAATACATGAAAACGAATTGACAAATTATCATTTTCTTTAATGCAATGTCTTGTATATGTACGCAAAACACAACGTTATGAGATACTGAAATCTGAGTAATATTCAGAATGTGATATTATGTTACTATTTTATCACGTTGGTTACCGTACGCAAAAAAAATAAATATTAATTCAAACATGCCAATTTTTTTATTTTTTAAAAATTAAATGTGTAACTTGTAGACAAAACTATAGGAAAGACGTGTAACTGTACACACATTTTTTGAATAATCCAACATTTTGTTAAAAATACATTTATGTAATCAATAATAAACATAACATTGTATTAATTTACACATTTTCATGCCTGTATTAAAACGCACCTACTACTTGTACTAAAATATGTAATAGCATATTTTTACTGCTACATTATCATTGTATTAATACTCAATGACAGAGAAGTTGTAAGTATTCCATTTTATATATTTACAGTGAATATGTATGTGTAAACATGCATTATATTCTGAAATAGCTGTGAGCGTATTGTTACACATAGAAATATATGATAATTTTGCATTTTTACGTGTAATTGGCTATAAAAAAGCAGAGAATTTGTATTTTTACACTAATTTTCCCAGGTGTTCAAAGTTAACTAAAAAATTGTTTTAAACATGCGTTCTATCGGTAGGTAGTAAAGTAATTTTGTATTTCATGTGCTTGTTCAAAATGGAAACTTAACTTTCACTGATGCAATACAGTTGCTGTTAGCATAGAACTACATATTAAACCTATTTATGAAATCAATTGCTATCCACATTTTAGAGATCATTTTTACAACTCTGTTTAATTAGCATGTTACAGAATAAAGTACAATATCGTAAAAATTGTAAAATAACACGTATATAATGTAATGATCTTGCAATCATGACTTGCAAGCCTGATCGCATTCTCAAACGTATCGTCGGTAATTGGGGCACGAGCCGTGAGCGCCTAAACCACAACAGAAGTAATCCCCTACAATGGTTGGAAGGCGTGCCCGTGCGTTAGTCTACTCGCGTCCGATATTAAGGCAGGAAGCGCGCCGTCAATATTGGTTTGTAGAGCGTATAGGCCTAGGGACCGGCACGCACCGAGAACCTATACCCCTTATTAACAAAAGTAATTAGCTTACTAACATAGCGTGCGCCCCTTCAGGGCCATCAAAAAACTAAACTGTAGGCGTCGTTGTCGCCGAGACACTGCACCATGATGATATCGAGGCATGGGGAGTGCCGCCACCGACAGCCTTTGTAGCCATGATCAATGTGAACACGTTCCTTTTAAATAACATCAATATTTCATAACGTGCCGTGGCTTATTAATGTACGAGAATATTAATTATAACAACATATTAACCTTTTAATGTACTTCAAACCTCCCCCGATTGTACTAATATTCATTGTAATGGTTTGTCAGAGATATTTTATAAATAATACGACTATGAAAACTACCAAATCCCTTCTATCTCCGAGCCCGCATCCCCTATAACAATTTTATGTGTTATTTTAAAAATCTAAAATTACAACAATATTATGTGAATTAACATGATGCAGTTGTAAGTAGCTGATACGGGCAGTAAAATTATTTGTCAAAACTGTGATAAATGTACAAAAAGTTTAAATTTACATCAACAGTCAACATGTGCTATTATTTTTGTGCAGGTAAAGAAAGACACTTACTCTGTGGTGAAATTACAATAGGGATGTATGTGTAAATTTACTTGTCGTGGAGAAATATACACACATATTACAATTTATTTTATGCTACATAGTAATTCAAACGTTACACCATTCTGTGTAAAATTTGTAGTACAGTAGAGATGTTATTTTATTGATTCTTAGGATAAATTTACTTGGATATAGAATAAAATAACATTGACTTATGTATGTATAAAATACGCTGCCTTCGGTGGAGACACAGTTACCACATTAAGTAATGTAAAATTACAGAATTTTTTTTTAGTGTACATATGAACAACTTTATTTTGTAATACTTGAAACAAAACCCTTCTAACAGGCAAAATAATTCTCTCATAGATTAATGGGCATTGAGTTGCGGACATATATAAAACACTAATGAATTTATCCCTAAATGATTTAACTATGGTTTATTGAATAAACATGATGTAAAGTTTGTAGTGTCTTGTTAACTAATCATAGTAATATACAATGAAACTCACAGTGCAAGGACTTCTTCCGTTGGTACCAATGCTGCAAACGGTGGTTGTTCTAGCAAAGGTGCTGAAAATTTTGGCACACTCAGAGTTTGTAATAATTTTTACTTCAGCGTACAACAGATTATTTGAGACTTCGCTGTTATCTGCGAAAGTAACATAAATATATGGTTTTAATACTTCGAACAAATATTTATCTTCAAAACACNGACTTCGCTGTTATCTGCGAAAGTAACATAAATATATGGTTTTAATACTTCGAACAAATATTTATCTTCAAAACACTTTACATAAAAAAGGAAAATGTGAAAGTATAGTAAATATACATTTGTTTAGGATTTACAAGGCAATTGTGGCCTAAAATTTGAAATAAAGATAGCAAACATACAAATAATGGCGCTACATGTCACCGTTACTACAACGCCTCTTAGCACGAGACGTTAATAGAAATGAGAAACTGGCATAAATAAAGCTTCCTTTATGGTTACAATTGTGAGCTTGGTGTAACTGTGCAATTGTTATACTCCTATTTTACCGGCCCAAACAATCTGAAGTTAATAAGTTGGTATTGTAAATTCCGAACATGGAAACATCTGGTTTNCCCTATTTTACCGGCCCAAACAATCTGAAGTTAATAAGTTGGTATTGTAAATTCCGAACATGGAAACATCTGGTTTGACAAACCTTGTAATGCGGTTTTTATTATACGAGACAAAGTTGAAAATTCTAATGTTAAACTCTGTTGTTGTGCAAGGAAGACGAAGCATNTGCGGTTTTTATTATACGAGACAAAGTTGAAAATTCTAATGTTAAACTCTGTTGTTGTGCAAGGAAGACGAAGCATCAATAGTAACATCAAGCGGACTACATGGACACTGATGCTTTTATGAATTAAATCTGCACCAGCAAATATGTAATTAATTTGATGCTAATGTCTACGCACCAGTTGCCACATTTCTACTTGGTAATTAATGAAAAATGTAGTTTGTGAGTTCAAATATGAGTTACCCACGCATTAATTAATTAATTTTTACCCTTTCTGCAAAATATTACAGCTATATATGCAAACGTAAAATAGTAAAATAAGCCAATATCGTCCAGAGATGTGTGGTGCTAAAAAACGCGTTTTCGGTTATACAAAAGTATTATATTAAATGTGCAAGGTGTTATAAAATATGAACTTTATAGATAATATGCAATTATATTAACATAAATTTCAAAGAGATGACAAGCATATCAAACATAAAGATGATATTCACTAATTTCCATATAGCTATATAGAGTTGACTATGATCTTCTAGAATTTAATTGCGCAGTTTTATTGTGATTTACTTATTACTATTTAGCGCATTATACTCAGACTTTTCCTTAAAAATGTAGGCAATTGTATTGCGATGTACTTCTTTTAAAATACTCTCTTTCATAAAGTCACACTGCAATGCTTTTATTTAAAAAAGAGAATATGTGATCTAGATTAAGATGCACGACTGCTTGGAACCAGAAAAACTAGATTATCATTGGTGGATTATGCACGTTGTATGATGTTATAAGTATGTTGTTGAAGATTGTGTTTCAGTTGTGTTCTGATCACTGAGAAGTAAATAAATATCCTCACACATCAGAAATAGTTGACTCTATTTGTAACTGATGGCACATGAAGGATGTTCGCTGGGACAGTAGGCTCATTACAAAAAGACATTCGTCAAGTCTGACGTAGTGTTCTGTAGAGGCAGTGTGTATTTTTATCCCCTCCTTTCTCCTGGGCCATGAGCAATCTAGTAACTTAGAAATAACGGTGGTGTAAAACTTTTTTGACTTGTGTGTTTCAAATAGATCTCTCCTATTTAACTTTGAAAATATTCGTTGATGGTGGTTCATCGAACGTCTAGAGTTAAACATTGTCATTTGTTACTGCAAGTTGACCCATTCATAACCAATACCTACAAAATCAAATATAATATCTTAGTTTTAGTAGAGTACTACATTTATCTCAAAGCTACAATGCTTGCCACCATGAGAGTGGTAAATGTGTAAACAACTCACCTTACAAGCAAGTATATCACGCATTTCGCTATAAGCAAGAACTAGAAGTCACGCTTAACTGGTGACACACATCGTGCGATACAGCCATTCTCAAGAAATTAATGCTTGGTAGACTTTGTTAAATGAATAAAATGGATATTGATGTACTATAAGTTCCTGGGAAGAACGACACTGACTATGAGAGGAAAATTATAATAAGAAGTTACCAATATGACTAATTAACTAACTTACTTATAATAATGTATGCGAGAATATTTTATGACGTAAACCATTCTCGAAAACTGAGAAAAAACTAAAGTTTTTGTAAAAATTGCATATTTATATGGCCATCATTTTAAAAAATATGTGTCAGTACTACTTATAACACATAAGATTTCATGGCCTACCGTAGTAACACTTGTTTTCCAAAATGTAGTGATCATCAACACATGTGTTTTTCGTGATTTGGCGTTAAAGTGGAGCTATTTTAGAAAATAGCAAAAAAGAGACTGTGTAGACATATATTTTAAGGTTGCAATATAGGCTACTACCTGGATACAATAGTCGGTTTACTTGGTTATACATTTTATTAATAAGCACAATATTTAAAATGTTCATATGACCATCACTTCGTAAATCAGTGCCTCGCCCAAATAAAACAAATTATTTTACATGGCATACTGTAATAATTCTTGTTTGCCAAATTTGGTAGTAATCTGTTGATTTGTTCCCGAGATACGATACTATGACCTAGCATATTTCATGCTTGTAGTTGATACTTTCACTATACATAGTCTTATCGAAAATTGTTGAATGGTATCCTATATAAACCAAATAAACCAAAAATATTTATTCCGCTCCATGTTGAAAATAAGTGCCTTATCAATTTAAGTCGTATTTGGGAACATCATCTTCTATAAGTTTTAGTTACCGGCAAAATTTAGCGGGAATCTATTTGGTAGTGTCCGGGATATAATGTCATAGGATATTTTTTCATGTTTTACTACATTCCAAAATGGTTCACTAATAACCATATTCGTCCGCAAATTACATATTTACATGATTACTTGTAAAATACGAAATTATGTTTGAATTGGATTAATAGTTCCCAAGATACGAAATTAAGCTATTAATAGTAAAATGGACACCATTTTAAAAGCACGCACATGACATGGTAGAAAACTATAAAAGTCCGATGTCCTTGCTAAATACTGTATGTGTACCGAGTTCGGTGAAATAGGTTAAAAGGTTAAATAGTTATAAAGGGGGCGGGGCATACATCAAAGACAGATATTCGAATGATTGCGTGAGCATCAATTAATAGAAAGAAATCAGGCTAAAAAATTAAGGAAGAATGGATATTTATGAGTTAAGGAAGATGATTTACTTGAATTACCCACAAAATGTTTCGGAGAACTTGTAGTGCAAAGCAACGGCGGTTTAAAGAAAATAAAAGGCCAGTAAAAATTTGGCAAAACATTTTTGGATGTCTCAAAAGAACAAATGGGCAAACTTAGTTATTTTGTCGCATTGCAAAGAGCTGTAAACTAGATTTACCTGAAGTATGTAATTTTATTATTGAAGAGTTAGAAATAAGGTAGTTTAGCTCATATATTGCAAAGCTATTTCGGATTAATAATCAGCTGCACATAGTTAAGTCTTGGATGTAACCTCAACGCAAAATAATAATAATTCTAAAGCTAAAAAAAAAGTGTTCTATATGTACTTTGTTTTTTGTAAACTTCGCTGATTTCGCATAACCAAATCTTGTGACGTATAGGAACACAATTACTGCGGTTTTTTTTTTTTTAGGATAAAGTTTTGTTCAAATGTTTTTACAAGGGCAGCAAATGTCTACAGAAAATGTGTGGAGAGATAAACACGTAACGAGTGAAAACGTTTTGTCGAATTTGGCGAATGTGAAATATTTGTGGAAATAAAAACATTACTTGAATCAGGACTCTCTATCAAAATAGACTAATGAACAATGAGAAATTGATAAATGAGGCAAATGTCTTTAACATGTCATTAGTATATAAAGATTGAACATTCAAAAAGTAAGCTTGCAGACTTTTAAGTCTGAAAAGTGTAGCAGAATGAGAAATGTATAAGAGAAATGAAATATTTGAAACCTACAAGACGGATCGTAATAATAGGTCACGGACTCGTAGCGACTGTTTGTTTGTACGAAGCAATCGAGTGGTGCGTGAGACGTTACATTTTAACAGGTTTGTGAATAACAATTCTGTGTATTTTATAATTGGGTATTTAAACCAATGTGTCGCAGATTTGTCCTGTCAAAAGATAAGTAGTAAATGTAGCCATGCGTCTAAATGGGAACTCAAGTTGCTCCTTTGCATTTGACTAACAATTGTCTATTTCTGAGTGTATAAGTTTGAAAANTGTGTGTATTTTATAATTGGGTATTTAAACCAATGTGTCGCAGATTTGTCCTGTCAAAAGATAAGTAGTAAATGTAGCCATACGTCTAAATGGGAACTCAAGTTGCTCCTTTGCATTTGACTAACAATTGTCTATTTCTGAGTGTATAAGTTTGAAAATAGTTTCTCGTAATGAGCGGAGCTTACCGCTGTTTATTCTTCCAAAGCCACTAACTATCGCAGCTGATCCAGCAAAGGTGCTGCTGACCTCGGCACTACTGGGCAGTCTGATAGCATTGATGTAATCTGCAACACGATAAGCAATATATATCACATAGTTTTCTCGAAATACACCAAAACTTTACTTACGTGATACCAGCATCACAATAGTAACACCCAGAATATTAAATTATAATACATTATCTCTTCCCTTCCACAAAAATTAAACGTTAGATATGCTAAACTACAGAAATTACTAGTGCAGATATATTACAGTGCACTTCTTGGACGTCAAGCAAAATATTGGTCAATTATAGTGTTTTCAATTGTTATCATTTCATGTTCTTAAATCAACAATATAATTTAATTGTTCTTATTAAAATTATGTTAGCTGTTAATCGTTGAATATATACAGTTATTGAAATGTTACAGAGCATTGATAGATATTATCTCAAGATGACATTAAAATCCAAATTTCAGCTTATATTATTTCACACAAATGTGATGTAATTTATGTTCTATATTAATGTGTGTGTGTATACAACGTATTTAGGAAACATTAGTACAAACTCGGGTACGTGATTCGTGACCAAAAAAGGGAAAAACGATATAGGACACCCATGGTCCACCTCAAATAATAAGGGGCGTAGAAGGCCTGAAATGTGGAGGGTGACGAGCATTTTACGTGCGATATTATGCAAAGTACTTGCGTTAGAGGTACACAAATAGGTAAATGTATTAATTGGACCAAGATCTTCGATGAAAGGACGGTATAGTATACCGTACACGCCCCCCCCCAAATTACGTAAATAATACGTAGGTTCCAGTGGTTCATGCAGCAGTGTGAAAATTTTTCTGGTTTCCCGGCGATTGTAGTGTTTACAATCGAAGCCACATTCGCACAGGAAGGCTTTGCAACAGTAGAAATGTCCACATGTGGGACGACTCCAACCCACATGCAACTGTAGTGAGAGGCTACCAGCTCCGCTTTGCCATCAACGTTTAGGCCGGCATAGTGGGGAACAATGTTATTGTTGCATCCTTGCTGCTGAACCGTGTGTCAGGATTTCTATATTATGATTCCCTGCAGTTCCGATTGCCGCAGTTACACTGAAAACCCACTAGTGCTATGGCAAATGAGTGGGAGCATGTGCTGATCGGGTTGGCCTCACCAGAGGTTTTCTCTGGTGTTCCGATCACTATAGGTTGAACTCATGCTGGCAGTGATTAACTCTGTATGCTGGAGGAGGTCTGGAGAGATTCCCCTTCTCAAAGAAACGCCGGGCGGGGAGCGGCAACCCGCTTCGGTTGTGTCCTGGAGAATCACTAGTGGTCCGGGGAGTACCCCGGCCAGACCACTCGCTTGGTATCTGAGTACGAGGGTCTCAGAACCTTGTGGAAGGCTGCTTTCAGCCGTAGTTGTGTATCAAGTCAAGGCTTTCGATTTGGTTACCTCAGGTGCATGACTGGGGCACCTGCGATGAGAGGGCATGATCTTTCTTCCCTGCCGAGTGAGCGCCGAAGCGCGGGATGGCTCTTTGGCTAAGAGCGCTGCGTTAAAATATAAAAATATTGGTGTTCGAGACAATACTGTATTTGCATCACATATGTATGCCATAGTTACTGGAGGATGTTTCCCTCGCCATCAGAGAACGGGAGGTGGCTGCAAAAGGATGGTGCAGCACACAATTTAACCAAGATTGTGCGTGACCACCTAAACACAGTGTATCCCGCTGGGTGGATAGGACGGGGTGGGCCTCGTGCTTGGCCACCACGCTCCCCGGTCCTTATGCCATTAAATTTTGGGCTGTGGGGATTAATTAAGGCATGTGTGTACGAGACAACAGTGGCATCTGAAGATGACCTCTTAGTGAGTGTCGTGGCTGCCGGTGATCAAGAGTGTCACTCCAGATGTTTTTCAACGTGTCCGCCATTCTCTAATACGCCCTATTAACTACTGCATTGACAGTAGTGGAGCACACTTCTAACTTTTGTTGAGAAATTGGTTGAGATGAATGCAGTGCCTGCTTTGTTGTGTTTTCAGGTAGTGCCTTCAGTACCGATGACGCATTGCTATTTCACCGAATTTCCATGTGTTTTACACACACTAGTGAAAAGTTCAGCTGCTGGGTCCATTATGGCCAAGGGACCCATGAGTGACCACAGGTAGAATTCGTAAGCGTAGATCCTTTTGACGAGACTTGGAAGAGAAGCTGGAAAAACTCTTGAGCTAGTTCAGCCTTCCAACGAGAGATGGCGACAGCAAAACATGCCCCCACTTTCTCGCCAGCCACTAGCTTATAACAGTAGGTGAACCCTGGGAAAGGGCGGTGGTTAGAGGAAAAATCCAGCTTACCCCCTGGGGACAACACAAATAGCTTTCATTCTTTCTTACCACACTTCCCTGAATTTCCATCCTTATAACTGTCACAACTCATACTTCAGAAAGGAAAGCAGTAGGACTGGTCGCGCAGCTAGTTCGAGTTGTGTCACCTGTGTGATTGATTTGATACATTACAATAAGCGAATTGTGTTCTATCTAAATCCTCCTTTCTAAGTTATATTATAAAAAAGAGGAGCATGAAACCGAACTAAAGTGCGTTTTTTTGTTGTCCGTTGCGAGAAGCGATGAACTATCCGTCAAACGATACACATTCAGACAGTTTTGGCCCGCGGTCTTGCTTATTCTTTTACGAGAAGTTTTAAGTTTTTGTTTTCTTTGACTTTTCGACATTGTAAAATTGTAATTAAGTTTTATTGATCTACGTTTGTTAAAACCAATACTAATACTATACTGCAATTAAAGAATTATTACCCTAAGTTTTAAATAGGTAATATGATGCTGTTAGCTAAGTAACCTTGTTTATGGCCAAACTGCACTAGCGTATTTTTTAAATACTTATATATGGGTCAGTAATGCCCTAATAATGTCGGAAATTAGAAAATAATGTTCTTTTTATTTTAACTTAACATTTTTATTTTGAACAGGTAGTGAATTATCGCCTTAATAATAAAATTTTTATTATTTAGGGTTGCTTAGGGCAACACCCGATTGGGGAACGTAGCACGGAATTAGTTTACTAAACATTCAATTACAATGCGAGGAATTAATCAAACTCAAATGGGGGAAGTTAGCATGAGTACTCACAGACTTCTAAGGGTCTTCAACGGTCTTCTACGGGTCTTTAAGTTGGCAAGTATCCATTAGGAAAGTAATACAATTCGCAGGAGCAAACTAAATATGAAAGACAATGAATTGTTATAAAAAATAAGATTAAATTTAAATGTAGAAACGTAAAAATTTTGACATATACAAACGTCCTTGTTTAAGGAACACAGAATTAGACTTCATGTCGCACAACATTAGTTTTAGCCACAAACTATATTTTTTAGATTTCTCTAACAACATTTCCAAGCCAATATTCACGTTAGTTCGGGGAGTGAACGAATAAAGAGGGTGCAACCATGCTAACGGAATACAAGTGACTCGACTAACGAGCAGAATTACTGTATGGGTGCTAGGGCAATACGTCAATTAATGAATGAAAACCAGAACTAGGGTGCTAACTAATTAATGTTGTTCTCTTTCATCGAAGTTAGCCCGGTGTACTCCACACGATTCTACCAGCCCATCGCCTAGAGGGCCCTTTAGCGGTTCGTTGGATACGTTCGTCTAAATCTTCAATCACCTAGCGAACTAAATACAGGACGCCGAGGAAATGAAACTAAGAACAGGAAATTGCTGGGGCAAAAGCGGGACGCCGACGGGCGTGTCGCCCTTATTTAGTACCCCTGTGTCTAGAAGACGCGGGTAGTCGACCCACCCGGCAAAGGAGGCCTTTGATGTTTTCCACAGGTTATAATAATTATAGCTCTAAACCACTGGTATGGATGTGCTACTTATACATCGGAGACACGAGAACTGTCCACCGCGAACCGATAGCTGAACCCACTAACTAGCCGGCCGCGACCCCGTTCCTTCATGCGGCATACACGAAACCCAATATTTACTGAAAAAAAAAAAATTAACATGATGCAATATCAGCAGTTTGACTAGTCTTCAAGTATCGTAGTTACAAAAAAGGACAGTGTAGCTGCGAGAATATGTGAATATTAAAACTCCTCAGAAATTTATATTGGCTGCATTGCCGACATATTTTTTAACACATTTGAGAGCTTATTGGAACAGCGTGATTACGTCTATCAAAAAATGTGTAGAACCTGTTTTGACAACACTGATGTATACAATATAAAATCAGATATCATCACAAGTAAACTTTAATACTTTTGGTTGTCAAGTTTGCAGCTATGTTAAAACAAATGATAATGGTAAAAAGTCTATCTTAGGAAACACTTACATGCCGAAGTGTGCTCTAACGAGATGATAATTACGAACTAATGTTTGACATAATTAGGACTTTCATAAAAGACGTTACAAAATAAACTCAATAGCATTATAAAGTTAAATTATGGCGTTCTGTTAACGTGGCTTTAACGGAATATAATACAGAGAAATCCCGATATTTCGCATCCCCATTATTCGTATATCCCGCTAATTCGTACAAATTTGCCGGTCCCTTGAGAAAATCCCTTTAATTCGTATATAAACAATGCATTCCGGTCCCCTCGATACTACGTATTTATTTTGGTGCTCGAGCACAATTAAAACTTCTTATAATTCTTATTTACAACTTAAAAATCTCGTTAACTCGTAATGTTTTTAACCCTAGACTGTACACCAGCTCTAGATTTATGCAACTAGGGCAGGGTAAAAAAGACCGGTAGGGTACTGAGGGACGTAGGAGGGTTTGAAGGGCAGGCAATGACGCCGAGAAGGCTGTGAGGCGATGTGTCTGTGATTCTCAGAACAAAGAGGCGCCTAGCTGTCCGGTCTACGGTTATAAGAGGGTAGGAAGGAGCAGAGCAAGTGAAAAGTAATTCAGTTCGGTCTTAGCCATGCCTGCGAAAAGAGCTAATAAGTTTATTTCCATTAGAGAAAAAAAAAAGAAATCATTAACGCCGTGCCGGTGGTGATAAACAAATTGACGTGTCCAAACGTTATAACGTTCCTCCTTCCACAATAATATCAATTCTGAAAAATAAGGACAAGATCGCCTCCCAGACATCGGACAGCAAAGTAAAGCGCATTAAGACTGGTGAGTATCCACAACTAGAAGAGAATTTTAAAAAGTGGTTTCCGCAAGCACGGAATTCGAATGTACCAGTTGGAGGAAACATTTTAAGAGAAAAAGTAAAAGTTTTCGCAGAAAAAAATGGGAATTAAAGACTTTCGTGCGAGTGATGGTTGGTTCGATAGGTTTAAAAAAAGGCACAGCATAAAATTGAAGAAGCTTAGTGGGAAAAGTGCGATTGTATCGGCCGACGTTTTTTCTGAGTGGAAAGACGAATTGGGAGAAATAATCGATTCTTATGAGCCCAACTACATTTTTAATGCCGATGAGACGAGGTTATTTTATAAAGTGTCTCCCCGACCGATTAATGTGTTTTAAGGAATAAAAGTGTAATGGCGGAAAAAATAGTAAAGAACATGTAACCATATTGTTGGCCGCCAACATGGATGGATCTGAGAAATTAAGACCGCTCATGATAGGTAAATCAGTCAAACCAAGATGTTTTAAAAACATAAAAATTTTCCGATGACCTATCGTGCAAACAAAAAAGCGTGGATGACGGGCGAATTATTCAAGGAATAGATACGATCAGTGAATGCTGATATGAAGAAAAGGCAGCGAAAAATTCTGTATTTCATGGATAATCGTACGGCTCACAACAATACCCCACCGCTCAGTCATGTTAATGTTGTGTTTTTGCCTGCCAACACTACTTCTAAGCTGCAGCCTCTAGACCAGGACATAATTAAAACGTTCAAAACCTTTTACCGCAAGGAAGTAGTGATGCAACTCCTTGACAGCATCGAGGATGGGGACGATCATAAAATCATCCTATCTTCAGACATGAACATTGCTCACAAGGCGTGGCAAAGTGTTACCGAAGGCACAATAAAAAACGGTTTTCGTGCTGTGTATTAACGAAGGTGGAACTTTCATCAGCAGTTACTGAACAAGTCTTAGAACGCCCTGTGAATTGGAATCGTCTTCCTCAAAATGAAGAAAATTCTATAACGATTGAAGATTTCGTCCATTTGGCGATGGCCTAGCGTTAGCGGGGATTCTAACTGATGACGAAATTTTGGCTCCATCTCAGGACATTGATGGTGAAGGTGATGATAAAGATGATGTGCTGACAATTACACCTAAAATGTTTTTTCTTAGCTAAATCAGACGTTGGCGATGAAGTATTTTCTGCTTTGAACATGCTTGACAAAGCCATCGACCATACCCGTCTGCAAGGCTTGCACCAAAAGAAAATGACAGATTTTTTTAAACGAAATTTTTTGATGTGTTTTTTATTGATGTAATTATTGATATATATATATATATAGTACATATATATTCATAATATGTAGCCATGCGTTTATTATTAAATGTTAATGGAAATTTGCATTAATCTCGTTATTATGTATTTTTTCTTTTTTTGCTCCCGATTATTGGTAATCCCGCTAATTTGAATATCTCGATAATTCATATTTAACATTCAGTCCCTTGACAATACGAATTATCGGGATTCTACTGTATATGCATATTTTTTAAGAGACTTTCTTCTTGCACTGATGTATATGTTTTTTAATAGTTTCTTATGTAATATGTCGAATATAGCCATGTAAAGTCAATTATTTCTACACAAACAATACTCACTCTTTTCAAACAACTATTTCAGATCACACATATCGGTACTGGGCCCACCATTCGAGGCAACACGAAGCAAACACGGAACAATAAGCCGACCTACGGCAAATGATCTTTTAGACTAAAGTTTTTGACCGTCACCAAAGCGTAAATATAGGCGAATGTAGAGTAAACTAGTATAGCGGATGGTATGTGGCCAGCACTCGATCCGCTCAGGNGCGGATGGTATGTGGCCAGCACTCGATCCGCTCAGGCGATTGGTTGAATTATAAAACAAAGGACAAGCTTTAAACATGAAAACATCACTGTTACAATATCGTTTTCTGTATAGTAACTATAATATGTTGATTATGATTTTTGCTATTGTTATAAATCTCACTATTTATTTCAAAAAACTATCAATAAAATTAAATTTATAATACAACTCCTGATTTTGATTTGGATTTTTCATTATTGTACAACAAGAATGGCGGTTACAAAATGGCAACGTACTTGTTTGCTGTTCAACTCCGATGTACGTGTTTATAATTTCACTCCTCTTCGGTATCAGTTTAAGTAGTGGCTTAGTCAGTCAAATCCCGGTTGGGCGAACAGAAATGATTGCCAAAATAGGGCAACTGTGTCAGTATACTAGAAGATAAATTTACTACATCAAAAGTGAGTTTAACTAATAAAATATTGTCACGGAACCAAAAAAGGCTACAAAGTTAGTTGCTATTTTTCCAGATCCAAACTTCAATTTCAAGTCAACCAAAGCCCGAATTTTTTATATAAAATTTTATGCACGAGTAGTGTAGTATGTATTGAAAATCTCCAACACATTCTTTGCTCCAGGCTTTACAGAAACGATCGATGTGCGTGTCTGGTAAATGATTAATTTGAACTGTACGGCAGATTTTGACATTGACCCTACTCTAACGGGAACTTTACAGACTTTGACACAGCCACATTATTTGTGATTTCATTAAGAATGTGTGTTAGTACGAGTTCAATAAAATGACTACGCATGTACCACCAGCATAAAATTTGCATTTGAAAGGCGAGTACTAGTTATATGTAAAAACTATTTTACAAACATGAAAATGAAATGTGCACGGAGCAAAAGATGAAAGCTTTACAGAACAACAGTTGAAAAGTAGACGAAGGACTATACAACGAAAAAAAAAAAAAAATTTTTTTTTTTTTTTATATATATATATATATATATATATAAATATACATACAAACATTGAAGTTTATTTTTAAACATTAATTTTGCTAAGGCAGCCATTTTACATCATCAATAACAATATTCGATGATTATAACGTGATATATTCAACACAATTTATGGAACACAATACAAGAGTCTTATAAAAAATATTATTTACATTGAAATTACCAAGATTATTTCAATTGTCATAAGTGACTATAAAACAAAGAGTATAGACCAATTTGCGTAAATGATCAAAAGAAAACGCTATTTACAATATTTATAATGTGCCATTTTCAACTGTTACTAGTGTTTTTTTTTTTGCAGCTGCCAGAGCTTGCAGTATATACTGTGGTTCTCGGACACGCCTTCCTCTTCTGATATGACTGTCCGCTAATTCCGGCAAGAAGCACTCCCTATAAAATCTCTGCGGTTTTGGTAACATCATTTTTCCCCAGAATTCGTCGTCTCTTTCTTCCCTTATTACTTTAATTTCACTGTCGTAATAAATTACCAAGTCACAGAATTTTCTGTGCGATATTTGGAGTTGCCCTTGTATTTGGTATATGTACAGATGTGTTTTTTAAGATGAAACATTTCATTTCTTATTTCTATGCAGAGATTGTTAAATTTTACTGCTTCACGAATGGACATGCTTCCTATAGATAGCACACACTTTACCTTAACAATGCCATCATTCTCCAAAATTCCATCTGGGCTGGTTCCAAGGTATGGTATCTCAGGGTGAACAAAAACGCCACAAGGTGCTACAGTTGTCTGCTTCTCTTTCTCGTAGGCGGATATCGCTTTTTATTTCGTGAACTCGGCCGTAACTAATAGCTGGTGAATAGAGTTCGGTTCCACAAACAATGTTTTTTACAATATTATGACAAGATGTAACATTCCTCATACAACAGATAACTCCGAATCATGATGCAGTAAGTCTCTGCCGTATTGCCTGCATCCAAAGTGGATTCTCACGCTGTCCAACGGTAGCTCGTTCTAATGTGGAATATAGCGTCAGAGAACCAGGTTCTTCCTGCAGCTTCCCTAAAATTGTGTTCATCTGGCTTTGAAGATCATTGGGAGCTAAATCAGGTTTTGCAGCATTTGGACCATGCCCAAGTCACCAGTTGTTTCGTCCATCTTTCTCTTATTTTTTGTTTCGTTGGTATTTTCCTTCGTCACTAAATTTTTGTCTTTTAAATGACCAAGACCTTTCTCGTTTCGCACATATTCTTTTACAAGCGTTTCCTGGACTATTTACAGTCATGCTTTTCAAAGAACTTATCATATAATATTGATCATACATGTGTGCTAGAACAGCCCCATAGTAACGTTGCCTGTATGATGACCCTTGTGCAAGATCAATTCTTTTGCCAGCTGTCAGTTTGCAAATTAAAGAGTTGAGGTTTTCAACTTGATTTGCCGTTTTGTTCAGAACGAGACAATCTGCCTTTCTGACAATGAGATCTAGCAACATAAGCATATCATCCATTAATTTCGCCTTCTCTAAGTGCGGCACCATATTTACAGTTCCATCTTGTCGAGAGCAGTATGATGCACAACAGGACAAATGGTCACCGAAAACATGGCCGGGGCCGTTTCTTAGATCTTTCTGAACCTTATAAACATTTCCTTTGGAATTTATAATGGCTCCACGAACTGCAGCTGTGAGGCGAGGAAGGTTCTGTCTAATTATTTGGAAAACTTTTATTGTTTCCTCAGGATAATTCTGTCTACCTTGCCCATCCAACAGCTACTTTTACTTATTCCTATAAACCGCTTATGAAATAGTTGTCAATTTGGGATGAAAAATAAAAAACATATTTTTCTATACTAAATATAAACCTGGTTTCCCATTATTCTACGTAAAAAATGAAACTAACAAAGTAGGGGATGGGCAATAATAACGAAAATATAGTTACTAAATAAACGGAGTAGGCCACTATTTAAAAAACAATTGTATAATTATGTAAGGCACGGTACGCCGCACAGTATTCGATTTGACCAACCTAACTACACAAAAGGTATAAAAAATTAAGACGAAACTAATTTAAAATAATGCCTACAACAGCTTAACTAATGTTCCAAGAAACGATTACTACCCTTGGAATAGCGATAACATACAATAGGAACGCACCCGAACCCTTTTGCCAAAACAGGTAGAAAACTGTTCGCAGTTCGACTGTGATCGTCATTGTGTTTGCGCGTGTTGTGTGATGAAGTGTTGGATATTTAACTTTTATGCAGTGATGGAATCGTCTTCTACAGGTATTTAATATTTTATTTATTCATTAATAATAAATAACTACAAATGAATTCAAAAGTAAGAACATAACAACTAAACTAGAGAAAATTCGGCCAAAATTCACAAGTTGTCCGATTTTGCAATGTTATATTTTTTGAGTCAAGTGTAGTCAAGATTTAACTTTTGTGTTTTTATTATCCTTGACTATTTTTACTTATAAAAAATGTACCCAATAGTTGCAATTTTATGCGATTGTTTAGATTTTGTACATTTTGTCGATAGATACATGGCCCAAGCGGAAATAATTTTTTGAAGTGTTGCGCTTTACTAACCCGAAGAAACGATTACAAACAATGGTTGACTTCTTGAAATCTTTCTTTATCAATCAAACCTTCGATGAACACCAAGAGAAGCAAATTAAAGCCCTCGCGAAAAGAGAAGGTGAAAAAATTCTGTTAAAATGGGTTCAGAAACAAAGACGCCAAGATTTGTTCTCTAGGCAATACAAAGATTGGCTCGAAGAAGAAATCGCCGTTGAAGTGACGCAGCTTTCATCTAATGAAAATGTCACACCTGGCTCTAGTGGAATAGGTCGTCTAAAAAATTATTTAATGAAAGTTCACGAAAAACTAAATTAAGAAAAGTGAAGAGTTTACTGAAGGATATTGATTCTGAAGAAATAACGTTTGCTGCTGAAGTGAGTGAACGAGCCAGAGGTTAACGATACGCTGCTAATCTGATAAAATAAATTTCTGCGGCTTTACCAAAACGCGCCACACGTTACATAAAAGCAAAAAATACTATAGATGCGGGACCGAAAGTGCGACCTTTTACTCCTGTTGAAGCATTGACATTTTTTGTTTACAACAATTTTATTGTCGATCAATACAAAAACACTCAACAAGAGGTTAGAGAAAGAGGCTGCATTTTATACCCTTCATACGATCAATTACACAAGGCTAAGCAAAAGTGTTAGCCTGCTTTGGAAAATATTATAGTAACTGACATATCTGCTGAGGTTAATCTTCAGGCTCTTGTAGACCACACAGCTACAAGACTATGACAAGATGTGCTTAGAGAGGTCCTGACAAGTCTCAACAACACTTTGATTTAAAAATGGGGCTGTGATAGCTCATCTGGTTACAGTATATACAAGCAAGCATTTGCCGACTCGGAATGCACTAATGAATACATGTTTATTGTATCATTCGTACCAATACGAATAATTGGAGCTAACAGCGAAATTATATAGCATAATCCCCTTCCATCTTCTCCACGATTCTGCCGTGTTATTAAATTTGTATACAAAAAAGAAACCACATCGCTGATAAAAGAAGAATGTGAAAATATGGAGAAACAAATTGAATTACTGTTGCCTACGAAAATCACAAAANTCGCTGATAAAAGAAGAATGTGAAAATATGGAGAAACAAATTGAATTACTGTTGCCTACGAAAATCACAAAATTAACAAAGATGTCACCATTAGCCATCAATTCATATTGGCAATGATATATGGAAAAATATGCAACGTGTTAGCAAACAATAAATCCACACGAAAATGCTAAATTTGTAAAGCTTGTGGAAAATCATTAAATTTAGTTGAGCCATCTGCTGAGCATGTCGCGGACCCAAACATGTACATATTTGGTATCTCCAGCCTGCATGCATGCATGCATAAGGACTATGGAATGCCTTCTCAAAATTGCCTATCGCCTAGATATTAAAGAATGGCAAGTAAGAGGCACCGAGAAAAAACCAATGATGAGAAAAAAAAAAAAAGAAATTGTAAATCAATTTAAGGTTGTGGGTCTCATTATAGACAAAGTAAGACCAGGAATGGGAACTTGCAACGATAACAATACTGCTAAGCGCTTTTTTGCTAGTTCCCAAACAACTGCTATTATTACTGGTTTATACGAAAAACTAATCCATATATTAAGCATCATATTGCGAACCATTGCAACAGGTCTAGAAATAGATGCAACAAAATTGAGATTTTATTGTGAAGAGACAGGAGTCTTGTATTTGAATTTGTATGGATGGTACATCATGCCTCTAAACCTGCACAAGATCCTTGTTCATGGTTACATAATTGTACAAGAATCTATCATACCAATAGGTCAGATGTCCGAAGAGGCTAGCCCTAACACTGAGGGTTAGCCTCAATTGCTGGTGCCTTACGCAGAGAGCAGATGTTAGGGCGTAGGAATACGTCGACACTATTGTCTCTAGGTCCAATTTACTAATAAATTCATCTCGTTTTCAGGTNGTTTTATTAACGCTTAACAGGGCCACTTATACATGTACACACGAGACAACACTCCCCTTCCTTTTATACGAAGGCTCCGGTTTGTTTGGCGCGGTGCTTCATGCCTAGGGGGGGGGGGGGGGAGGCAATATTCTTCACACTCGCTGGATGACTCTACTTATCTGGATGGAGGCGCTGTCTTCTCTCGGCTGGCGAGTTAGGAATGCTCCGGCACTTGGTGGGCTTCTCGACGCCTGATCTCCAAGCTCCTCCTACCGGGTCCACTCAGCACCCTCCGTCTGACAACGGCCGGCTGCTGTTGTCGTCATCTCCCGGATTCGCTCCGCCCTCCTCGATTCCCGTCGGCCGACTGCCGCGTTTTCTCGTACTCTTCCCGTCGCACATCCCGTTTGACGGCCTCCGACTGAGGTCGGTGTCGTGATGCATTCTCGATCCGGACGCCTCACTTCAGGTCCTCCCACTGACTGACTCGTTCACGTCTCTCAACTGACTGCCTGACTGCTCGATCCTAGACTGACTGCCACGTTCCTCCCTCCTCCTCGTGGTTTTGTAGGCTCGATCGCCACATTCAACTTGCACCATCTCTGCATGTGTCCGGGGCGGCCGCCCCCCCCCCTGAGCCATAAAACACGTGACCGCTGCTCCTGTGCTCCGCAGTAGGCCTGGTGTCGCCCCTTNCTGCATGTGTCCGGGGCGGCCGCCCCCCCCCCTGAGCCATAAAACACGTGACCGCTGCTCCTGTGCTCCGCAGTAGGCCTGGTGTCGCCCCTTGATTCTGGCCTGCAAGTTTATTGTTTTGTTCTGCATGTGTGGGAACTCTTGGGTGGCCCCTTTGGTTCAGCGCACGTGTTGTTGTTTTATGCCTCCGGATATAGTGTCGTTATTCTCCCAGCACGCCCACTAAAAACTCTCAATGTTTATTGCTGAAACTAGCCCGGGACAGACTCAGCCGCTGGTGTGGGCTGAGCGTCCCTTGGCAGCTGCGAGATGCAGCTGCATCTGCCTTCCTCGGCACGTGGTCGTTCCGCCGGGCCGTCCTGGCGCCATTCTCCCATCACGTCCGCAAAACCCTTAATCCTTATTGTGTTCGTCCGCCTGCGAGCTTCGCCAGAGCCTGTGTTCTGACGAATAAAATATAGGGATGCAGAATGGGTCAACATTATTAAGAAAATTACCCAAAAAAACAACTGAGATAATATACCAAAGATATATATTCCTTACTCATATAGAAAATAAACATTACGTATATACAAAGTTATGTTTTTTTAGATTAATCGCCAAATAAATGGATGTAGTACAGTGAATGCCATTTTGTTTTACTATTTAAACAATTTTAAAACCAGGACCTCTAACAGGACTTTTGTCTCTCTAGATAGGTGAAATCGAATACTGCGCACCAGTCTCTTTGATTAAACCACAGACTACTTAAAAGACTATGTCATTTGGTAAATTTAAATACTGGCGCACCAATAAATTATGGCAGATCACCATTATTTATGTTTCTCCATCGTTATTTCCGAAGTACAGTTGTCCTTTTACTTCGGGAAATGTAGATGTAAATCTTTTATTTCCATTATCATGCCATTCACGCTTACCATTCCAGAATATCCACGACCATAACTTCTCTTGCACCAAGCTCCATCAACAATGCCCGTTATGAAAGGATTTCCTTCCTCCACGTCATCGTTTGCGAGTGCCAGTCTTTTCTCTTCTTGTACAGACGCTGACATTTCTTGTATAAATTTTTGTTTCCATGCCTGCAAGAAAAGATATCCCAATGAAAAAAGTCTTTACATATTGTGTATACAAATTTTGACAACGTGTAATAACCACGTTTGTTATTAAAAAACAGGAAAAATTCACGCTAAGTATTAATAAATGCTCACTTTTAATGTTGCTCGGCTTGTTGCTATTTGTCACTTTAAAATGCAAGATAAAGTGGATTAGCATTGTCCTGTTAGATTTCACACTTAAATTGTTAAAGGAAGAGGAAAAAACTTATGATTGACATAATGCAAGCAATAGCGACGAAGTAAAATAAAATTTAAAATGAAAATGAGAGTAAGTTTTCCAGTACTTAAGCATGGCTGTTTAAAGATTAATGATTGTATTTCTCCAAAAATATTCGGTGCATCAAGTTTAACGGTAATTTGGTTTCACGGTTGAGTAGAGCCTTTCTCCGAAAATAGGGACGAGAATTCTTTCCAGACGTATGTCTAGATAGAGGTAGCATTATATAACAGTANTTCTCCGAAAATAGGGACGAGAATTCTTTCCAGACGTATGTCTAGATAGAGGTAGCATTATATAACAGTAAAATGACAGGATACTTGCCTCTTCCACTTTTTTTCTTGGTGGGTGAAGTGTCGTCTGGTCATTACTGGAATATNGTAAAATGACAGGATACTTGCCTCTTCCACTTTTTTTCTTGGTGGGTGAAGTGTCGTCTGGTCATTACTGGAATATTCATAACCGAAAACATTTCCTCAGCTTGAATCTGTCCAATGCTAGGAGTTACAGCCCCTCCCCCCTCCTCGCCAAGCGAATGCAGTATTCAGTTCTTTCTTTTCAGGACGATCAGTGTAAGTATTTCTGGTTCCATCACACATGAAACATGCAGCTGATAAGTCCTTTTATTTTCTCAGGTGTAAGTGTGTATTGTCCTCCTGTACATTTATTGTAATGTTGTGTCAATATATCGTACTGTCTAGTAAAATACATAAGATCAACAATTTGGCGTCGTTCAATTCGGTCTACTTTGGAAGAGTCACTGGTGCTGGATTCAATAAGAAGATCGGGAAGATATTCATCACTGCAAAAAAATTTATTGCNACTTTGGAAGAGTCACTGGTGCTGGATTCAATAAGAAGATCGGGAAGATATTCATCACTGCAAAAAAATTTATTGCGCAACATTAAACGCTGAAAAGAAAGACTTTGGCCGAAAATTAATTTAAAAACCACCATGGTTTGATCTATGTTCAGTATCCATTTAAAGTGTGTCTATATTCATGCAAGGTAATTATGNCTTTAAAAACCACCATGGTTTGATCTATGTTCAGTATCCATTTAAAGTGTGTCTATATTCATGCAAGGTAATTATGCAAGTACCGCTTACTTTTGATAGTACTGAAGATGTTCATCCGTACANGTGTGTCTATATTCATGCAAGGTAATTATGCAAGTACCGCTTACTTTTGATAGTACTGAAGATGTTCATCCGTACAAACTCTGACCAAAATCGTTTCAGCTCTTAGGCACAGTAAAAATATTGAAATTAAAGTTTAATATAAAAAAAAACAAGAGTTAACAGGAACTATGTAAATAAGTTACGTATTTAGTTTTAAATATGGAGACATTTTTTTCTGAAATTATTGATTCTTCCTCCACCTTCCTCCCCCACCATAAGATATCTCTCACCAGTCCATTAAATTTTCACATGGAGGCGTAGGAGCTCTTGGAGGTGTAAAGCTTATTGTGGAAGTTTCGAATAGGTTTTGAGAGGGGGAGTATCTTGCGAGAGGGCCCACACGTCTGACACAAGTATTCACTATTTAAAACGCGTTTAAAAACTGAACTGACACACGTGCAATGCATATGATAATATGAAATTAATTCTGTAAATGCGGACAGATATATTAGAACACGCCCATTTGCAAATCGGCCAGTGGCATAATATGCCATGTAACTAAAAATGTTGGCTGAAACATGATCGTAAACATACTTCCTTTACAAAATGTGGATAGCAATGACGTGTAATAAGGAGACAGTAAGTAATATGAAATTACATCTATAGTATTTGCGTATATAGAGAATAAAAACATATATGTGATCAGGTATTCTTGCGGAATATATAACAACTATACATACGCAAAATCGCTTACCTTGTGTGGTTTTCGCACGCCGTAATGGTGGTCGAATGAGGTGTCATTGGTATCTGAAAAAAAAACGGGTGGTCCTTTGTTAGTGTCCGTAGAATTGCTTCACGTTATTTTCCAGAAAGATTTTCATCATTAGCAGTGGAAATGGCATTAGTGATGACGTTTAACCTGCAATCATGAAACCAGTTTTCCAGCAACTAGCATTATATTATCAGCCAATAAGCATCATTATTTGCAAAAATTTTTTGGTAGTGGGCCGAGTGTCTTTGTGGTGACTTAATAGTTTTAAAATATAACTTTTTGTATGCTATACGACATGTGAATGGGAGTAATACACTGGAGAGCAAAAAAAACTGGTACAGCTGCCTAATATCGTGTAGCCCCCCCCGGGAAAGGGGGGAGGCTCTAGCACACAGAAGTGCCGCAAGATGACGTGTCATGTACTCGACTAATGTCTGAAGGTATGCAGGAGGCAACTTCACACCATTAATCCTGCAGAGAAGTCCACAAATCTAATCTGTGCCAATTTGAGAAAGGGTTGCACGTCTGTCACGTATAATAATTCTCGTCAGTCGTCGTTTGTCCCGTTCTTTCACGAACTTTTTNACAAATCTAATCTGTGCCAATTTGAGAAAGGGTTGCACGTCTGTCACGTATAATAATTCTCGTCAGTCGTCGTTTGTCCCGTTCTTTCACGAACTTTTTCGGCCGCAGCGATGTCGAAGATGTGATGTTTTACCTGATTCCCGATATTCACGGTACACTCGTAAAATGGTCGTACGCGAACATCCAAATGTTATCGCTACCTCGGAGATGCTATGTCCCATCTCCCGTGCACCGACTATAACACCACGTTCAAACTCACTTAAGTCTTGATAACCTGCCATTGTAGCAGCAGTAACCGATCTAGTTGCCGAACGCATCGCGTTACTCTGATTGGTTTCATACCTCTCTTATTTTCATACTCACGCCGATACCAGTTTTTTTTGGCTCTTCAGTGTAATTAGTTAAAACAGATCCATGATTTTCAGCCTATGATGTATCAGTATTTGTTATAAAAAAAACAATTCTAGGTGGTAAAAAAATGAGTTTACATTGTTAATAAACATATTTACGGNATCAGTATTTGTTATAAAAAAAACAATTCTAGGTGGTAAAAAAATGAGTTTACATTGTTAATAAACATATTTACGGTCATAAAAAACATCCTTTGCGGAGTACACTATTTATTTACATTTACGGCATAATGATTAGACTTATGTATAGCTAACGTGACCATACGTCCCGTTTTGAACGGGACAGTCCCGAAAAAGTCGTGAGACAGGGCAACAGCCCGATGAAAGCTTCGGGACACCCAAATGTCCCGTTTTTATCAAGCTAGCGAAAATATTGGTTTACTAATCATAAAAATCATTTCAAAATTGTAAATTCACCATACAAATTGACGTCTGAATGCTGNGAAAATATTGGTTTACTAATCATAAAAATCATTTCAAAATTGTAAATTCACCATACAAATTGACGTCTGAATGCTGCTTTATCCGCGGTTGTCAAATGACTTCTCGCTCGTATTTTTTCGTGGCGCGCGGGCGGGCGGTGTGGTTCTCTCACTCCTGCCCCGCAAGTGCGACTAATCGACGCACGCATTATTCGTCGATTGTTCTACAGCGTAAGCGCATGAGTCTGTCTACTTATACCTACTTACGAGATCGATTTTCTGAAAGTGTTTTTGTGAATCGCGATACCTAAACGCAAATGTATGTTTAATGTTAACTTACAAACAAAATATCCATATATAAAAAAAAAGACAGTCTCTCTCGGACGTCAGATGTGAAAAATGCCGTACTGAATTTAGTTTGACACATGGATGTGTCAATGACATTGAGCAACATTTAAAATCAGAAAAACATAGAAGAGCCGATCTTGCCACTGCATCGAGTTCTTCAATGCTCAGTTTTGTCAAGAATACCGATTCTCCAACTTCTAAGGATCTGGAAGTCGCTGCCGCAGAAGGTGTTTGGGCCTATCACACAGTCCAAGAGAACCACAGCTTTCGCTCAAATGATTGTGCTTCTAAATTAATCCAATTATGTTTTGAGCCGAAATTCACATGTGCGGGAACGAAAACAGAAGCAGTTATTGTAAACGTATTAGCGCGCGCAGCGATTGACGAACTGAAAGACCAGCTAAGTGACACCAACTGTCTTACAATTTTACCGGATGCTTCAAAACACAGGGCTCAGAAAATATTTCCCGTCCTGGTACGGTTTTTTTTCCTCCGTATGAAGGCGTTCAAGTAACAATTTTAGAATTTCAATAGCAACCAGAAGAAGCGCCTGGCATCATTGTAGATTATTTGAAGAAAGTGTTAACAGAAACAATTTGTCTGCGAAGATTGCTGCATTTCGTGGAGACAATACGAACTGCAATTTCGGCGGTTCAAATAGGCGAGGAGTCAATAATGTGAATGCAAAATTAAATACATCTCTCGGAAGAAAATTAATAGGCATCGGCTGCGGAGCTCATGTTATTCACAACGCCGTTAAATTGGCCGCTGATTGTCTACTTTTTCACTTTGAATGTGTTATAGTAAAAATATACTAATTTTTCTATATTTACACGGTCCGTGTGGAAACTCTCAAAGAGTTTGGTGATGAATTCAACACCGATTATCAAAAATTGCTAGGATACAGTAAAACCAGGTGACTCGCGCTTATGCATGTAATTGAAAGAGTATTAAAAATGTACCAACATTTTAACAACTATTTTTTAAGTATCGACAAATGTCCCACCATACTAAAAAGCTTCTTCGAAAACAACAGCTCAGAATTGTGGCTTTACTTTATACATTCACAGTCGGCAACATTTCACCAAGTTATATTGAAAATAGAGGATCAAAATACTTCTGCCATTAAAAGTCAAATTTTCTTCTAAATCCTTCATTTATTTTGTGGCTTCAAACAGAATACTAATTTTCTTCCATTCTCAGTCCGTAATTTAATAAAGAAATTACAAGAAAGCGGTTGCACTGACATCTAAGGAGAAAATATAAAAACTGCGGCTGCAGAGTTTTATAAGATGAGCAAAGATAATTTAGAGCAGTGGACTTTGTTCGATAAAGAATTAGAAATATTTCATTGGGCAAATCTGACAAAAATACCAGCATGGGAAAAAGTGCAAAAAGTAATGGCTGTACTAATTGAAAATAATCTTACTGACTCTACCAAAGACACAGAAATAATAAATGAATATTCCCTTATTTCAAAATATATTACGCCGCAAAAAATTGTCATAATGGAATGCGTTGAATGTTTTAACAAAAAATCGTTGGGTAAGAGTTATTTAAACACTTCGCCAACAATAATCTCAAGCATACGTACATTCGCATAATTTTTGAATATATCNTGGGTAAGAGTTATTTAAACACTTCGCCAACAATAATCTCAAGCATACGTACATTCGCATAATTTTTGAATATATCCTTTGTCTGCCTGGTACAAATTCACCAGTAGAGCGTGTGTTCTCACTCATGATCAAGTTGTAAACCGCTGAAATAACCCAACTGCAAGTTTCAGTACTTAAAGCGATGTTGATCACAAAGGTGAATATTAAAAAACCTACTTGAAATCATCGCCTAATATATTAAAGCAAATTTGTTTTTCTGAAAAATATTTTTAAAAATACATAATTAATGTACGTATTAATCCTGGTAACATGAAAAAAAAAAAAAAAAAAAAAATCTACCTACTTACAAATGAAAACTGACTAGTGTCCCGTTTTGAGGAAAAAAAATGGTCACGTTATGTATAGCTGACAGAGTTTGTCTTTTTATTTTTATAACACCAACGTTGCCATAGCGGTAAGGATATCACGGTAATCCAAGGAATAGAGTTTTGATAGCTACATACCTTCCAGACAATGTGCTCTCCTCGATTTTCTTTGCTTGAAGCCTTTTATTACGTGTAGAATCTTTGGTTTTCTTCTTACTTTCTTACTTCTTGACGGACACATTCTAGACCTAAGGGTTTTTAAACGAAATTCACAATTATGCAATAAAACGCAACCCAATTACGTAGAAATAATACTGTAAATTTTTGAATATAGGCTAAATGAAAACTAAAAAAAAAAACTAAGGTTAGCTTTGGGATGATGCTACATCGACCAGAAAACGTCCAGGTAGAGCAGGAGAAGGCCAAGTGACGCGTCACAAAGGTAGCTTCTCAGGTAATCCTGCACAGCTCGGTTTCTATGAATCGTTTTGAACGTTACAACTTCCTTTGCTTAGTACACAACATCATCGTTGGCTAGCTGAAATGAATCAGTGTCGGTGCACACGTATCTCCAGTGCCACTGCATCGCCACTTTGTAGTACTATGCTGTCAATCGGCCAATGCACACATGCGGTTATTTGCCGTAGCTTTGACATAACACCCTCATGGGCTTGATGTTGTTTTCAGATTTAGAACTCTTCATATATGATGAGGAGAAGCATAGAGAGTTTTAAGAAAAACGCCTTCAAAGAATTCCACAAACGTATAAAAAAACAATGCTCGTGGATTTATATTTGTAGATAATTTGTAAATCCATTAGTGTTTTACTTAGTTGAAGGTTATGAGTGCATAATACTTACACAAGAATATGTGACTGAAATATAACAAAAACCAAAACGGAAAAAAGAAACATCATGTTATCGTGTTTTATAGCTTGGACTTTCCTAATAAATATCCCAAAACCAAATTTCCGAATTATTTTGAACAATTAAAATTTTTTTACATGTATTAAATTTTACATTTTATCCCATTGAGTTTGATACTAAAAAACAAACGACTCTATTTGTTTTTTTACTGTTGAAATATGCCTATCAGTTATATTTTAAAAATAAAAAAGAAATTTTAAAAAATATTATTTGGTGGTGATAAAAAAAGTAAACGGCAACTGTCATTACACAGTCTATATAAGCCTGCATGTTACTCATTTAACTGTATTGAAGAGTCTTCCTGATTACTTACTACAACCACTGCACACTCGCTGTATCTGTGACGTTTTTCAGTGAAAGCGTGCATTATAGGTCATCAATATCTATAATGAACTTGTGTACATGATACGCAAAAATTAATCGTTTTATTTGATACTGCTCACCGATCTCTTATGTAGGAATAGTTCAGTCTGTGCAGTATTTGTGCGCAGCATGTGAACAGATGTGTAATAAATTAGATACCGTTTTGCTGTTAAATTCATACGACAAAAATATAGACTGCGTAAAATATACGTCATAACCAGGAACTACATTTTCCAAAACCAGTGCTGTATATTTGACGTACTTTAATAAATACTATTGTATGTGTCGGCAGCGAATCGACACGCAACTCCGAATCAGTATTTTACTGTTAATTCTGCATAGTTAAATTCACTCCAATTAACTATATATTTTTATTGCAATTCTAGTAATCTGTAACATCACTCGTTATCTAAAAATACAAGATTCAGATAGCTATATAAAAATTGTTGTGCATGGAAGAAATTGTAAAGGACCTCTACATACATACTCGTACATTTAGAATATTAAAAATTAATTTTTGTCTGGAAAAAAATTTCATATATTTTCAACTTTTGGGATTGTCTTTTAGGAATTAAAATGCTAGTTTGGGCACAAAAATGTTTATCATCCTATAAAAAAAACTTTATATAGAGTTTTATTACTGCAATATCTTCCAACGAAGCTGAAGAAGTGCTTTATAAGAGTTTTTTTTGTCAGTCATCATTTCATTTACGAGAACTGCTAGGCTACTAGCTCTGACACAGCTTACAGTAAACCACCATCCCCTTTCAAATGCAAAACCGCACCACACAACCACCACCACCCCCTCCCACACACCCTCGGATTTCCGTCCTCACTGTTTGCTACCTGCGCACTCTCGGCCACCAACCTCCTCCTCGCCAACAGGAATGCTTACACGCAAAGCCTTCAACGAGTTCGGACAATGGCCACAGAGTAAGGAGGGTACCACTTTCTACTAGCTTTTTACTAAAAACCGGTTTTTCAGTTAAATTTCCATGAGTTATTATTATTAACTAGATACTTAATTCAGTAATTAACTCGATGTGTTTTCACTCGTGATTTGATGTGTTTAGTTTATTCTTGCTCCTTTTCGTTTGTCTGTAGTAGCAATTTTAAATGCGCCCCGAAATTTTTAGTTTCGAGGTGTACAGAAAAAAGTTTTCGGAAGGTTACAAATGAAAATTAAAAAAAAAAAGGCATATTATAGCATAGCATACAATCAAGTTAGTTTAAAAAAGGTATGTTTCAAACGTGAAATTATCCTCAGATCATGGAGCAACTGAAAACTAATGGACAATAAAATCTTAACTATTCCTTAAAAACGTATATAAAAAACGAATTCCTGAACTTGTAAGTACTCAGTTATGATCTTATAGTGTACTAAAGTAAGATTGAGAAAGAAAATACACAATAATTAGCTAATTTATTAAGGATACTACCCCCTTAAGTCATTGTCACTACTTGCAATGTATCGCAACACCGACTGCATTGTACATCGCATCATCATCACTGGACGCAGCAAACGTGCGTTTGTCATGGATACGGTCACAGTCAGCCATTGCAACCAACATACTGTTTTCTTCGTTTCTACCTTCTGATGCACAATCTGCCTCCTACACAGCTATTACTCGACCGCGACAAGTGTGCAGCCAGTGAGGGGAGTCGCACGAGTGCTAGCAACAGGGATTAAGTAGGGGCGCGTAAGGGGTGACCTTGCGAGTAGGGGAAAACCACACACGTAGTAATTGTCGCACATACAGCAGCCTGCACGAATGTATGCAACAGTATCAGAGAGCAATAATTTTATTAAATGACTTACTAGTTTATGCCATTATTTAACACCTAACACCACTGCCAATTTTATTCCACACCCTTTACCTATCATTCGAGCGCGCATAAACACTTCCATCAATCGCGAGCATACGAACACGGNGCAATAATTTTATTAAATGACTTACTAGTTTATGCCATTATTTAACACCTAACACCACTGCTAATTTTATTCCACACCCTTTACCTATCATTCGAGCGCGCATAAACACTTCCATCAATCGCGAGCATACGAACACGGGAAATACAGTGTCACGAATTATGACCAGTATTACACTACCTGCCCGCAGATGAGAGCTTTTTTCTCTCCACAAATAGTTGTGTTGACAGTCGCCAGAGAGACGGGAAAGCCGTCATGTAGTTCGCATATTTTCTGGCCACACACTTGTCGCGGTCAAGTAATACACTTAGATGTATCACATTTCCTATTTCCGATATTTTTGCTGCGTGTTGCTTCCTGGCTTATCTCATTCGGTGGGCAATACCCGCTGTATTCCTCCTGGTGCAGGAAGAATTGTCTACCCACCATGCCGTGGTATATACCATACCACTGAACTCTTAATTCGATATTTACCCGGAAACGGTGGGTGCTAAAACATTGCAACTAGGGGAATTTATTTGGTATTTACGACGTCCTGCTTCATTCGAGGGTGTCCACGATCAATATAACCTCATGGTGTTAATGTTGCATGGAATCAAAGGGTGCCAACGCCTATTGTTTACATAATAAGGGTATGTAAAACGTACCATACCTTCCTTCTATCCTAGATATTGTTTTAATTAATCCGTATACATATCTGTGTTCCTCTAACGCAAGTACTTTGCATAACATTCCACGTAATATGCTTGTCGCCCTCCGCCTTTAATCGCTTCTACAGCCCTTATTATATTATATGGACCAATGGTGTCCTATAAAATTCTGCCTCTTTTCCGGTCACGAATCACGTGCCCGAGTTTGTACACATGTTTCCCAAACACGTTGTGTATGTATANATTCTGCCTCTTTTCCGGTCACGAATCACGTGCCCGAGTTTGTACACATGTTTCCCAAACACGTTGTGTATGTATACAAATACACACACCAAGTTATTCATATTTATTATATCAAACTGCTTAGACAATGTTTGTCAGAAAATTATTATCACGTATTTTCCCATCGCTGCAATAGGATAAGTTTATTAGTTTCCGCTATTTATTCTCATGAAATGGATGTTTGACTAGTTGCAAGGAAATCAATCAAGAATTTCCGGAATACAACATCTTTCGCTCTGTCGAGGCGACATGACCAAGCATGACTCTTGTATTGGCACTACTGTGGCCTTCATAAGGGTAAATATATACGTAGATACTGCTGACGTGTAATAATTGAGACAGTGGTGAAACGTTAACTCAGATAGGTATGTATGTAGGGCTTAAAGTGTTTTTGACAGTTATGTCAGTTGAGACGGGAAATATTGTCCACCGTGTCAGACACAGAAAACTAATTGGTTAATAGCCTGAATTAAGGAATTATTCTTGCATTCTTCTGACGTAACCTGGGTAACCCATCTACAACCAAAACCAGGATGGCCAAACAGAGAATAAAACACCTGTCCTCCCAAATTTGAGTCCACTGTGTTCACAGTGGGTTACCCTGCTCGGCAAGAATATGAAGATACTCACTGGTGAATGAGACTGCGGAAGTCAACCTCAGCAAACCGATGTCGTTGGAGATATTACTTATATTGAAGTTGGCATGGATGATCACCTGCCGGGAATTTTGGGTGATGCTTCCTGATACGTTGCAATTCCTGCTGATGTCACCCAGAATGATGTGAAATGTGCTGATTCTGCAGAAAAAAGAGAGTATCCGAACATACAATTTTATAGGTGTCACAAATAAAATTGTCACACAATGAGAAACCAGTTATGTGGCGATAAAAATAAAATTTGTTGCTGGCTACTATTTTCTCACAAAATATTTTGTGGCACCAACAACTTATTTTTGTCATTACAGTATTTTATCGTTCTTAATATAGTAAGTTTTTCGATATGTTATATTGTGTTGGTCAGTCGCTGAAAAATGTTTACGATGCTAACAACAATACTTGATAACGGGGCTCACAAAAGTGTTTTGATTGCTTGTGAATTGGTTAAAAACCATCCAAAACGTAAGTTTACACTGATCAGACCAGAAATTGAACACGCTCTTTTTTGTACGCGAGTTAAGCATATTACAATTGTGACTTCAGTAGCACATTTTTTTCATGTGTCGTTATCTTAGTGGGTATAAAGGAATAAGGCAAGGCTACCTTGATTTATTAGGAATATTTCTAATGAAAGAATGTGCAACGTGATACAATTAGAAGAACACGGATAAATATGGTGTTGTGGCCAAACAGAATGAGCGTACGTGCGCATAATATAACGAATTAAGTTTTGCAGTCGCAGCAAAATGATTTACTCTGAACGACACGAACCCTGTTGCTCCCAACCAAATATTTGGTGGCAGTCAATAAACCTTTTTTTTTTAATTAACAATTATGTTGGTGAGCACTAAATAGCTTTATTACTTGTAAGTCTACATGTTATTGTGCTCTACGATATGTTTTTTTACCACCAACAAAATGTCGTCTTTGGAAGCAACAACAAAATAAATACCTTTCGTAACCAACAACAAATCATCTCTTTCAGTGCAGTAGCGTTCGAAAGCAAAATGTGTGTTAAAAATAAATTTCGACAACATTATCTGCTTCAATTATTAAGGAAAAAACTATTTGCTTGTTCTGTCCTTTCATGTGTGTTTCAATGCTGCACGTCCATGCCGTGGCATCTAGTCCTCNCAAAATAAATACCTTTCGTAACCAACAACAAATCATCTCTTTCAGTGCAGTAGCGTTCGAAAGCAAAATGTGTGTTTAAAATAAATTTCGACAACATTATCTGCTTCAATTATTAAGAAAAAAACTATTTGCTTGTTCTGTCCTTTCATGTGTGTTTCAATGCTGCACGTCCATGCCGTGGCATCTAGTCCTCGAAAACCATACTATGCTTACAGCATGACTCGAGGCAAGGAGGTAGTATTTACATCATTTCACGTAATTTCTTCATAAATTAAACAAAAAATGTTTTTTTCTCAGGGAATGAATATATTNTAGTATTTACATCATTTCACGTAATTTCTTCATAAATTAAACAAAAAATGTTTTTTTCTCAGGGAATGAATATATTCAAGTAAAATATATACTTTTAATAGTAAACTGATATGAATTTTGAAGTTGAAAACAGATAGGGTGAGAGTTGGAAANTAGTATTTACATCATTTCACGTAATTTCTTCATAAATTAAACAAAAAATGTTTTTTTCTCAGGGAATGAATATATTGAAGTAAAATATATACTTTTAGTAGTAAACTGATATGAATTTTGAAGTTGAAAACAGATAGGGTGAGAGTTGGAAAGGATACACAAAACTTGATGTACAAATACAAAAAAAAACAATTTTACTATTTAAAATTCAATATAAANACAAATACAAAAAAAAACAATTTTACTATTTAAAATTCAATATAAAACTGTAATAATCTATTTACAAAATGTTGCTATGTTTTGTGTCTGCCATTTACCTCATATGGTTCCGCCATTAGTAGAAAAAAAATTCGCCTTTCAGTTACATTAATATGTTTTTTAAATGTTGATTTAATAAATACTATAAGCAAATTTAGCAAATGTTCTACACCATATACATTTTATATATAGGTAGCACGTTGAATAACAAAAATAATATACACTGATAACAAATTAATCTAGATTACTTATTTTGCATGCCATATACCTATTAAAGTAATATGGACGCATGCTCCCAGAAGCAGACATTTATGTTTCAAGCGTTAACCGTTGAGCTCATTCTGGTACGTCCGACAATCCCGAGCCGAAGTTTACGAATGGTCCGCCAAGTCCACCGAATATTGCCGAGCACTTTCGAAGCGATCCAAAGACTCACAGCGACAGCAACACAGCTGCCATATAACATACATTGCCCCGTTCTACCATACATACATTACTTACGACATCATGGTTAAAACCATNAACACAGCTGCCATATAACATACATTGCCCCGTTCTACCATACATACATTACTTACGACATCATGGTTAAAACCATCGCTTTCTCTGTGATATACTTTTATGGAAGCGACTGGTTTTGTTGTGGTTGCAGATATTTGTTAAACTGCTCACTANCGCTTTCTCTGTGATATACTTTTATGGAAGCGACTGGTTTTGTTGTGGTTGCAGATATTTGTTAAACTGCTCACTATCCCGAATGTCATTAATTGATTTCAAACTCTTTCTGTAATATTTGCAATAAACATGTATCACAGCTTCGTCTTCAACTGTGCGTGCCACTCATCGAAGCATGCAACGTAGAGCATATGTTTCATATATCTCCTTGACATATTTTTTCACAAGTAATTCGCAGGCGGAGTTTGTCGGTGTTTTTCAATTTCAACTTATGTGTGCCTATAGGTATGTGTGAGTGTTGGGTCACTTAAATTTACATAATATAGGCCTATTTAAAAGTTACAATTGTAATNTGCCTATAGGTATGTGTGAGTGTTGGGTCACTTAAATTTACATAATATAGGCCTATTTAAAAGTTACAATTGTAATTTTAGTTCGGACGTAACTGAACACAATAATTTCCTTCGCACAATATTGGCCTGGAATTTTGACTGTAGTTTATGTTATGGTAATTTCATTTATGCGAAAAACTTAATTTGTATAAAATGACTAGATTTAATTTGTTTTCAATATAAATATAATTTAAGGATATAAAATTCGCTGCGTTGAATGCCTGTTTTATTTATTTTGAATTGCTTGATAATGCTTGTGTAGTAAAGCGCAGCCAACCCGATTAAAAAATGTATGCCATTCCCTATAATAAATTCCTTAAAATTCTCACATAATGAACTAGTAGATTTGTAACTCATACAAGCAATATGAAATACGTAAAGGAAGACGAACATAACTCACATAATATTATTTATTTCTAGCTGTTTAAAAATCTTAAAGACAGTCTAGAAATAAGTGCACGTTGAATGAAATATTTTTTCATCATCTTAGATATAACAAAATTAAAAATCATCATGAAACTATTAATATCTAGCCAGTGAGTTTTCCTTAACCTGTTTCTCTTCTCCTTCACTCACTAGAACGTTTTCATCCATCGCCACTTTCAGTTTCAAACAGCACCTATCACCAATACAGTTGCATAACTACTTCTGCTATTAGAAATTTTTTTTCTTAAACAAATTAAGGTGCATATCTCTCACCTAAAATAAACATATAAATTTACAGAAGTAGGATTTTGAAAGTCTGCCACGCTTTGCCCCTTACAAACAAATATTTTAATTTTCTAAGCAAAAACGCTTTCGCATGTAAGTTATCTGTACTAAACGTAATTAATTATTCAATACATTGTCAGNTAATTTTCTAAGCAAAAACGCTTTCGCATGTAAGTTATCTGTACTAAACGTAATTAATTATTCAATACATTGTCAGCGAAAGATATAACGAAACTTGCGCTGAGGGCTCCATCATCGCTTATACATATAATTACTTCTGCAAACTTTTGTCATAATCAAGTTGACATTTTTTAATAGATTTAAGACACTTGTTTTCAATTTACGATGCAATGACATAATTTAAAATCTCGGAAGACATAATTTCTGAGTAGAATTCTAAATTAAAACGAAATTTTATTTATGTTGGAGCTGTATTGAGAATAACGTAACAATTTGTTTCGTTTTATCTCATTAACACAATGTTACCTTACCATGGCTTATGTTTAGTAATTTCTAGGGAAAAAGTTACCAAAGGTGCCTTGAACGTCTAGAACAAAAATTTATGTCGAATTAATTTGGCTGAAATACAGTTACCCCATTACAATAATAATTATATTTAAATTGACTTTGATTTTATATATTGAATGAAAATTTGACAATAATAAGGACTGCCTACGTACATTTTATTTAAAGAATATCTTCGAAATGTACGTATCCATGTTGTACAGAGTTAGAATTTTAAATTGCCTCTGCCAAATATTAAATCCCAGTTCANCTTCGAAATGTACGTATCCATGTTGTACAGAGTTAGAATTTTAAATTGCCTCTGCCAAATATTAAATCCCAGTTCATTAAATTGCAGTTCATTAACAAATTGAGAGCTTCGTAAAAATTAAAAAAATATATTTTATTTGCCACAGATTACGATTAAATGTTTACAATCGTAGAATCTAACATTTCAAATGTCAGTNAAAAAAATATATTTTATTTGCCACAGATTACGATTAAATGTTTACAATCGTAGAATCTAACATTTCAAATGTCAGTACTGTGGTATGCCACATTAAAAACCTGCAGGGGGTATCACTGTTCATTTNTGCCTATAGGTATGTGTGTGTGTTGGGTCACTTAAATTTACATAATATAGGCCTATTTAAAAGTTACAATTGTAATGTTAGTTTGGACGTAACTGAACTCAATAATTTCCTTCGCACAATATTGGCCTGGAATTTTGACTGTAGTTTATGTTATGGTAATTTCATTTATGCGAAAAACTTAATTTGTATAAAATGACTAGATTTAATTTGTTTTCAATATAAATATAATTTAAGGATATAAAATTCGCTGCGTTGAATGCCTGTTTTATTTATTTTGAATTGCTTGATAATGCTTGTGTAGTAAAGCGCAGCCAACCCGATTAAAAAATGTATGCCATTCCCTATAATAAATTCCTTAAAATTCTCATATAATGAACTAGTAGATTTGTAACTCATACAAGCAATATGAAATACGTAAAGGAAGACGAACATAACTCACATAATATTATTTATTTCTAGCTGTTTAAAAATCTTAAAGACAGTCTAGAAATAAGTGCACGTTGAATGAAATATTTTTTCATCATCTTAGATATAACAAAATTCAAAATCATCATGAAACTATTAATATCTAGCCAGTGAGTTTTCCTTAACCTGTTTCTCTTCTCCTTCACTCACTAGAACGTTTTCATCCATCGCCACTTTCAGTTTCAAACAGCACCTATCACCAATACAGTTGCATAACTACTTCTGCTATTAGAAATTTTTTTTCTTAAACAAATTAAGGTGCATATCTCTCACCTAAAATAAACATATAAATTTACAGAAGTAGGATTTTTATAGTCTGCCACGCTTTGCCCCTTACAAACAAAAATTTAAATTTTCTAAGCAAAAACGCTTTCGCATGTAAGTTATCTGTACTAAACGTAATTAATTATTCAATACACTGTCAGCGAAAGATATAACGAAACTTGCGCTGAGGGCTCCATCATCGCTTATACATATAATTACTTCTGCAAACTTTTGTCATAATCAAGTTGACATTTTTTAATAGATTTAAGACACTTGTTTTCAATTTACGATGCAATGACATAATTTAAAATCTCGGAAGACATAATTTCTGAGTAGAATTCTAAATTAAAACGAAATTTTATTTATGTTGGAGCTGTATTGAGAATAACGTAACAATTTGTTTCGTTTTATCTCATTAACACAATGTTACCTTACCATGGCTTATGTTTAGTAATTTCTAGGGAAAAAGTTACCAAAGGTGCCTTGAACGTCTAGAACAAAAATTTATGTCGAATTAATTTGGCTGAAATACAGTTACCCCATTACAATAATAAATATATTTAAATTGACTTTGATTTTATATATTGAATGAAAATTTGACAATAATAAGGACTGCCTACGTACATTTTATTTAAAGAATATCTTCGAAATGTACGTATCCATGTTGTACAGAGTTAGAATTTTAAATTGCCTCTGCCAAATATTAAATCCCAGTTCACTAAATTGCAGTTCATTAACAAATTGAGAGCTTCGTAAAAATTAAAAAAATATATTTTATTTGCCACAGATTACGATTAAATGTTTACAATCGTAGAATCTAACATTTCAAATGTCAGTACTGTGGTATGCCACATTAAAAACCTGCAGGGGGTATCACTGTTCATTTTAATATATATTTTANCGTAGAATCTAACATTTCAAATGTCAGTACTGTGGTATGCCACATTAAAAACCTGCAGGGGGTATCACTGTTCATTTCAATATATATTTTAAATCACTTCAGCTTAGATTCACTTTCTGGACAGGGTGGTTAACTTATGCGCATCTTATTTACATACCTGCGAATCACAGACGTTCAGTACCGGTGTACCTCATTCGGTTTTGCCCTGTCAGGCGTCGAAACTTTACAAGAAGACGTGGCCAAAAACAAAGGAAATCTGCCTGCTAGTATGCAAGTAGGATAGCGGTGTCAATCCTGCGTGGAACTATTTTCTCGAAAATATGTGTCCCTACGGACAGTGTCATAAATAATATGGGCAGTCAACTACAAATTAGGAACAAGGTTTCTGAGCCTTTAACATCTATAAGGTAGGACCTTTATTATGCAATTATTAAACTAAATAAAAATGAATATTTATAAATGCTTTCTTATAAATCGACGATTGCTTACGAAACCCGGTTTCCTCAACAGACATCTTGCCTATAACTAGACTAAAAACCTTACAGTATTATTAAGAGTAAACATATTTAACATTTTTGATATATAAAAACCATTTCACATGAGAAGAATCGCAACACCTATAGAATTACTGTGTCCTACAAATTAAAACACACAACTTGTACAGGGACCCATTCTCCCATATACAGCTTATTTGCGACTCCATGGTTACAGCTCTTATTTTCTCTATGGTATAATTTTATGCCAGCGGTTGGCCTTGCAGTGGTTGCAGATATTTGTTCAGATGTGCATTAGCCTGGCAAATATCTCAATTTATTTAGTAGGAAAATATTGATTTAAATTGAAAAATATATGCATTTATATAAAAGAGGAGATACATGCAAACATTACTCATTAGAAGCATCACGTTAGAAAGTAGGCTCATATTGAAACTAAACTAGTCGCTCATATCACTCTTTAGTTGGTTATGCATCATACCTTTGATGAAGTGGAAGAAATCGGGGTTAGAAAATATGCACTGTATTTTGTTGGTCGTGGTCACGAACCCCAAATCCAGACAATGATAACATTTGCAAGGAGATAACGATTATTTCATTTTCGTGGAAGTTATTTGAGGATTAAGCCAAGGAACTGCGTAGCATAAAATTACACGTTATGTCGCACCCGAGTGCGCTGCAAAACTCACCCATCCAAGCAGTGTGCAGCTGTCAGGACCCACTCAGTAGAAATGAGGGAACCACCGCAAAAATTTACTCCTCCGGGAGTTATCAGAGCCTGCCAGGGAAACTGTCCCCGTGTAGCTGCTGTGCCGGTGATGATGCGCTCTGCAGGCTTCACGTACACCTTGCCAGCATCCTCTGAAAACATCACGCGAAAATGTTGTCACTTCCTGACCCTTATAAGTTACAATTCATCACATGATTAACCCATAAAAAAGGAAACTATTTGAGCTGTATATATATATATATATTATTTTGAATGTAATGTTATTGAACTGAAATGATTGGCAAACAATAATCGCGTAGGTTTAAAATCCGAAGCTCATTAAATTAAACAATGCATCTTATATGTTGAGGTATATGCAAAAAAAATACTTTTAAGCTTGTGACAACATTATGTGTAAATATATTAAATTTTCCTAGAGTACGCACTAAAAATAGAATTCTAGCATTTGATTTATGCGTTGAGGCTAGATGTAAAGTAGTTGATTTCTGAGCCTACGGATGTGTACCATGTGATTCAGGTAGACACTCACCAGGTGGAGGGATGGTTCCTAGGATGAGGCCTGAGGTGTCCTCTGGGATGTCAGCTTCTGCATTGGCGTAAATGGCATCCCACTCCTCGGCAGTGTGGCGTGGGTTCGGCGCCACATACTTGTGGACGAATTGCAGGTCAGCCAAGTTGCTCACCGACTTGGCCTGGACACCAAACCAAACGAAATTTACTACTCGTAAGAGAGGGACCTTAAAATATCTTAAAGAAAAACATTTATGCAATTTCTCTTTTGGTATAATCAATTGATTTATTATTATTCATAAATGCGATAGATTGGCATAGGCCTACATGTACTACTACCTAATGCACAAAAAGCGAATTTTGTAGATCAGTCACGCTTCTTTCAAAGTAAAAACCTTTAAAACCCGAGGATTTTAATTTCTCTAAAATTAAAACTCTGATTTTAACGAAATTTGCTGGGTTGGTATGAAGTGGTAAGGAAATAAATGTTTAATTGCTATAATTTTTATCATCTTTCCGTGCACACTGCGAGACAGTGTCACCTATTGAGGGTTGATATCTGTATTTTACTTCGAATTTCACTATTCTTTGTACACATACAAAATTGTTTACGATATCCAAAACAAGGTATCATTTTGGTAGTGAATGAATCCCTAATGACACTTGCATTGTATAAAAACTTTAATATTTGTTATTTTTTTAAAATATTCATGTTATTTAATACAGCCGAGCTCTTCTAACGTATTCTACAGAATTTTTTGTATATATGAAAAAATTATTACCACTTAAATAAAATGTAATTATTTTATGTGGGTCATATTATACTTACTTTGAAAATTAAATAATGAAAATTTTTTTTNACTTAAATAAAATGTAATTATTTTATGTGGGTCATATTATACTTACTTTGAAAATTAAATAATGAAAATTTTTTTTTATATTTTATAATATCAATTCAAAAAACTTTGATTTCTGGCAGTGCCTTATTAAATAAGTAAATTTAATNTTTTTTTTATATTTTATAATATCAATTCAAAAAACTTTGATTTCTGGCAGTGCCTTATTAAATAAGTAAATTTAATAGTAAGTTACCTCTTTAAACAGCTTTTTAGGGAGGAAATTAATCAGAAACGCACTATAAGCATGTTTTTTGTACTATATAAACGAATCTCAAAGGTTAAATACGTTACTATTTCTTTTATATTCATTTAATTTCTGTAGTTATAACGGATAAAGAACGTTTCCGATAATGTTACCTTATATACTCGCAGTGCCAATGAAAGCGTCAACTTCCTTAAGAGTGACGAATTTGATCAGTGATTTCATAAAGTAATTTGCATGTATGAAGGACCGTACACAATTGACGTACATCGCATAAGGAAGGTCGTGGTGTGGCATAACCGGTANTAATTTGCATGTATGAAGGACCGTACACAATTGACGTACATCGCATAAGGAAGGTCGTGGTGTGGCATAACCGGTACATATTGAAGTGGCTCAGCGTAAAGGTAGTCATATTTATCTTCTTATGTTGCGTTTTTAACTCCTAGCAATCAGAATAATTTACGCCTTTGGAACTACTGTAATCAAATAAGGTCCAAATAAATTAAAGAAACGCTGTCTATTGACTTCATCTGAAGTTCGAATGAAGTTTCTCGCCATCATTAAAATATTTCTATTGACTTTTATGGGCATACGTCTTTGCTATTCCTAGAGTCTAATATGCGGTTTTTAAATTTTTTTTTCAGTTAGTGAAACTTTTGGATTAAAAATGAAACAAAAAACCTTCATCACTGACACTCAGTACAGTCTAGCCAATAATTTCCCTTACTTGAAAAAATATTTAACTATGTAATTTCATTTATCTGATTTGTCATTCACTTTTGCACTGAAGGTTATTGTGGCAAGATAACGTCCTTGACATATAGCCAAGGACATTATTTTGCACCAAGCCATGTCAATTGTGGGCAGCGAGGAGCGGCAGCATGGAGCGGGAACGGGAGGAAGATGCGAGGTCATTTCCACTAGACAGTGGGAAATGACGTGTGGTAGGCGGCCTAGGATGCAATTCTGCGCCTACCCATAGTAAAATAAGGTCACAAGTACCCTGAAGAAGGGTCACTGTCGAACCGACTAGTAAATTAAGTCATAATTTCCCTGGAGGAGGGACAATGTAAATGACAGGTGAATTAGGCAGTCGGACGGGTGAAAAACCGCGCGGCCAGGAAAGTAAGCAGAGCACTGGTGAGACGTGCTTATCGGGCCACAAATGCTCAGAGACGTGAGTAGCGAGGCCACTGAAGCGCAGTGGATCACTAGGTCACGGGGCAATGACCCAGGTCAGGGATAGATAACGGGCAACAGCAATAAAAGTCAAGAAGGAACACAGCCCAAGCGTTATCTACTTAAATAGGCACAGCGCCGAGCGCGCGCGTTATCTCCTTTAATACACGCCGAGGTAGAGAGATAACGTGGCAGCACACCAGAGACGGGATAAGAAATACCGAGCCGAAAGATAATACGCCGGAGCCACAGCGCCACCGGGAGTGATAACGAAGTGTGAAGCGCGCATGAGACATGCGCCGCGATAACCAAGGCCGCCCAGGACGCGATAACTGAGGCTGAAAGTATACGCTCAGGGGAAGATGAGTGGGAATGACAAACGGGCGAAAGCGAAAATGGACGGTAAGACAAGTGGACGCAGAATAGACAGACAGGCGTGAGCGAAGACACGTAGAACGAACACACGGGAAAATGCGTGGATGTAGAACAGGCGAGGGGCGAGAAGCGAAACGGTGAAGAAGCGAAGTGCAACAACCAAGCAACGAAGCCGGGAATCCGCTGTCACGCGCCGAGAACGGGCCTGCAACGCAGCAGTCCAGTAAGTCCACAGAACGAGAGGAAGTGAGGTGGCCCTCACCCCCTCACCTAGCAGATGCCGAGACACACCCAGGTTCCAGTGCCAGGTGCAAGAAGACATCATCCCGCAGCTAGACGCAGACTCTTTGGGGTAAGTGTACCCATGTCACCCGCTGCGAAAACTAGGTCAAGTGACACGACCTACCAATCAACNGCAGACTCTTTGGGGTAAGTGTACCCATGTCACCCGCTGCGAAAACTAGGTCAAGTGACACGACCTACCAATCAACCTAAGTGCGACAAGAACTGTTTACAGTTGAACAGTGTATTCAGGCCTTCAGCCAAAAGACTTGTAGATGCCTCACTCAAGTGGGCCTGAGTGTACTTTTAATGTAATTTCCAAGTTATCCAATATAAGCCTTCAGCAAGGAACCGATGTAGAACATGTTATAAGTTTTATTTACCGAGAGAGAGTGGTATGTNATCCAATATAAGCCTTCAGCAAGGAACCGATGTAGAACATGTTCTAAGTTTTATTTACCGAGAGAGAGTGGTATGTCTACATTAGCCCTGTGGGCAACAGCCGAGAGACAGTAAAGAGGTTATATTTTTTGTTCTTCTACGACCTGTGTGTCGTCGTAAAGTTAAAACATAACATGTGTCAGTATGCTTTGTGTATTATCGTCAGCCATTTGTTAAAAAGTTCCAGAGTACCATACATTAGAAAGAGCCTTGAACAGAGTTACCAGCCTAGATTTAAGAGTGTTTATTCTTTGACGACCTGTGTAGTCATACATAACGTAAAATTAATTCCTGTCACCAAAACGTAAAGCTTTGCCAGCTGTGCAATATATACAGGCCCTAAGTCAACTGGTTTGTTTGCATAACTCAAGAATGGTGTTCTGCCTTAATAGGAAACCGAAGTAAAGCACAGAAGAACAATTAAAATAACCCTGTAATTTGTACAATGTAAATTGGTGAGTAACCATGTAAGAAAGTTGGTAAGTAATATAATGAGTCCGATGTGTGTTACTAGAGGTGTTTTGATCGTTCAGAATTGTATCGCCCTAGGTATTTTGCGAGTTCAAATAGATAGCCAGGAGTTACACTGTGCTGTAACATGTAGTCGACGACAGAAAGAAAACCCCAGGCAGAAGTCCATCAGTTTTAGGGAGAATAAACGCCTTGTGTATTGTAACCCGCAAGGCCGGGGTGGTAGGCCCTTCTTACAGGCAGGGCCATGCCTGTTTAAGTGGAGACAGCGGGCGGCCCGATAAGCGAGAAACCAGTGCTGCTGGCCGACACCAGAGGCGAGGCGGAACAGAGCACAGAATACGTTACCTTTCAGAAGCAAAATTATGCCGAATCGGGCAAAGATGGGTCAGCTTCGAAGAGAAAGGGGGGAATTTGACGTGTGACGTCTTTTGGGAATAGGAGCATCGCTGACCCACTTTGCGAGCACCTTCCAGTCGACATGTGGCATGGGCAGGTGATGGGCCGCAGTTACAGAGGTCTTGCTGCGCGTCCTGGTGCGTAGGCCTCCCTGCCACCCCCCTTCACCCCCCTAGGCCTCTAGCCAGCCCGTGAGATTTGTGGAGCGCAGAGGTTTCACGGGATATCACAAAATAATCATGTGTATTTCGCCTGAATTCAAAATACACGCACCACGGCAGAAATAGCTGACGAGCTGGATATTGGTGCCGAGAATACCCCCCTCCCCCCTTAGCTAACAACAGGACAATGTGGAAACGCACCGAGAAGAAATAGCTGACGAGAGTAAGCTAGGGGTGAGGTACTACCCCCCCCTCCCCGGCCAAAAACCTTCAGGAACCAGGACACGTGTTTTGAAAGACATTGTTCTGCATTCTACCACCTCACCTTCCCCCCTCCCCCACAAGGCACCACATGCCGACACTTAAGGGGGGGCACTGGCAAGCATAAAAACCCCTTTTCGAGAGAAGTGAGGGGGAGTTCATTTAGTACCGCGCAGATAGGTTGGTCAGTTGATTATTACCACCAGAGACGTCAGTTCATTAGAGTCGCGCACAGAGCGGCCGGGAGATCGGGCTCCCTTCCACAAGAGTACCTCAGTACAGCAGTACGTCAGTAGAGCAGCCCAGGGGAGATGACGACACCCAGTGGGCCTTTGCCAAAGGCCGCCCATCGCCGGAGCCCACCTTCCACAGCTGACATCATACCAGCAAGAGTTAAGTATACAATCACCGTCAAGAGAAGCCCCCCTCCATCACGAAGTCGTTAGTAGTCAATCCGAGTAACCAAATTATTACAGTACCACACCTCTCAAGTGCTGATGTATTTTATTTGGGTTAAATTCGAGACAACATATTCGTCCTTCATATTACAAACAGCCAAAGTCAACATTATTACAAACCCCTTAACCTTCAGGCATCAAATAGTCTGTGCCACTAAACATTAACCAAAAGACACTACGTACTTTTTTGGATGTGTTAACGTCCTTGACATATAGCCAAGGACGTTATTTTGCACCAAAATTTCTTGTGTACCGAAAGCTATACATATAGGCATATATGTAATAAAAATGACAAATCATTTATTTTCCTATGTAAATAGGCAAAATTGTAAAAAAAAATATATATATTTTGTAATATACCGTTGTCTACATCAAATCGATTGCCACCTAATTTTGTAACAAAACCGTGCAGCGATTCATAGCAAGTAGTGTGGAATTCGTAAAAATATCACAGTTTACTAGAGTGTATTTCAATGAAATTATTTGGGCCTATAATCATACATATATATTAATTTAAATGTCAGGAGATAAGTTTTAAATGTTGACAAACTAACATGATACGGTGAGGATTTTATATATTGCTCCACCACCATTCTTAACTTTAAAAACTGTACCTTCATTTGTAGAACGCCATGTCTCAGGCAAATGTTAATTAGCGCTCGGGACAAAGGAAGACAGCCTCCAAGATCTGCCCATCACTTCTTGTTAATTGTACGTATGATATTCAGAAACTTTTCTCCTTAAGTCAAAAGGAGCTTAGGTGCAGGGATATTAATATTTAATTTAACGACTAATAATTATATTATCATACAATAAATGCCCTTGTGATATCAGATAATGACGTCGAGTTCAGAACATTATTTAAGATCATTCAGTTATGTTGTATGCATAGTTATGTTGTATGCATAACTGTACATATCATTTCCTTATGATGCAAATTAGTTAAAAACCTTGTGGGAAGGATAGATTCATACTATTGTTAAATAATTAGAATGATATTGTATACAATGCCTTAAGCAAGAAAACTCAAAGTAGATATATTATGGCTGACATAATTACCTGCGTCGCTGCTGCGAAGATTACAAACGCTGCAATTACCTTCATGTTGACAAACGAGCAAGGTTATTTGAACTGCGCGAGTCTTTGGTTCATCCTTTATAGGCCAACGATTCTCCAAGGGAAACCCCCTCACTTTCTATAATCAGAGTACTTATCAAAAAGAACATGACAGGTCAGAATTTTATCAGTATTTAAACAATTCTGTTTGTGGGTAGTTCGAAGGTTATCATGGAAATATCATTTATAAATGTGTATAAATAGGCACGTATCAAAGTCACTCTTTTATTGGCGATGTATTTCTTGAGATTCCATTAGTTTGCTCATAACACTTTCGAAATCATTAATCAATCAAAGATTTGTGTATGTAAATCGTCTGATTAAATTATTATTGTCAACAGCCCAAGCAAAAAGAGCGTATTACCAGGTGTCTCCACGTTCTACTTTGATGATTTGCGATCTGCTGTACAGAATTCTGATCTAAAAAATTTTCGGTTTGAAATAATTCGAAAAATGAAATAAAAGTGCACTGTTTTTAGAAATAAGAAACTTGAGGTTTCTCCTTGTTTTTTTGTAGGGCATAAAAATAATGTTTTGTATCAGAAATATTCATTAAATATATTTCATGAAATAAAAAATACTGCTGGATAAAATAGGGGNGAAATAAAAGTGCACTGTTTTTAGAAATAAGAAACTTGAGGTTTCTCCTTGTTTTTTTGTAGGGCATAAAATAATGTTTTGTATCAGAAATATTCATTAAATATATTTCATGAAATAAAAAATACTGCTGGATAAAATAGGGGATAGTGGAAAGAGCTTTAAAAATATTATTGCCTGAATTTGTACTTACGCAAATAATATTAACTCCAAGCCACCTATAGAATAGCAAGTTAAGGAAACAGTTAATAACTTGTGGTTCATCCAGAATAATGGACACTGTTAAACGTCTTGTTTAGACGGAGACATCAGTAGCTTGTATATAGTCATGTGACGTGTATAAATAAGAAAACGCAAACCAATTTTGCATTTCATTTCCACGGATAAATCATAAAATATTATTATTATAACCGGAAAAATAATTATCCATGATTGCTAACTCAGGTAATGGTGCAATTTATTTGAATAGAAGCAATACATCGTAAATATAACTTGCAGGCTACATTGCTGCATCCCTAACCTAAATATACATCTGCCTGATGAAAAGCAACGGAAAATAATGAGTTTTAAAAACAAATTCTCGAAATTGCAAACCTAATGAAGTAAAACCTACGGAATTATTCTCAGTGTTCAGGTATTCAATTATTAACATCTATTAAATATAACAAAATATTTTTTAATTTAATTCTAGACAAATACCAAACTGTCATTACATTTTAGACACGTTTAGAAAAATGGATTTAATACAAGAACATCTGCTCCATATTTTTTTTAACTATTCCTAATGCTGCCCGGTTCCTGAAAAATAACTAAATATTTTAATATAGGTAATGCTTGTAAACACTAAAATTTTAACATGCACCTAAACAATAGTTTCGGAGACACAAGTCTGACGAACACATGTAAGAATTTTATAATCCTGAATAATATGGGGGAAATTATTACCTCTATAAATAATTTTAATTTTATTTAGCCACTTCCTGCATCTTAGTGTTATCGGAAGAGATGTGAAACAATCAGAATAATTTTTTTTTCTACTGGAAGTGAATTAACAATAGGATATGTATTCACTAGGGCAGCTATTACAAGCTATGATGTTTGAATGATACTTGAAATAGACGTAAATTATTTTCTGAACTGCTGTTTTTAAGATACGACATTGCAGCACATAGTTGTAATCGCCGAAAACTTACAATGTGAGAAAGTCGTACTATGTAGATGTTCGTCAGAATGTGAGCGTGTGCCTGAAGATGGAAATAAATTGCTATTACCGAAACGTCGCAGCCGTTGATATCGAAGGAAGTTTGCTGCATTCCTATGTATTCTCTTCGTTGTGTTTATGTTTAAACATATGTTCCAGACATTGCGTTTGTCTGTTTTGTCTCCGTGGTCTGATAGAGCTTTTTTTCTTTTTGCAATTTTCTTTTTCACAATTCTCGTTGTTAGTTTGATACTTCTTGTGGTTGTGTTGTGTCAATTTTCTTGTGACACCTAACTAATTGCCGCTAGGAATTAATATTTATAAAAAAATCTTTGTGTAGTGATTTTTGGTAATATATGACATAATTCCTTCATGGAATTACACTCATTGTCAAAAAATATTTGCACCCACGAGACATTAAGCTAAAAGAATGAAACGTTGTGTGTAGGTTTTCTAATGTGCGACATGCCTTCATTCACGTTTCACGCCTCGGCCAATCAAGTAACGTCAGCAAGGGTGGGCTTTATTGCTGTTCTTGCCGGACTATTTAAAAGATCGCCCTGCGAGCTGATTACGAATATAACGTATCAAAATATTCGGTTCGTTGAAAAGCGATTTTGTTGGTGTGAGGCGCACTCCGAAGCGAACTGGGTATGGCTATCTGGTTTATCGTTATTGTACCGCAAATGTCGGAGTCTGATGATGTCACAATGTGAAAATCGTAAGAGATGTACACAAACTGACTTTTTTTGTAGCTGGTATCACAACTGCCGTGTACTATTCACCACTATTTGGTTTTTCCATGCAGAGATGAAATTAGAAACTGTACACAAATTTACTTTAAGCTGAATTACCAAAAAATAAACATAATCAGTCTTACATGATGCAAAACATTTTGAATCATTAAAAAGATATATGTATAAATATGTACCTTTGTGTATATAATTGTATATTTGCAGCAGTCTTCGTATGTAATTGTTAGGTGGTTGCTCGCAGCTGTGATTTTCTTTTACCATCAACAGATGTTGTGAAAGGGTTTACTTTTCTCGCCAACAGGAGTCGCGCTCGGAGAGCTGTAAGTTTATAAACAAAAATATTAATAGTTAACAACATTGTGGTACACTTTATTTTTAATGCCTTTTTTCAATTAAATCTAAAATTGTATACAGGTTTTTATGTCTTCATGGACATAATATAAAAATGAAAGAGAGCTATCTATTTTCAATGTATTAATTTGTTTTGTGACGTAACATAAGTTCTATATTGTGTAAAGACGCAAGAGGAGCGTATCCGAGTACTTGAGGGTTGGTGATCTCTGTAAAATAAATACTTAATTATATTTTTATTTCAACTGTTATTTACAGCATAAATCTATCCTTCTCCACTATTTTTCAATGAGCGCAATATTTAATTTCTATCTCATCTCTAATTAATGTCCATTTTAATGTCTCTATTTTGTTGTAGTCAATTAAGTCACACTCATTATTAACACATGTTCAATCTCTTTGCCACCATTTGAAATCTCCTATCAAGCATTCAGTCCAAAATTACAGCCTGCGAGTCGCACTCATTAATGAAGTGATGCTCGCAGTCGCAGTTTTTACTCCTGCTAGTCATTTCTGGTGCTACTCAGCAATGAGTTCTTGCTCGTCGTCTATAGCTTAAAGTCGCATAATTGCCCATGCTCCTGACTCTCATAAACTCCCGGGTCGGAGGCCCGACGCGCTTTTATAGTATAAGCAGCCAAGTTCTGGAATATTCCCCGCACCCTAGGTCACGCTGAGATAGTCAAAGACGAACAGAAGCAGAACATTGATTAGATAAATGCATAAAATCAATCAGCTTAATGTTAGGTGCGTGGAAGCCGCAAAATATTTATCGCGGTGCTATGCGCGGTGGCAATCCCATGTAAGGTAGTCCTTTTCTTCACCCCCTCTTGGGTGACATGTGTGACCTTTTCAAATTTCCACTCTCGCAAGTGATGTGAAGCAGCGAGAAAGTAACAATATGTTTGTAAGAATAACCAACTGGGTACTGCAGTACATTTGGTAATCACTACATTTGCTTTGAGTTTCTTTATATCTCCGAAGTATTACCATTGCTCTCGTAGAGTTAATGTTGGGCCCGATGGTATGTGTGCTTTCCATTCTGACTTGTGCCATTGTTTCGGTAGCACCCCGTATAAAGTGAAATAGGTCTGTGTCTAGGAGAAGAGTTTGACACCACTTCGAACAGTTTGACGCGTTAGAGATGGAGTTGCATCGTATAAATGCAAGAAGTGGGACGGTCATTTCACAGTTTTAATTTTCATGCCGATCTTGTGGATAGTACCATAATACACTGTTGGTGGAAGTGGATAGAGAAAGGCAGGGAAATACGACTCGCAGGATATTGTATACGGTCACGAACAACACTGAAGGAACACCGATAGATTGTCCGATATGCGCGGAGTGCCCCAACCGCCATTATTGGGGATATTCAGCGAGCAGTGATGCGCACCTTGCAACATCCTGCGAGTGTCAGTAACGTTGGCAGACGAACGAACTATGCAGAAATACATACACGTACAATGATATGAAGAATGTCCTTAACACTACATCAAAGTTGCCACAAACTGCAATGGTGTCGTAATCGGCTCTCATGGATCCATGCAGAATGAGAGGAGTAATCTTCAGTGATGAGTCCCGCTTTTGTCATGGGGGTGACATCAACTCATGAATGTGAAGAAACAACTTGGGGAGCGCCAATATCAACCATTTGTATTCCCACGTCACTCATTCAGAAGGACTGGTGTCATGGCGTGGGTTGCGATTTTCTACAATGCTCGACCACCCTTGTTCATCATGAGCACTTTAACAGACCAACGGTACATTCATGAAGTTCTGCAACCAGTGGCCCTTCATTTTGTAAACGACTACGCCAGAACTCTATTCCAAAAGGACAACACTCGTTCGCATAACGCTGCTTTTGGAAGAGTTTGCCTTAAAACCACGGATACTGTGTGATACGGCGAACGGCATTGCCACTCCGATCCCCAATTTAAAATGTGTGAAATGTTATTTACCGCTCTATTGCGACACCGCCCCAACCGCAAAATGTGCACGAAGCGAGTGAATATTCAGGCTGCTTTAGATGGATTATCGCAGGACATCATTACGGACCTCTACAATTTCATACGAAGATGTCTCGAGAAATGTATTCGAAAATATGGCGGTCCATCGTCACACTGAAAGACGCAATGTGTAACGTATGAAACATATATAAGACGTATGTGTAGCGCAATAAATATTGCTCATGCCATTTTCAGTTTGTAATTATTTCTTGTTCTCGGTGACTTTTGCGTTTCTTCCGAAAAGCATTTTAATATGACATAAAATTATTGGTGGAACTATTTTTGACATAAAATATGAATTTTTTCATTTATGTAATAAATATTCAAGATTTTCATTTAAATTTTGTTTCAATGAGCATCTGTTTAGACAAATGAAGAAACATGTAGCAATTTTTTTGTCATTGAAACCAAGGAAATATCAGTACAGTAATTGTAAGACTAGAAAATAACTCATATCATCATGCTAAATGTCTGTGTTTTGACTGCATTAGGCTAGTCAAAAATGATTATAAAATTACAGCATAAAAAAATAGAGCTTGTTAAATGAGCCCAATGAATTGAATATAAGTACCTATCTTTCTAAGTGTATTACAATGTGTATATTAATTTTGTCGATATAAGAACGTAACATGTGCTAACAACACCGGATATCAATCGCATAACCAATCCGAAGAAAAAATAAAATATATCTAATATATAAAATTCTCCCGTCACAGTGTTAGTCACTGAACTCCTCCGAAACGGTTGGACCGATTTTTATGAAATTTTTTATGTATACTCGGTAGGTCTGAGAATAGATTTATATCTATTTTTTACACCCCTAAGTAATAAGGGTGGCCACCCCCAAACAATTTTTTTTTATTGTTTGAACAAAATTATTTTTTTTTATTTATTTATGATGTGGCATCAAAAAATACATACCCTCCTAAATTTTCACCCTTCTACCACCAACCCTTATTTTTTTATAGCGATATTAGTAATTTAATAAATTTTACCCTAGGTCGATAACTGATCAATTATCATCGATCATTTATCGATCTAGGTTACAATTTATTCCCACCAGGTGTCTCCCAGTGACACAGCAAAACAACGTTTGCCGGGTCAGCTAGTTGTACTTATAAAATAAATGACAATTAAGTTAATAATCTTCCGTCATAATAAAGTTGTAGGCCTTATAAACAAGAAGAGGAACAATAAGTTACTGATATAATTAACGATCCTTATTTCCTCCACCTGGGTACATATAATTTTTACATAAATTTCTAAAAACTGAGTTAGTGGTTAAGACTTGATGCTTATTGAGAGCAATATCATCACCGATTAAACCAGAAATATATGCCGCAGTAGTGAAACAATAACAAACACATATGTGCCTTACCCGGGACTCGAACCCATAAAATCACATAATATAAACTAACGTGCTATAAACTGCATCACGAAGGTCGGAGTTGGAGCATCAACTTGGGATTTAATAAGTCTTATTATTCGATTGTTAGGGTTTACTGCTCTTAAATAATTAAAGAACAGTAATTTTGATAATAAGTGACTGAGTCAATTTAAACATGTAAGGTAGATAAGTTAACGCAGCGCAACATGTGAAAATAATTTCGCGGAGATCGTGTGATTGGTCTCTGAGAAATGACAGAAAAAACTATATTTTCTTATTTGTTGATGCCGTACAAACTTGCGAATAATAGCTCTATGTATGCCTATACGAAGCTTCTCATATATACCGTCAACATACAAATTTCGGTTCGATCTGGTAAAATTAATAAATATATTTGGCAAACTTACGTAAATTATTCATTATGTCGCTACTGCGAACACTCATTTAAATCATTTAAGTATACTTGGCATTCAGTATCATTTATGGTGTTCATAATTTGGTGGAAATTAGTTTAACTGTTCCATAAATATGGCAAAATGTCCCATTTTCCTACTGGCACTATATTGCAAATAGATTTGTAAATTGTATCCCTTTGTGCATAATTGTTGCTCCAAATGAATTCTGTTGTTGTATCAAATTTCGTTGAATTTTCTTGAATTGTTTTATAGATAAAACATACTTAACTTATTTATTTGTAATAAAACCAAAAAATAAAAAGACTTTTCCGCATCTGAAACATGTCAGTTTACATAACACAATGTCGCAATACTTGCGTGTAACATTTGGTGGGAATCGGTAGATTGGTCCTCGCCATATGGCATAAAAACCAAATTTTTTTTGGTGTGATTAGTTTCATATATGGAGGACAAAAATTTATGTATTAGTACATTCCATGATCGTATACTGCCAGTAAGATTACCTCTAAGATAAAATGATTTTGTAGGCACTATTCTGAAAGTAAGTGTCTGNATGATCGTATACTGCCAGTAAGATTACCTCTAAGATAAAATGATTTTGTAGGCACTATTCTGAAAGTAAGTGTCTGTCAGACTTTAAAAAAGTACGCATATATTTATTTTGTCTACCACAGGAAAACTTATTCGCCAAACGTGGTAAGAATGGGTAGAATGTTACCCGAGATATGCCATAAAAACTTGTGCGGCTATCCTACAAAATTGCAGGGAACTGAGTTTCTGTATAGAAAAATTTGGTGGTTGCAGTTTATATTGCCAGCATACCAAGTGAATTGGTTTTGTTTGTAAAACAAAATAAGCTTATATAGTGATCTAGTCATCATTTTTAAAATAGGTTCCTGATCAACTAAAACATTACTTTTCAAACATGTTGCTGCAGTACTATTTGTTTGCCAAATTTGGTACAAATAAGTCTTTAATTTCCTGAGATATTACATGAATCCATAATTGTTTCAAGTGGTGGCACTTCCGCAGAACCCTCATAAGCCAGCGAATGGCCTTGCTGTCGTGAAATTGGGAGCCTTGACTCCCATAACTCACAGGGAGTTAGTAAAACAAATGCACCCAAACATATACTCAAATCATTGGGTCGGCGGCGGGGCGCCGTGTAGCTGTGTTTTGTTGGGCACCGGACCCGTATTAAGGGTGGTTATTGGTGTTGCCTATTATATGTAATATTACGTGTTTTTGTTTTTATTCAAGAGAGTGAAACTCCCCTCTAGCCTCCCGTCTATAGTGAATGTCAGTGTCGTGAAGTCTAACATGTTGACATGTTGTGTTCAATTGTGCTAATTAATCTTGCATAAAATGTGTACGTGAGTCCCTATTCTCCCGAGTCAGCCCTTGGGGTACGTTTCATCGTATGGTCGTATAGTGATATTTAAAAATTGTTGTTAGTACGCTAGAATTGGAGGGGCCCTTGGTACCAGAATGAAGAGAGAACTTAGTAAAAGCTGAGCCCCTCTGAACTCCTCTTCTTAACAACTTGAAACAGACTATAAAGACAGTGTTTCATTTCTTGATGCATAATATTTATTTCTAATTATTAAGTTTTATTTTATTTTGTTTGTTTAAATATATAGTGTTTATTTCATTGTTACTATTTTTTATTATATATATTTATAATGTATTATCTCTTTTTGTTCTTTTTTTAATTTTTTTGGTTATTATTTTGTTTATTATATCTGCTACTAATCCTGACCGATATGTAAAGTATTTGCTATGTAATCTAAGTGATATATACAGTGAATTATGTAATGATTATTATGATTGAGTGTTATAGATAGCCCTTTTGATCACACTTCATTGGACTAGTGCATGTGCCCCTAGACCTTGTTCTCGAGTCGAGCTGGAGCAGGTCTCCTTGCCCGAGAACCCACGCAGTTGACCCCTGAAATAGTGCACCTCTGTGTTAAGTTTGTGCGTGTTTACTTTTACTGTGTAATGTATTGCGGGGTATTGGGTGAGTCGTGCACAGATTGGGTCAGTCGGCATGCGCACTCTACTGCTGCAAGCTCTTCTGCAAGGTCGGCCGGTCAACGCATGCGCCAGACTGCCGACACTGGGTCATGAAGTAGCTCTAACAAGAACTAGTCGCACTAGTTTGCCTTTCATTTGCACGAGCAGCTCTAATAAGAACTACTCGGCGGTACCGCTGCTCAAGTGGCATGTCTTACAAAATCTAGACAAAATATGCTCCATGTAGACGCATTTGATAGATGTAATATATACTGCCAGAATACTAATTNCTTACAAAATCTAGACAAAATATGCTCCATGTAGACGCATTTGATAGATGTAATATATACTGCCAGAATACTAATTTATGTTGTAATTGTTTACATTGTTTCGACGATAAAGCATACTAAAATAAAATAGCTATATGGCCACCAATTTGAAAATATGTGTCTGGCATACTTAAAGCGTAACATTTAATATAATCTGCCGTGGCACTACTTGTGCCAATTTTTTGTAGGATTTGCTCAATTTTTTCCGAGATATGATTTAAAAACTTTATTTTGTTGTTTTAGCACTCTCTTATAAAATGGCGGACAAAAGAGGGTTATGTTTTGGCATNTGATTTAAAAACTTTATTTTGTTGTTTTAGCACTCTCTTATAAAATGGCGGACAAAAGAGGGTTATGTTTTGGCATAGAATGTAAATATTATCAACAATATTTGCTTGTAGATAATATATACTTTCAGAATAAAAAATCTGGTTGAAATTGATATAATGGTACGTTCGATATACCAAATAATCCTAAAATATTTGTATGATTACTGTTTCGAAAATGAGCACCTAATCAAGTTAAAATACTTACGTTTTCCTGGCATAACATAGAATTACTTACGTGTCAAATTGGGTGGGAATTGGTAAAAAATATTGTGAGATATAGTGTAAAATATTTACTTTTTAATTTGGTGCTCTTTTCTAAACTGTCTTTGCCAAAAATATTTATCTCAAAATTAAATGCCTTAACTATGTGGTGCCAGTTTACAAAATATGCTTTAATCAGTTGAATGGTTCCAGTTATATGACATATCACACAAAGTTTTAAAATGGCCGCCTTTTTGAAAGTAAGTGTTCGGCGTGGTCGAAATCTCTAAAAGTCTGATGTATTTACTAGGTACTATTTGTGTACCAAGGTTTGGGGAAATTCGGTGTAGGCATTCAAAAATTAAAAGGGTGTTTGAAGAGTATGACACACATGCAAAGACACCACAGACACACACAGCCACAAACAGGAAAGAGATATCATAAGCCTTTCTTTCATCGGAAAGTATGCTATAAATAAGAAAAATGAAATTCCGTCTATTACATTTTTATTTCGTACATGAAGACGAAGAAGTGACATTTTTAATAAGAGCCAGACAGCTACAGTATAGAGTTTCTGAATAGTCCTCTACTTGACATCGCAAATTAAACATTTTCTCATAACTTTTTAGCAGAGGCTTTAAGACTGCCTAATGAGGGCTGTATTTATGTTAGACATTTAATACTGGGCACTCAAAGTTCACATTCCAGTACACAAAGTTTACGTTATGTGCTTTTTTTTTTAAACGATTATTCCACAATGCTACATATGATACAAGAATTTGCAAAAAAAATTTCTAAAAAATCTTATCAAAATGTTAAAATATTTTTTTTGTGCATTTCTTTAATTCAGTCAAATTTTTAAATTTTTCTTTTTTCAAGCAAACATAACCATGCTAACNATTTTTTTTGTGCATTTCTTTAATTCAGTCAAATTTTTAAATTTTTCTTTTTTCAAGCAAACATAACCATGCTAACAACAATCTAATGTACAAAATTTAAAGTCAGATTTCCAGGGAATAAACCTTCTTGACAACGATCCGCATATCCAAAGAATATTTCTGTACCTAGTAAACTTAGCTACTTTTGTGTTAGCATCGAGTAAATTATATTAAAATGCCATATTTATATATATACTTGAAATATTTCAATTTTTTCAATCACAAATATTAATTTTGTCTTAGAAAGAGTACGTTCGGATTTAGACAATAGGCACACAAACTATCAATCAGTTATACAGTTAGGTTTGTCATTATTGTGACTTCAAAAGAACTTTCGGGCCCAAGCTGACTTCAGTCAATATTCCTTCCTTTAATTTCACAACATTACAAAGGAAACAATTTATCTAACTGTGTGGCCTTGTTTGTCTGCTTTACATGAAGCCCACTGTATTTATAAGAATTTTTCATTTCAGGCAAGCATACCAAATACAGATTCTACTTTTTTCCTTGTTATACTAAAATGCAGTTCAATTGCCTTTTCACGAATAAGTTTCTTTCTGATGTATAGCATCGTCATATGTATCTGTAACAGAAAATCTTCTTCCTCAACGAAAAATACGGTAGATTATAGTGCACTTCGATCTTGATATTCGGGAAATTTTGTAGATTTTGGAATGTAATGTTGATCACTTTTAAGTTTTCGTCTATTTGCAGAGGTTCACAAATACCACCATCTATATTTCTTCCACAATATCCAACATCGACAGATATAAAAACGACAATAGTCAATAGAAAAAGGTAACTGATATAGTTTTGTCTATTCCGAAGATACAAGCATCAGTTAGAAGTAGTTTTTCTTATACGTTTTGTTGGTGTTTGTATACATTCAGACTTAAATAAAAACAACATTTCCATATAAACGTCTGGAATATTTAAGCTATACTAATTAGTCAGTTAAAATATTCCTAAACATGCCAACTGCAACATACCTGTTTGCAAATTATTTCATTTTTCGCAATTGGTTTTGTTGAGAGTATATATAAAACAAATAAAAATCTGCACATATTTCCGGTTTTGTTTCCGAGGCAAAACCAAGCTAGTATCTTTCCAAATAAGAATTAAAATTTTGATAGGATTGTTTACCTGTCCACGAAATCATGTTTTTAGGGGTTTTATAAATAAATAAATAGGAACAAAATCAGTTATATTTGCATATACTTTTAATATTAAACATTTTCACCGTCTTCCAAAGACTATGCGACAGAAATGAATGTCAGTTGTATTCGTAGGCTCACATTATATACTACAAATCTTTAACAAATATTTACCTAATTGCGATTGGTAAATTTTTATCAACTGCGGTTGAATTTCTGCTATTTGTTTCTTGTTTCCTCATTAGTGGCAAAAGATTTTAATGAAAAATTCTTCTACGTCTTTGGACTTATTCGATGAAACCTTAAAATTATATCTTACCATCGAACAAATCGCGAACTAATATAAAGGCATAAGCCTCATATTGTGCACATATTATTTTAACATCTTGAAAACATTACATTTTTCCCTTACTGGGACATGGCCAGGCATATATTTACAATTATATTCACGCGAAGATATTGTTTCGTTAAAGCATATATGACACAGAATGATTCTCTGGTGTAAGCACGTGTGTCTGAATCACGATTTAAGACAAGTTCTTCTACGTCCTGTCTTTGTCTTGGCTTGTTTGGTGTGCAGCTTGTCTAATGCTCTCCTACCCACTGCCAGCATACGAAGTTTGGTTGAAATAAGTCAAACTATTTGAATCTAACACTTTTATGAATATACGATAATTAAAATAAAATGTTCACTATGAAATAATTTTAAAAATAATGTAAGCAAGGTATTAATTTCTGCATATTACAATAAAAAAACATTTATTTTTATATAAAATTTTTAGTAGCTTGAAAACAATAGTAACTCTAAAATAAATATAAAGATGCAGAAAAAATGCACTGACTTGTGTATATTTTTATATACACTGAAGAGCCAAATAAACTGGTATAGGCGTGCGTATGCAAATAACAGATGTATGGAACCAATCAGAGTAACGCGATGTGAGCGGCAGCTAGATCGGTTACTGCTGCTACAATGGCAGGTTATCAAGATTTAAGTGAGTTTGAACGTGGGGTTATAGTCGGCGCACGAGAGATAGGACATAGCATCTCCAAGGTAGCGATAACATTTGGATGTTCGCGTACTACCATTTCACGAGTGTACCGTGAATATCGGGAATCCGGTAAAACATCACATCTTCGACATCGCTGTGGCCGGAAAAAGATCGTGAAAGAACGGGACAAACGACGACTGACGAGAATCATTAAACGTGACAGATGTGCAACCCTTTCTGAAATTGGCGCAGATTGGATTTGTGGACTATCCTGCAGGATTCATGGTGTTTATTGCCTCCTGTATACCTTCAGACATTAGTCGAGTCCCTGCCACGCCGTCTTGCGGCAGTTCTGCGTGCTCCGGGGGCCCTACACGATATAAGGCAGGTATACCAGTTTTTTTGGCTCTAGAGTGTATATTCTAAGTACCCAAATTTTTTTTAAAATATAATTTCTTCGTAATATAATAATANTTTTTTTGGCTCTAGAGTGTATATTCTAAGTACCCAAATTTTTTTTAAAATATAATTTCTTCGTAATATAATAATATATGTACTAAAAATTTAACTTAAGTTATTTCAGGATTAGTAAATCTACTATGCAAATAATGCCCTGTATTGCAATAAATAATAGAATTTATTTATTAAATCTGTTAAAAACAGCAATATTGTCTAATATTAAAGTACAATTATTTATTTAAAATGTTAACATATTCTAAAATCGAAAATTGTTATTAAAATCCAAATAGGGTAAATTTTAATATTTAGAGATGAAACAGAAATTAAGTATCTGTAAATTAAAATGTTCTGTTTTTAAATTTAAAAACATTGATATAGAAATTTTATTTTATGTCTACTAGTATGATAATATTGCCTAACATTCCATTAAAAGCAAGGTAAATACAGATGAAGAACCATGGAAAAGAGGAAACATGAATACTGGACCGGGATTCGAACTCAAGTTATTCAGAATTTGAAACCAACGGATTATCACCTCGCACGGATTTAATCTACTGGTTAACAACGTTCTAACACAATACGATTATAAATTGATTAGGTAAATGTACATATATTATGCACATTAGTATTTCAACGTATTAAACTGACATATGTTTTATTCAATATTGTTTTAAGCGTTATGTAAATAAATAAATGCAAACATTCATTATCTCAATATATTTCATGTTGCAAAAAGAGAAAATTATTTTGATTTTGCAAAGCTATTTATTATCACATTTGTGGTTTAGCAATTAAATTTTCGTTGACTGTGTGATTATTAAGAAAGTGCTCAAAATTAATATATTTTTATTTCTTAATTTTAAAGAAATGAAAGTTTTCTTGTGGTTAAATAAATGAAGAATAGTTTAAATAATGTGTTTATGAAAGGAAAACACATAACATATCACCGTAATTATACGTGTTTCACAACTATATAATTAATAATTTTATTAATATAATACATATTTTATTAATAGATTATTGCTTGGTATTTCATGTGTAAATGTAATTTCAAAATAATAAATACAGTTTTAAAATACATAAATGTATAAATTGTGCAATAAATGTATGCCTAATTTGTAATCTATTAATATTAATACTCTTGACATAATACTAACAATTAACATTTCTTGGCCAATTAATATGTATATAAAGAATATTTCTTCAAGAATATTTTTTTAAATTTCAATAGTGCATTGAATCTATTATATGTAAAATTCATACAAGAATATATATATGTGTGTGTGTGTGTGTGTGTGTGTGTGTGTTTGAATGTGTGTTAAAGTTGCATAAGAACATAAATACACACATTTTAAAAAAGGGAATTTTTTTACGAAGACGATTTTGCCATTCTTGTTACAGATGCAGTAAATATAAATATTGAATGAGTGCTTGTAAAAAAATTAAGAATGTTAGGAAATTATTATATGGTACAATTTTTAAGATCAAGCAGTGCAGAAGGAAAATAATATTTTATAATAATTTAATATTGTTCAGTAATTAAACTTCAGAGTCGATTATAATTGCATCAAACTCAAAACACCAAATGTATAAGTTAGAAAAACTACAATGAAACTCGAAATAAAACCATGTCCAACATTAAAAAAATTCAAAACAATAATTATGAAAACAAAAATATTATTTCAATGATATATATAAAATCATTGTTAATTAATATGCCACACCAAAATAAAAAACGTGTTGATTGTTTATAAAGTTAGCAATATGATGAAATATTTTAAAATAGTTACACAGAAAAATGCTCCACANAAAACGTGTTGATTGTTTATAAAGTTAGCAATATGATGAAATATTTTAAAATAGTTACACAGAAAAATGCTCCACAAGATTACTTAAAATTTTGAAATTATTAAATATTGATGCTGATAGGTACAAATTATCAAAGTGATAAATAAATTTCTTGGACATGAAAATGTGAAAAAAATTAACCCATTCAAAATAGTGGCTAATCATTAACACGGAAATTTTATGTAACATGTTATAAACAGATACGATATTTTAGATAATTATTGCCTTAGGAAACCAGATGTTTCATAAACTTTATTATATGCTGGAAAAATTAAATGTGTTTAATANTAGATAATTATTGCCTTAGGAAACCAGATGTTTCATAAACTTTATTATATGCTGGAAAAATTAAATGTGTTTAATATATAAACAAGTAATATTATAATGAAACATATATTCAGTACATATTCTTAACTTATTGGATATTAAAGAGTAAATAACCATATACACATTAATTATGAATGAAGTTAATTCTAATAATTGTATTTCATTACATAAATAATAATAAAGAATTGTTAATTCAGCAACTATACCTTCAAATCGTATAATTTTAATGCGATTAACGATTGTAAAGTTACAAAATAAATTTATCGCACTACAACTTTATCTAAATCAGCTCTTTTTCAAAAAAAAATAACAGATTGAATGTATAAATGATTTTGATATGTTGAAATAACACACAGTTCAGTAAAATCTTTACGTATTCTTATAATTTATTCTTATGTAAGGAATATGATACCATCTGACACAAAATTAAATAAAATACTATCGTGTTAAAAATAACACGGTTAACAAAAATTTCCTTTTTACTATCATATAAAAAAATTACTTTTAGAAATGCATGTTTATACGTGATATAATATTCTGAGTATAAGAAAATTAAACCACATTTTGATAAACTTACATGTTTTACATTAATAGTAAACAGTATTATAAATGAGTAATACAATTTGAGCAAATAAAATTTAATGCTTTTGCTATTCAATATTGTTTCACTTATTAATTTAAACTGTATCATAATTTGCTTATAGACATTTATAATTAATTTTTTTTNCTATTCAATATTGTTTCACTTATTAATTTAAACTGTATCATAATTTGCTTATAGACATTTATAATTAATTTTTTTTATAAAAAGTTAGTTTTTTCCCTCTTATGAAATGTATATTTTGATCCTTATTCTCCTTCTGTGTAATTNATTTTTTTTATAAAAAGTTAGTTTTTTCCCTCTTATGAAATGTATATTTTGATCCTTATTCTCCTTCTGTGTAATTATTACACAGGTGTGCAAAAAATAAGGACGGGGCATGTTTTCATATGCAACGTCAGGAAATAGTATATTAAATAAATACAAAGCATACTATAACATCGACTAAATGTAATAATACGGAAAGGTAAACAGCACTAACAAAGAGAGCAGTTCAACGAGCCAAAATGACCTTTATTCAAAAGAGGGTTACGAGCACAGCATGTTAGGAAACTGGAACATGGCATGCAATAAAATTGTTGTCCTCAGGATGTGTTAAGATTACCCTTGAATGAGATGCAGGATGTGCACCGTCTGTTCATGCTCACCATGTGCTCAGTATGATGTCGAGTTCTTGATGGATAATGAACTTTTCTCCTTATAGCTCCTATCACAGCTACGGAGTCGCCGCTGGCGGCTGGCAAAGTGCTGCCAGGCGTCTCCTGACAACTTCCCATAAGCGTTCTATTCGCTTTAGGTNGTCGCCGCTGGCGGCTGGCAAAGTGCTGCCAGGCGTCTCCTGACAACTTCCCATAAGCGTTCTATTCGCTTTAGGTACAGGAAACATGTGGTCTAGTCCATTCGGTGAAGATCGTCGTTCTTAAACAGTTCAGTGCAAGTAACTGTACTATGAAGTGTAGCAATATCATTCACGAAGCGGAACTCAGGGCCCGCAGCCCCCCAGAAAAAAAGCACGCGAGGAAGGAGAACCTCAGGACAACAGCAGTCACTAGTGACTGAACCGCCTTTGAATATGTAACCACTAAGCATTTTTGGCTCCACAAGACGCACTTAGATATTCTTCCAGTATCNACTGAACCGCCTTTGAATATGTAACCACTAAGCATTTTTGGCTCCACAAGACGCACTTAGATATTCTTCCAGTATCTCAATGATTTGACTTTGGTGAAGTCGTCCAGATTTTGACAAAGAGACTGACCATATCATACATTAGTCAGAAACTCGACGACGTTCAACCCGATATGGTCTGTGCAATGGCTCTTCTACAAAACTGAGCATACACAGCGTTCGTAGTGTATAACTTTCGCACAAGCCCACTGTACATCATAAAGCGTTTGCGCACGTTCTACCATATCCGACCCTATGCGATCTCCTCATTGGTATTTCGGTGGTTGTGCCTGTTTTTTCGATTGTTATATAAATTTTTCCACTTCCTCCTTAATTGTTGCGTACCAGTGCACCGAGTCTTATGCAATTTCATTACAACGGACATTTAAATTCTTCCGTCTTTTACACGCAGTCAAAGATGGGAAATTTAAACACTTAGAGGAAGTTTTAGGAATAAAATGAAACTGCATATGGTGAAAATTATTTCATTCATTCAATTATTGAATCGTCAGATCATACGGGCTACAGAGTTGGCACTGCGAGTCTGCTACTAACCAGATGTCGGGAGAAACTAACACCCACTCGGGCCAAACCTGCTCCAATTCGATCCGTTACTGCCGTACGGACAATATATAGCAAATACAAGAGCCCTTCAGCCTTCATAGTTTTATGTTTTTACATACCGCTCTTAGCCATTGGCCATCCCGCGCTACGACCGCCCAATCGCCGAGGAAGAAACGGCCACGGCCTCTCATCGCTGGTGGCCCAGCCATGCACCTGAGGTAACCAAATCCAAAGCCCGAATCTGATTAACAAGTACGACAGAGAACACCCTTCCACAAGGTTCTGAGACCCTCACCCTCAGATATCAAGCGTGTGGTCTGGCCGGGGTTCTATCCATACCGCTAGTGTCTTACAAGACACAACCGGAGAAGGTGAATCTCTCCAGACCTCCTCCAGCATACGGAATTAAGCACTGCCAGCACGAGTACAACCTTTGGTTATTGGTACACCAGGGACTTAAGTCGACTACTTGTAGAACGAAACTTCAACCAATTTCAACTCTTACAATGTAGGGCCTGCGCTTTTAAAATACTAGTCACTTAAAAACAAACCTTATAAAGTACTAAATTCTAAATATTTTAGCGTATTATATACAGCTATTTGTACTCTGTGTCTTACTTTTCTGTGCATTCATATATGTACTTAATACAACCAACACATATAATTTAATATAATTAATACTCTTTAAAATAAATATCATTAATACCATTCTAAATACTGGAAATAAACTATTTTTTTTTAACATTTTATTTCTAAACATTTTTTGGATTACATACCAAGTCTGTTCTCATACAAAATATCAAGACGGCATACGTAATTTTTAGGGGAAGGGGTAACCTCTTTACACTGCATTTGTGGGTACATAATATTTTTTACACTGGGAAATATGAACCTTCTCATATTGGCTAGGAGAATGTAGATCTATATTGAATACCGTCACGGGTGAAAGGAACATAACTATTTGGTACGGGCCGCGCCATTTCAAGGCTAACTTAGCAATATACAATTGATTTTAGGACTGTGGAGTTGAGCTTGAACTAAAAATAAAAAACCTGGTTTAAAGTTTAAGTATTTATAAGAAATGTTACTTATCTGTTTTATTTTTTTGTGATACGTAATTAAGTTGCGTATCACATCTGCCCATATTTCATCCAATTTTTCATTACTTGCTTATCTAAACGAATTCTATGGAGGGACCCCACTCATTTATTAGCGAGTGCATTAACCGCTTTCTTAAAAATACCTTGGATGGAGCCTATTTATGAGCACTATGAACTTTATTTTTAAAACACAAAAAAAAAAAAATAACACGTCATCCTAGTGACGTGTATCAGAATGAAAACAACGTAAGGCAATTTTAATGTTTCGATTCACCCCTTCTACTAAATTTTCCTGAGGGTGTTGGGAGCAGTTGCACCATCTTTACCCCACATGGGAAAAAAAAATTTAAATCTCTGAACTCCTGAGAAAGAAAATACGTAGCATTANTTGCACCATCTTTACCCCACATGGGAAAAAAAAATTTAAATCTCTGAACTCCTGAGAAAGAAAATACGTAGCATTAACAGTTTCTATAAAACACGAGCGCGCCAAAACTCTAAATATTCTTTGTATAAATACCTTCAAATTTCTCAATTCTTTATGCTACATTACGGAAAAAAATTNGCCAAAACTCTAAATATTCTTTGTATAAATACCTTCAAATTTCTCAATTCTTTATGCTACATTACGGAAAAAAATTTGCTGTAACTCTTTATGACAACAAGGACACAAACGTATCCAGAGGTACTCTAGGGCAACGGGCCTATCACGTCCAAATAAATGTGCTCCCGAGGATACGATGCCACCGTACAGGCATATTGCCCTTCTTGTTTTTGATTCTTTGGCTTTGCATACTTGCCCGCATCTCAACACTAGACTCAATTTTCTTTATCGTTGCGCACTTCTGGCCACATAAAAAGTTATATCACGTGGGTTATTGTTTTATCCCGTGCTACGTGTCCCCCGTAATGGGATTAAATATTTTAATTATGTTTTCAGGTACAAAAACTTATAATTTGTCGGTTTTTGTCCATTTTCCTAGAAATCCTTTATAAACTACGTAATAACGTTTTACACATTTAATTTCAGACTGTAACTTTTTACATTCCGTGTCAGAATTTCGATGTTATTTTATGTAAGTTAGAGCGCGGGTAAACTTTCGCAACGCATTTGATTCCAAAACATTTAAACCAGCACAAACTGAATCGGAAAACGGACTATCCAGAGCCGCCCCATTTTTTTCACTGCCTCAAACTGGTCTTTGCAATACATGCGTGACAACGCATCCGTTACAGAATTTCGACCCTTTTTATAAGCTGCACGGTAAATTTAAAACGAGCTAGGCGCACTAACCACCTTGCCAATCTACGAGGAGGCTTTTGTGATTTTAACAATTAACTAACAACCTTATTATCCGTAAATAAAGTAAACAGAGCATTACATAAATAATGTGAAAACATTTCCATTGCTCATATACAACTTAAAGACTCGTTTTCATAAATAGTAATTTTCCGTTCTGCCTGAGTTAATGATTTACTGGCGTATGCTATCCGCTCATAATTACCTTATGTATTTGGATTCAAACACGCCTCCACGGCAACAGAACTTGCATCACAGTGCAAAATAAAATTCTTCAGAAAAACGTGTCTAATGCAGAGAGAATTAGCTAATATTTCTTTCAATTTTTGAAAAGCGTTTTCGTGTTCCGCGTTCAACACGAAAAATAAAATTTTTCTTTTCAACTGGTTTAATGGTGTTGTAAGGTGCACAAATTTGGAATAAATNCGTTCAACACGAAAAATAAAATTTTTCTTTTCAACTGGTTTAATGGTGTTGTAAGGTGCACAAATTTGGAATAAATCTACTATATAAAAATAAGTCGGGTTTTCCTTCCTGACGCTATAACTCCAGAACGCACGAACCGATTTCNCGTTCAACACGAAAAATAAAATTTTTCTTTTCAACTGGTTTAATGGTGTTGTAAGGTGCACAAATTTGGAATAAATTTTTTATAAAAAGCAATCATTACTAAACGTTTTTTGACAACCCTTCAATAGTTTGGTTGTGGAAAATTAACAACAGCTTTATTTTCTCAGTATCAGTGCGAAAATTGCCAACCGAAAGCATACACCATAGATATCNCAAACAAAATGTTGCATAAAACGAAGCCATCTGGTGGCGAAACGGAGTTCGCCGGGTTTGCTAGTTTTTTATAAAAAGCAATCATTACTAAACGTTTTTTGACAACCCTTCAATAGTTTGGTTGTGGAAAATTAACAACAGCTTTATTTTCTCAGTATCAGTGCGAAAATTGCCAACCGAAAGCATACACCATAGATATAGCACATAATGTTGTGCCCAGAAATTTTTTTCTGGGTTCACCGTCAGACCAGCATTCCTTATATCGTCTAACACAGTCCGCATATGTTTAAGGTGTTCCTCCAACGTGTTACTGTACACGCACTCGTCATCAATGTCTGTAAAGGCGAACTCATACAAGTACCGTCATAACACGTGATTCATCCACTCGGGACATTCATTGAGGCCCTGAATTTACCCCCAAGGGCAGACGCGTTAACTGGTACAACCCCCAAGGGGTACAAAACGCTAACGGCGCTCTACTTTCTGGATGTAACACACACTGTAAAAGAGCATAATTGAGATCCAATATCGTAAAATTTTATAGATCTTTGCAAGTTATAAAAACAGTTTCCATAACTGGTACCGGTTGTTAATCAAGATCAATATTTTATAAGCCTTTCTATAATAATGCATTAACCGATATTGACCTGGTGTTTTTTTTCGGTAACAAAAAAAGACGGGCTCACATACGGACTTTTGGATTCCTCCACGATTCCCTGTCCCGTTAAATTATTCACTAACTGCTTAAATATTTGCATTTTGGGTGCAGACATATGGTATGTCACGCACACGACAGACTCGCTTTCTTTTATTATCAAAACAACAGGGATATCTTTACAATGCCCTACCGTTTGACGAAAGAACATCACTGCATTCAGTTTTTAATTGGTCCTTTAATTGGTACTTTTTCTCTTCAGAATGTTAACGACTGAATCTTTTGACATCGGGAACGCTTGCAAAGCAATTTGGGAATCAGGGGAAAAACTAATTTCAACACTTTTCTTGCTACGTCAATTCATTCGTCGGTGCTGCCCAAAAATCCGATAAACTTTCTAAACGAAGAAATCATCGTATGCCTGCATTTGAGAAAATGGCAATAATATTTACGGTAACCAGAAGCAATAAAATAAAGTATGGTTCAAAATCTGCAATCACATTCTGTATGTCTCCAAAGAATTAACACATGCTAGCGAGATTTTCCTCCGCAGTCTCGGCTTCAAAGTCAAATGTTATGGAAGATTACCTAAACACTGAAGAGCCGGTCGTTTTTTAAGACACCTTTGTGTATGTAAAACTCGATGCATATCAGCCTTTCCTGATCGGATAGCGGAACTACTATCGGTAGTTCGGATAGCGGTCTAACACCAAGATATCTGCTCTCTTCCTTGCCAGTCTTTCCTGTGAGTTAGGGTGACCAATCCAGTATCGACAAAAATATAGTGAGCAATGGAATTCTTCATCTGATCTATCCCATCACATTTTATCTCAACAGTGTAAAGGTGGACCAGTCGCGAGAAGTGGCCATAATCTCGATGATCAAAAATTACCTTTCACTCACGCCGAATGATCTGTCTGCAGTCAAGATGGTAGGCTGGGGAATCGAAGATGACTACAGTGTTCCCATATATCATGGAGGTAAGTTCAAAGTGTGCATCCCATTCTCCATGCTATTGGAATTTGCCAAAGACTAAAATCGAATTATCTGCAATTCAAAGCAGGAACTGGTTTTGCTTCTAGCTAATACACATGCAGACACCAACGTGGGCATGGGAAAACCTGGAGAAAGTGTAACTGAAAATACAGTGTATCGAAATGGATGCTGCTGCATGCCCATTTGAGCACTTCTGAATGTATAAAGATACAAGAGAATGTGGAAGAAGGCAAAAATATCGATGTAGCATTCAGGTCGAGGAATATCGAAACATACCCCGGATTGCCAACAAACCAATGCATCGACTGATTGGTGAAGTCCAGCTTTGCTTCTGAGAAACCGAGGTACATCATGGTTGAGCTACAGAATGGAAGACAGCACAATGTGTGAGAGAGAGAGAGTCGTTCGCAGTTCAACATATACCAAATAGAAAATATGAAAATATTTTTGAATAGCGAAAGCTATCGGTACATTGTCATGACCATGAACTTTTAAAATGGGCAATATCTGCTTGAATATCAGATGTATGCTCAATTACAAAATGTATATTATGGATGCCCCCAATCCACGATATTGACTCCTCATATTTTGAAGAGTTTGGCCCCGCTTATAGTATTTGAAGTGAGTAAACAAGACGAGTGTATTTCCTCCAATGTAATCGAATGCAGGATCGAATACATGACACATAGTAATATTCCTGCCAACATGTATGCATTCTTACTGTTACTTCACGACCTGCTTGTTTCGTACAATTGCCGAGATAAGACCATCAAAATAGTGTTCGTGAGCACAGCTGAGAATATATAAATATAACTGTTCACACACTAGAACTGTTTATTCGTCTTCGAGCATCCTTAGCCTCGAGACGTAGGGTTTCCAGAGCCAAAAATGGCTTCGTGCTCAAGAAGATCGCAGTGTCCTACTAAAACGATGGCAAAACAGACACATGTTCCTTCCGCCCCTTATTAGTGGAAACATTTGGACAAGAAGAGCAATAAAACAAACGCCTGGCCAACCAAGTACTACCACGGACTGGAGTGGGAAGAAGGCAAGATTCCATACCAACAGGTGAGAAATGTGCTGCGAGATTTAATGATGCAGTACACGAAGGCCCCGACTTATGTAGCAGGATTTGAACAAAAATAGTGTCTTAACAACTTGTGTAAATTTCAAGTGGAAATTATTGACATGCAGGCCAAGTATGGATGTCCTTCGCTTCGCAAACTGACAAAACTTTACGCCAATTCGCATCGTCATGTCTGCGGCAGGTGAAAACCTGACTGGGCCTGCACACTAACGAGCATCCAGCTGCTGTGCCAATGGTGTGCCTCGTACTTGAACCAGGAATCAGCTGTCTACGACTAGACATGCGGTCACTCGATCTTATCGAAATTTGAGAGAATTGATTTTTTTGTATGGTGGCACACCTGATCGACAACCATATTATATATAAGTGGGAAATATCGACGAGCTCGTTTAGTTGATGCCTAAAGGTCTGATCGTAACCATGACTCCATTGTGTCCTACGAACATTTACGCAAGCACCAAGTCAGACTGTTGTAGTTTGGAGTATAGTGTCATCGCATAAGATGGATATCTGCACACCTACTCCGAGACCTTCGATGGGAGCAGCATGCAGCACTGGTGATTCACAATTTTCCAATTGACTATGAACCAATGCAGTTTCAACTGCTCTGTACAGGAGCATCGGCCTTTGTCATGTTCCACATGAGGTCATAGACGCAGCTTCCCTACATGGTGGACAAATTTATTGCCCCAGCACATACTCATGCTACCATCCACTTGCCAGACTGTGGTGTGGGTTCGCTCTAGGCGGGACACGATTAATCGGTCCACTCTAAGCCACCTGGGTCCAAGAAGGATGCCACCAGCCAGACCACCAGACACCACCGAGTACATCACCAACGCTAAGCACTTGTGTCAGTACCCATCACTGAAGATTCTGCTCTGGTTCCAGAGATGAACCTGCATCCACTCGTCGACGACCATCAATGTGTACTCCTGAAGCTGCTGATGGCTGTTCTGCTACCGACAGACCTGGTGTCGATGAGTCGGATGTTGGTACTAGCTATTATCATAGAGCCATCGATCAAAAAGGAATCAAGTCTACATTGCAATGATAATGTGATGGATGGTAAATCGGATACAAGTATTGCTACTACTGCTTGTGTCGATGATCTTCGTAGTGACCTTGTGATTTGTACAGTCCTTCTTAGAGCACTTCTACTTACCACCATTCTAGCTAGAATGGCTGATCCTTCAACAAGATAACCAAAAATAATAATTGGACACCTGCAGAGTAAATATTATGTAACTTGGACTCTTTTCAAAGAATAATTATAACAATGATATATTTTTTGCTGATTATGTAAATTTTATTATGTGTTCAATAGATTTTGTGTAAAAAAATGTCGTATTTTATTTTTTTAGAAAACTCTTTTTTTTTATAAAACAATTTCAATAAAAATAATTAAATTTAAAAATAATAAAAATATAAAAATACGGAAATTTACATACTTTGCAGGNATTTTTTGCTGATTATGTAAATTTTATTATGTGTTCAATAGATTTTGTGTAAAAAAATGTCGTATTTTATTTTTTTACAAAAATTCTTTTTTTTTTATAAAACAATTTCAATAAAAATAATTAAATTTAAAAATAATGAAAATATAAAAATACGGAAATTTACATACTTTGCAGGAATGGTCAGTGTCACCATTCGGTACATGCCGATAGCAGATAGCAGGATGCATAATCGAGAAATTAGCCTAACCTAAATTTTGGGAATAGAATCCAGTTTGGAGGGTGCTGACAGCACAATATATACTTTAAAAACATAAACAAATATAGCTGCGACATTGTGGCTAAATCGCAAGCTCGCCTGGTGGGTAAAACGAGAAAATAGCGCAACTTAGGTGATGTTGAAGTAAACATATGAAATTCAAGATGACAGCCTCCAGCAATGTACACACAAATGAAAAACTAAAAAATCCAAGATGGCAGAATGAGTATTGGTGAGGGGGATGAAGGTCTGCCGACTAACTAATCAATGAGAAACATTGGAAGGGGAGTGAAATGTTATGACAATGTGATTGATTGGAGGAGCATCAGTCGTCTGCTTGACATAGCTGGGAAAGGGGACGTGTGGAACTGTAAGTTTTTTAAGTAAACGTTTTAGTATAAAATTTGAACAATTTTTTAAAAATATTTTTTTATACTTTTTTTTAATTTCAAATAAATTTTTTTTATAATTTTTTGGGATTTTTTGGTCAAAGGTCATTTAAGGTTAAAGATCAAGGTCAAGGTCACCTGTATTCAACATTGCAGAGAAGATGGCTGACATAACCAAGATGGCTGAAGGTCTCTGACTCTGGACTGTGGACCCTGTGTATCGATTTGGCATACTCTATGCCTAAAAAACGAATATGGTTATCACTGCACTGCCCTCGAAAAGCGAACCTCCTAAATCCTTCTGATGTATCGAAAGGAGCCTTTCTGCAGCTCGTTTTTGCAATTGGGGGGATAGGTACTTTTTTGATGTACAATTGGAAAATCTGTGGGAAAAAGGGAAAATTCGAGGGAAAAGGGAAAATTGTAAGGGACGTTTAGTCGATTTTGAGGGAGAAAGAAAAATTTGGATGCAAAAAAGAAAATTTTGAGGGAACAAAAAAATTTCAAGATGGCGGCATCTGGCTTAGGCTTCTGGACAATTCCACCAGGACAATGCGACACCCCACATGTCGAGAATTGCTACCGAGTGGCTCTAGGAACACTCTTCTGACTTTAGACACTTCCATTGGCCACCTAAATCACCAGACATGGACATTATTGATCATATCTGGGATGCCTTGTAACATGCTGTTCAGAAGAGATCTGAACCGCCTCGCACTCCTATGGATTTTTGGACTGTCCTGCAGGATTCATGGTGTGAATTGCCTCCTGCTTACCTTCAGACATTAGTCGAGTCCATGCGACGTCATCTTGCGGCACTTCTGCGTGCTCGCGGGGGCCCTATACGATATTAAGCTGGTGTACCAGTTTTTTTGGCTCTTAAGTGTTATAACTACAAAGTGTATGTAAGTGTACGCAATTTTGTCAAACTTACCTTTCAAGTCTGCATAATTTTTATTTCTTTAACTTTACTTTTAAATTATAATTTACCGACAGCTATATGGAGATGCGAATGCAAAACCTTTGCTCGAATACTATTCCTATGGAAATACGTGGGCTAGTGAATGCTACCCTGTTAATCAAATGGCTTCACTGCGGGAGGTTCTGTCTATTTGGTTACTTACATTTCAGTTCCAGGCAAATTTTACAATTGCTTTTTTAAGATATGCTTGTATAACTTTACCTCTGTTTGTGACAGCCAATGTACTTGTACGTCTCGGTCGATGCTTAATCCTCACATTATGCTTGCACCTCTGAAATAACTTGCCTCATTCGTATTACTTTTTACACAAACAATGATAAATTTTACAAAAAATCAGAATAATATTGTGCAAGTGCAATATGCTAAAAAGAAATGATTGAATCATACAACCAAGTTGGAATGTGTTTAACGTCCTAATAAAAAATTATTTTCCCTGTAGTTAGTGTAAGAGTGAATACTGCAATAAATTAATTTTAAGTGGATTTGTATTGTTATATTACAGCATTATGATAGAAAAAATTTCAGTCGTAAACCAATAAAAGAAGTTCTTCGTTATAAAGCATGAAAACATAAAATAATACGATGAAATTTGTTTACGGTTCGTAAAAATGTGTTGGTGCATCAATAACTACTATGTTCGCGATGAAGCATCAAGCTCTTGCAGACCAAGATTTCGTTTTTAAAAGGATGTCTATCATGTTGTTGAAATTGTACGTATCACATAAAATTTAGTCTTCTTTTAATTGCCAAATATATTTCATATAATTATTTATGAAGGGCAGTGAGAATTTGATTAAATATATCTTACCGGGATTCTGTAATTTAAGTATAAATAAAATTAGGCATAATGGATATCCACAATTCTATTTACTAAATATTATTCACAATTTTGCAGTACCAAAGGCAAAAGACTTGAACATTTTCATACTTAATACGAAAACCTCTTTTAACATCTTTTCTCACTTATTTTAATAAACAAGACATTTAATTACTGGCAAAATGTTTGACTTCCATGATTAATCGACAAGAGGTTTCATTACTGTCATCATGAGGACAGTATGGCTTGACAGCTGGTTTCAACGAGTTGAAACATTAAATGTTTTTTTCATTACAATTTTGAAAATACCTGTGCGTAATATTGTTGAAGAATTATGAGAAGCTAACTGCCGTGTATGTCTTAGGTTTACTCATAAATTATGGCTATTTACTTTTACAGCGCACGTGACTAATAAATACTCAGAAAATATCTAACCTGGAAAATCTTGAAACGTTGCATTTATTTCACTAAGAAGTTAAAAACATTATGTGTTTTATAGATAAGTATTATTGAATAAAACAAGTTCTATATTTATCTGCGTTATGTAAGCTTAGGGCCTATTCAGTGAAATTAATTATTTGATACCTTATTTCTACACCTAAAAATGGTTGCTTACAGAATTTGTAATCTATTTTAAAAGGTTTTGTGTGTCTTATTTATGATTCTGTCTTTTTTAGCTAGAACTATAATTTAACATGATAAGAGGGAAGCAAGGCATGCTGAGAGAAAGCTTGAATGTTATTATTTCCCCTGCAGAAGGTCTGTTATTTTATTCTAATAAAAAGTTTCTTTGAGTTGTCCTTCAGTGTTTGTTACAATAAAATTTCACCAATAATATCTGTTGTGGCTTCAGAGTAAAGTGGTTATATATGCTACTAGGCCTTACTTCTTGCTCAAAATTTGCAATGCTCATAGTAGTATATAGTACCTTATCCCAAATCACTGTGCATGATTCGGAATTGAAATTGGTCGTGTAAGATATGGGTAAATGTAAGCTTATAGAATTACATTTAAAACGTTTTTATTTGCAAACAGAAATATCAGTTTACTTAAACATCAAATACGTATTTTTCTAGCAATTTTATTTCAGGAATGTTGGGAACTTTTGGAATAAGGACACACTGAAACAGTACAGTAGAGCGCTGTTCTGTGTTTGTTACATTCTGAAACCTGATTGGCCACACATACGTCTGAACTGATACCACTGGTCACGAAGGCCAATAATATTTGAAAATGGTACCAGTATAGCACAGCACTCCATCGCACTGCATCAATGTGTCTAGGGTCATAAGTCTTCTGTATAAATTACTCGGGGAAACACACACACGTAAAGATAATTTATTAGAAACCTTTAGTTTCGCTATTTATCGTATACCATTGACGAAGAGAATACATGACTCACTAACTGTTAATTATCTGCTAATTTAAAGCTGAAGCCACATTTATTTATTTTCGAAGACTAAAATTTTTGAAGTAATATAATTTTTATTCAAAGGGTAAAAAGATCCAAAATACGATGACGCTAACAACTTAAACTTAGTGTTATATATACATCACACTCAAATATGTGACTTAAATTGTTATCTCATACAAAATACTAACGTAATTACTTTGGTTTAGTAGATATTACTTTCTTTACTTATATCTAACTCACACAATGATTACTCTATAATGTTGCCACAAATTGTAAAATTTACATTTGATATAAATGCATATTTTTCTTTAAAAGTATTTCACATTTTAATGTATCCTAATTTTTATATGACACGTTTAAACAAAATGGCAGATCCTTCAATTATATAAGATAACCATTAAAAATGAGACATTTTAGAAAATTATTTTTTTCATGTAAGAATATGGACCTTAAATTTGTGAACCAAAATAATTGTAAATTTCGAAACTCCTTTGCTTAAAATTTGGCAATGGACTGACTTGCGTTTTAATAATTGAGTGAAAAAACATTAACACGAATAAAATAACATATTTGTTCATTTTTATCCTTACTGTATCATTGTATTAAAATCACCATGCCACTTGAACAACAAATTTTCAAGGGGAAAATTTACGATAAAAATGCACACAAGTTCTATTTTTCAATGACATATTTGAGTAATCGTATACTAAAATTGTGTTAAAGTAAATAAGTTACTTTCATTGACAGCTTGAGTAATATTACATTGAAAGTATTATTTTATACTAACAAACGTGATTATACTTACGTTGACAAATGTAATTTAAGAATTATCGTCTACGAGAAAATTTAGATAGAAAAATGAAATTAAAACATGATTTTAGGATATGGATACAGGCTAGCACAAACTTGTCTGTTCAGATCTTCACAGATATAATTTAATATTATTTATACAAACACCTTCATTTTATTTTATTATGCACAATGCCTAATACGCAAATGATTTAAAATACATTATTTTTAAATATGCATAATTTTGGATTGCTTAAGTAAATACAAAAATTTAATAACCCTAGTACGAACTTATACACTGAATATTTCACAATCCCTAAGTTTTGGCACAAATCATCAATGCGAATTTTCGTTACGTTACATTAATATGAAAAAAATAATAGTCTTATCTAACTTATTCATTCCCATCGAACAAATTATTATTTTGTTTCAATCGTTTTTAGGAAAATATTTATTCGGCTGTTAGTTTTCTGCACGTCTGAGGTAGACGACGAAGGATTTTTGAAATAAGAAAACATTTCTGTAGCAATTTGAAGTGAAATTATACATTTTCTGCCTTAAAATTACTTTCAATGAAAGATAAAATATTAAAATAAAATTGGTTTTCTGTGCATTTTCAGAATTGGCCTAAATATGTGTACAGTCGATTCACGGGTGGAAGAAACTTTTAAAAATCAACCTTTGAAAAAACACCCTAGCCGTTAGCTACATGCATATAACATTACAAACAGCGTCGAACGCTGATACAGTTATGCCGTTAGGTTGCCAGCACAAAGAGAGGAAATAGTTCCAAAGTTTTAACGTAATTTTTAATTTATCGCTTACAAATGGGCGTCGAAAAGACTTGTATCTTATTATGCCAATTATTAATGACGTGATGCTAACATATTTAGATTTCAACGTTTCTTGCATAGTCACATGATCATGCTCAAGGTGAAAGTAGCGTGGCCATTTTTTTACTAACCAGCGTTACTTGTGTTGTTGACTGGATGTAATTGACACAAGTTTCAGAGAATTTGTGCGATTATCTTGTTTAACCTATAATAATTTATTTATAGGTTTTTTTTTACTAATATCCGCTCTTTATTATTTGGTTTTTATTAGTGTACTGATTCCTTTTGCATCTGAAACCTGTATAAGAGATTACTTGTAGTGCGTTCTCACGTGTTTAATATTTTTTCAATTTATTTCAGGTTTGCTTAAAAATTCATTTACCGTATTTTACGTTGTATGTTGCGGTAGTTTTTGTGTGCAGTCATGAGTTCTAGCAAGGTGAAGAAAAGGGATGTCACCACTCATCAACGCCAACAGGACATCATTAACCTCACCGAATCTTTGTATTCACTAATTAGGCGAGGGGAAATGAAACCCTGCAACGTCGCAGAAAGAGTGGCAGAAATGTTTAAACTATCCAGATCCACAGTGCTAAGGTATGTTAAAATATCTGTAGTATTAACCATTGAGTTTGCAAGTTTTGTGTGTTAAGGTCAATTGTGTTGGCCTACGAAATGTGTTTACAAGAACATAAAGAAAATTTGTTAATAACTTGATAACGTCATCGAACGTTGTCTACGTGTATTTTTAACGTTTTATTTGGGTAATTGTTAAGTTTAGGGGCTTTTGTGTAACAATAAAAATAATTCATGGAAATGGTATATTTCTACTCTACTAATGATGCAGAACACGACTATACGAGGGGCATTAACGTCTGACTAATTTCGTAACATGTGCCCACCTAACCTAAAAGAACCTAACCCCACGATGGGTGAATCACTATTTTACATTTTTAAACTAACCTAGGATTGTTGGGTTTTACACTAACCTAGGATTTTTGGATTTTACACTAAAACCTAGGATTGTAAGGTTTTATAAACTCAAATGTGAGTGTATGAATCACCTAACCAAAAGGTGGTATTACAATGTGTAATTAAAAATAAAAACTACTTTGTGTTGGAATTTGTGTACCGCTGCGAGGGATTCTTCATGAACAACCCAATATATAGAGTGGAAATTTATTATAAAGACAACTGACAATGTTAAGGAAAATTGCCACTATTGTGAGTTTGTTATAGGCAATTAATTTTATATAGGTTATGGAGATATGGTGCATTTTAAGATTCTTAAGAATCTGCATCTTTTGTATTTAGAAGTTACATTGCGGCATTAATTGCGATTGTTATAAACCACTAAATAGCTTACAGCCGATATAACTGGAGCTTCACCTACTATTAAACATATCTGTATCACTTCACTAAACACGAGAGGACATCGTAAACAATGAAATGGTAGTCATAATATTTTAAGAAAACAATTGTGTATTAATGCATTTCCCCAACACCGCTGTTCTACAGCCATTGTCTTTTAGTTATTGTAAATTATCAGTGTTATATTTTTCACTTTCAGTGCTACATAGCCAACCAAATTTGCATAATTTAAAAAGACCATAATTCAATTTCTGGGTCAACTACAGTTACTGATACCAAAAACATACAAGGGTCATCGTCATGGACAATGCACCATATCACAGCACACAGGTGTGAGCTACAACCTTTGGTTTTTGAATAAATAAAATGTTTATATTGTTTGTGACATGTTAGATTCTGTGTTAGTCAACACAGGTATCAGGAAAACATTTACATGTAATATGATAAAAAGTTTAAGAATGTCTAGCACAGTAGTTATAGACATTCTTATCACGTTCACATTATAGAAGTCTCCAATCATACATTTGGTATTCAATAAATACTATGCAACGAACCAACCAACTATTTAAAAGTTTATGTTTTGGAAATAATTGTGCTTAATTCAAACATTCTATACAACAGACATACTGTTGGCAACATTCAAAGGTAATACATTTTAATTTGTTGTATCGTGTGGTGATTTCAGCTTGAGAAGTTCCCCAACAGTAGCTGGAGGAAGGATGCCATCATCAATTGGCTGCAGGAGCACAAAATTCCCTTTTGCTGTATCCTTTTTTTGCAAAATATTTTGGTGAAGTGTTAAATTGTAGGGTAATGTTGTTGAGCATTGCTTTATAGCATTATATGTAAAGTAGCAGTCTACATCAGAGGGCAGCTATTGAAGCATGTCATTTTTTTAAATAATTGGTTTCTAAATGTTGGAGTGGAGATGGATGTATTCATTTCTTTTTTTTTAATAGTTACTGTTGTGTTAATTTTTTTATGTACTTTTTTGAATTGATCTATAGTTATTCTGTAGCAAAAGGAATCACTACAATCCATAAATTATTACCGGTACTTCTAACTAACTAATAAATAAATAAACAGTAATTATAAGTACTGCGGATTATGCCTTTAGGATGATTTAACTTAATGCAAACTGGATATGTTAGGATACACTATTGTCAGCTTATTTAATTATTGTAAACAACCGTTCTCACTAATATTTTGTTTACTGGAGCCACATTTTTTAGTTATGTTTAATTTGTTAATGTCATTTCTTTACTAAAGCTGTGGCACACTTATTTTGTTCCTCCTCTAAGCATTTGCTTAGCAACATGTTTCAATTTAAATGTATAAATATTAGACATTTGTTTGGAGAAATATTTTAAGATAGCAACAGAGGTTAACAGCATTAAATACTGGCCCAGGGCCCAACTAAAACATAAACACAGCGGCCTACCGCCGGCTCAATTATTTGAAAAAAGTCTGTCGGGTTGCATTTTTGTTGCAAACCCACTATAAGAGTTATGGGAACTTCAGTTCCTGACCTCGTAACAGCACGGCCATCCGGGGTCTTGTGGGAGATTGGCGGTGCCAAATTTATGTTGTTGGATGGACTCCTTGAATGTTGACACATTGCAATGCAAAGTATTGTGCCACATCTATAATATGTAATCAAAGTGAAAGTTTTTCTCCCCCACCCAACCCCCAGTCAAAATAAAACCTGCAGACACACACACACACACGAAAAATCAAATTTTTAATACTCACATTTTGGGTTTTGAAAATGAAATGTTGTTCGCTTGCGTCGCATATTCTTTTGTGTGAAATTCTCAAGATTAAAAATTTTACGCTTGTGGAATATCCATTAATAATATATACATGACTTTTATAATGGGTACGTGCATATACGAACACATGTACACACACAGCGTAATGTAAACATTGCCATGTGACTGCCACATGTCAATGTTTGTTTACCTTTGTCGGAAGGATACGAAATGGCCTTGAAAGTAGATCTTTAGCAGGGCTTCAAGAAAGGCTCTTCCAGTCGTGAACTGACTATAGTTTGCAATGCTAAGAGCTTAAATTTCTTTCTTTCAACTAACAAAAAAAAAGTATACAATTAATATAGCATACAGTTAAAGGGCCCATTTCTATCTAACATTTGGTAGATTTTAGAAATTTTAGCCTTGGCATTTGAATACACAGCCAAATATTGGTTTTTCTGACTTATAACATGATAAATAAATTTCTTTCTAAGCTAAATAATCCATTGACCAGAAGAGTTTTATGGTTACTTCCAAAACTGGGATAACCGAACACGAAATAAAAAATGTGTATGTTTCTCACAATATGTATGATATTCCGTAACTGCCCGACAATGAAAACGATGTTCGTCTGTGTACGGCACGTCAGCCCATTGTATAGCTATAAGGACTCCCTGCTAAGCACAATGTCAGAGTACGACTAGTCCGGGACGGGAAATTTTAGCCAACGATATAAAAACATGTGCCTAAATTTCAAAGTTAAATCTGTGGGTAGAAAAATGAGAGTAGACCCAATCGAATTTAATTTAATTTAATACAAACCATTTTGATTTCGGACTCTTTGTAGTAGGCACATATGCATTGTGTTTGATTTCATTGTTGTAAAGAAACACGCTCCAAAAGTATATATATATATATATATATATATATATATGTATGTGTGTGTATGTGTGTGAGTGTGTATTTTCACCGTAAAAACTCGTGAAATTAAACTATTCCGTAGTANATATATATATATATATATGTGTGTGTGTATGTGTGTGAGTGTGTATTTTCACCGTAAAAACTCGTGAAATTAAACTATTCCGTAGCAGAATAAATAAATGGAGAGTTTGCATATTGTGGTGGTCTTTTTTCTTTTCGTACTTAAAATCTCACCTAAATGGTNCAGAATAAATAAATGGAGAGTTTGCATATTGTGGTGGTCTTTTTTCTTTTCGTACTTAAAATCTCACCTAAATGGTATGTGTTAAAATATACCTACTTCGGTGGAGTCAAAGTACAGAACACATTTGTGTTAAACCGAGGCAGAAGCTAGTGAACCACCCAACACTCCAGTTTACAGTGCAACAGAATATCACTGTCATTAAACCAGCATAGTTTTTCAATGTAGTCAACGATGCTACAAACAAATCGAATGTGTCGTTCGTTATTAAGTTCGATGTAAATTGCTTCTATTAGTAAATGGAAAACTCTGCAGCATAATTCAAGCAGTTTATAAATCAGGCTTCCATTTTAATTACAAATTTCTAATTATCTGAAAATTTCACAGATTCGTTTGGGAACAAGCTGGACTTTTTATTTATCTCAGTTGCTTTCGTGATTCGGCCGGTTATTTATTTGATACACCGTAGAACACTCGTATGCGTATAGCAGATCCAAAACCAAAGAAGTGACCAATCACAGACAGCCAATACAAAACGTAATTGACAACCAGCCAATGAGGTAACGATAGTAGTCTAACCCAAAAGTCTTTGAACCAGCGAGTTATTCAGGTTTCTAATAATGTTATTTCTTTCTAAAACAAACCAACGCCACTTGCAAAATTTNTTTGAACCAGCGAGTTATTCAGGTTTCTAATAATGTTATTTCTTTCTAAAACAAACCAACGCCACTTGCAAAATTTTGGGTAATCCTCCTGCTTTATAATGGAAGTTCCTTTGACAGGTAAACCATGGACTGTATACATTTATTATTATATGATAACGACGCTGAAGTTACTTGTCCTGATTTTCTTTAAGTGGCTGAAATTAACGGTACGTTCATTATTATCATAACTGCATTAAAATATACACAGTTTAAAGAAAGTTTTTCCTTCACCACTTATGTTCATTACCTTCATAAATGAGTACANCTGCATTAAAATATACACAGTTTAAAGAAAGTTTTTCCTTCACCACTTATGTTCATTACCTTCATAAATGAGTACACCGCACCAACTGAAGAAGCTTATGAAATATCTAAAAAATTATGATGGACATGTGTGCCGTAGATGAGAGGCAGATTTTAACTTACTTGAAATATTACATCTTGCGATATACGGCTAATATCGATGATCAGTAGTAAGTAACGAATAGTTTGAACTGCAGAACAGTGATGCCGGAATTCGTTGCGTGGTAGTGCCACAAGAGTATTAAATGGTTTAAGTATATTAACAAAACATTAATTTCCTAAAACCATATAAATATACAATTGTATGTGATTGGCTGGATGCAAGACGATCAAATTCATTTGAAAAACCACTAGTAATGTCGTTCACGTTTACATTCACTCGTTTTTAGTTCACGAAATAAAGTCCATTCTAGTTACATGTAACTTTTCTGAAGCCCTGCTAAAATATTACAACCAGGTTATTCCCCCGCCTCATGCTAACAAAGCTCAACCAATCCAAGGAAATGACACCAAGAGGACAGCGCACCACGTTCGTGTGCACTTGGTTTAATAATATTTTGCATAAGAACAACTTCTTACAAGGCATTACCAACGCACAATAATTATCCCTCTATGAATTCATATCAACTATTAATAAAATAATATAGTTGCTAGATAAGATATATTATTAAACGTTTGATTGAACAAAAATAATGTATTTTTATGTTTTGGTTTTAATATTTTTGCAAACACTATCAAGATATATTTCGAGAACATCCAAGCACGTCATAAATAGGGCAATTGTTCAAATGTTTGATTAAAAAATTGTGAAGAAGCTGCGAATAGACTACAATCATAAACCGATTATTACTTTGAACAGTTGAACCGTAAGCACGGGACTTGGAACCGGTGGATTAGAGTTGTCCGGGGCGATGTTACCCAGTNTGAACCGTAAGCACGGGACTTGGAACCGGTGGATTAGAGTTGTCCGGGGCGATGTTACCCAGTCCATCGCGAAGAGCGAATGACGCATCGCTTGAGGGAGGGTATAGCAAGTCTTTGCCCTCCACGTGCTTAACTCTGGCATCACGTGTCGCGAGTTGACCACACCCCAGCCACGATACTCCTCCCAGGCCACTCTTAAAATTACATGAAAAAGTACAAACAATTTTCAACTGTGAATAAAACTAAACGCTGTTTCTCGAATCAATGTTGCACGTTTATTTTCGTAGGTATTAAGTGAGTATGCATTTTTCAACACAAAACCCCATTCGCGTCCTCAAAAACACAGTTTTCGTTCTTTGAAATGATTTTGCGTCGTAAAAATGATAGATAATCTTGTTTAACCGATCGTTAAAAGCCAAGGAAAATTTTTCACATCCTGCTACCAGCGAAGATATTTGATAGCATTGTTTCTGTGGTTAAGATTTGAACCCCTATAGTCTAATCTGATAACCACCGGACTCTGACTGGCGAGTGATGTATGGTTTTAAACATGAGTTACGGAGGCTCCTGGGGTACCAAGTGATCTCAGTCACGTGCTCAGTATCAAAATGACTTGTCAAATTATAATTAATCAATCTTTATCAAAAAGATCTGAATGACAGAACAATTACATCGTGAAAAACCTAAAAAAGATGGAATTCAAGTACTGATAGCAGTGTGTGGACGTCACAATAGTTATGTATCCAAGGGACAAGTCACGTGTTTCCCAATGACGAATTGTTGGCCTATAAAGAATGAGACAAGAACGTGTGCTGGCCACACAACCTTGCTCCTAGAACACCATGAAGGCTATAGTGGCATTGGTACTCTTCGTAGCCGCGACGCAGGTAATAAAATAACCTTCTATTACACCTTAATATAGTAATTTGAACTTTTCAAATTTGTTGTAGAATGATTAAAATGTTTTACCTGACGCTGGGTAATTTTATCGGAAACTAACGGGGGTATAAGTATTTTTACTTGTTTTGAAAAGACAGGCAGAACTCTTTAAAATCATAACCCAACCTTTTCCAGGACCAGGCATCGTTATTTTCATTGAGCATCATATTAATTATTGGCATTAGTTTTTATTGAATCAAAATTCCTGATTTTTGTAACAAACTTACTGTCTTGAGATTATTCAATTATTTTTGTGCTACAGAAATAACAATCAAAAATTATATACCTACGTATCTGCCACCGGAAATAGCTTCAAACTTCTATAGTTTGTGAGGAATCTTGAATACAGACGCAGGGTTTACTAAATTCAAAACATTCTGTGATTTTGCACAATACACTAAACATTTTTCTAAGTGAAGGCAAGTTTCTTTCTTGCAGTTCATTNCAAAACATTCTGTGATTTTGCACAATACACTAAACATTTTTCTAAGTGAAGGCAAGTTTCTTTCTTGCAGTTCATTCGTAAATACCACAGAACATTTTCTGTGACTACTGGTCATTACTGTGACCTACAACTAGATATTGAAAACAGTACACTTCGCAGTGTCACTCAAATGTCGGTATACAACTTAACTTCTAACTTTGGCCACGGAGTGTCATCTGACTTGAAGCACCTCCATTTACACCACATGATACGACCAAGCAGGTGGCAAATGAGATAAATTACTGCTGGCTAATTCTAAATTCTATTTTGGGAGTCGGATCCGGACTGGAAATCATGGTTACATCAGGCCAACATTTGAACCACGCATCAACAATACGTTTGGATAAATGAATATGACGACTAAAGACATATATCGTAGAGACATTTCATTCCAACCAGCTAAATCAGGCTGCATTCTAAATTATTAATAGGATATAAAATGCATTAAAATACAATACATTCTAGATAACTAGGACCATCAGAGTCGCTCTTGTAAAGGCGTGGGGAACTTAAATATGTGTATTTTTGGTATTGCTCAGTAACTTTCTGTAAATCTTTGTCACGGCACAGCGATATTTTAAAAACACTAACAGAATAATCTTTAGGAAGCACTTTTTACATTCACTTAATCTGAAAGTTTAACCGTCACGTATTGCAACTAGCCTTTCTGTATTAACATGAGGCTTCAGCGACCGTCAGACAGATTGTGTAGTCTGCCTCTACGGCTGCTCGACTCACATTCCCGGCGGTATTACAAGATTACTTATACGAGTTGAAAACGTGACGGATGTTGTCGTTACCCGGTAGCTTTTCTCAGCGTATTTAAGTCCCCAACAGTCACCCTTTCATACATCCGTCGCCCCTTGTTAGGATTTCACAACTTGTAACCTGCAAAGATTATGAGCGTCTACGAACCACCCCTTAGAAACCCAGTCAGTCAATGTTGTTACTATCCCTCACCTCGGTAGGATACACCTCTCTATTTGCATTACTGTTCTATTTTAATTGTATTTATGTTTCACAAATAACAGTTTATAAAGCTTAATCGAGATGATTATGGAGTGATTCTTTAATTACCGTGGGGTTCTCAAGGGGTAATATGTGTCTACTATAGAGCAAAACCATAGCAACACTTTCGCAGTCGTTATTTATGCTGTCAAAANCTCAAGGGGTAATATGTGTCTACTATAGAGCAAAACCATAGCAACACTTTCGCAGTCGTTATTTATGCTGTCAAAACATATTTGACGTCATTTTTGTCACTTTGAATTTAAGAGGCGTTTGTCAAGCAGTAACATTCAATTGTAAGCTATTCCCAGTTATTTCAGCATTTTTGAAAGCTCTGCTAATAATATATATTGTAAAAAAAATTCGAGAATGTTTCCAGAATTGTAATGATTGTGATTACTTTCCTTCATGGATACAAAATTTACTGAAAGCAAGTTAGTCAGTATTTTCAAATGTTGATAACAGAAGTGTTTATTTAACCGCCAAACAGCCGTCCCAGTGAAGACAGTGTTTCACAATTTTATGTGCGTTTTCACTCCTTAGGAATTGGCATACCATGGTTATCTGGTATATCTTTAAGAAATGTTGTTGTGCAACTGAATCTCGTTTGTTTTGGTGTCCAGGCCAAGTCTGTGAGCAACTTGGCTGACCTGCAGTTCGTCCACAAGTATGTAACCCCGAACCCACGCCACACTGCCGAGGAGTGGGATGCCATTTACGCCAATGCAGAAGCCGACATCCCAGAGGACACCTCAGGCCTCGTCCTAGGAACCATCCCTCCACCTGGTGAGTCTGCCGATGTTACGTGGCACGCAGTTATCGGGAACTCAGATNCCTCGTCCTAGGAACCATCCCTCCACCTGGTGAGTCTGCCGATGTTACGTGGCACGCAGTTATCGGGAACTCAGATTACCTTCAAGGTTGCATTTTATTATACTATCGTATATGTTAATGTGAGATGTCAAGCTTTGACTTGATTTAAGGCATCTTTACTAGAAATACAAAAAAAATTTTTCTCAGTGAAACTAATGGAAAAGGATTAAATAAAGTCAGCTTCTTAGTGTGTTTCAAACTGGTTTCATGAGGATCAAATAGAAATCTCTTTGCTATTTAATTGACGATATTCTTGTTTGTCAACGTATTTTTGTAAGAGATAATGCCCGCTTCTAAAAATAGATATTTTGTTGCTTGTATCTGATCTGAGTGTCTCTCTTAAATCACCATTGTCCNATAATGCCCGCTTCTAAAAATAGATATTTTGTTGCTTGTATCTGATCTGAGTGTCTCTCTTAAATCACCATTGTCCACGCAAATAACAGCCGAATAAATCTGTCAAGTAGCATGCAGTGACAGAGGGACTGTGTTGTGTTCAGAGGATGCTGGCAAGGTGTACGTGAAGCCCGCAGAGCGCATCATCAGCGGTACAGCAGCTTNACTGTGTTGTGTTCAGAGGATGCTGGCAAGGTGTACGTGAAGCCCGCAGAGCGCATCATCAGCGGTACAGCAGCTTCTCAAGGACAGATCCCCTGGCAGGCGATGCTGATCCTCGGAGGAACTGGTCTGTGCGGCGGTTCCCTCATTTCCAACGAGTGGGTCCTGACCGCTGCCCACTGCATGCAAGGGTGAGGTTCACAGCTGCACACATTGACGTTCGTTCTAGTCCAGTTTCTGCCAGCCAAGTTGTTACTCTGGTGTTGTCCTCCACTTCTCATTGCAGTCATTGCTGNTTCGTTCTAGTCCAGTTTCTGCCAGCCAAGTTGTTACTCTGGTGTTGTCCTCCACTTCTCATTGCAGTCATTGCTGCGGCTATGGAAAATGTTTCATCCATAGATACGTTACGGTAATATTATGGGCATACCTTTCGTAGCTGTTACACAAATCATTAGTACTCAAAAACCGAATTAAGGAAAAGGTTTTCAAGTAAGTGAAAATTTTTATGATATTAACCAACATATATGTGTTATTACTAAATGCTCATATTTCACAAATTTTAAAATTTAACGCAGCTTGCGGACTAAACGAATTGTAATAATGTTTTCCTCTTAATCGACCGTTCATACAAACTACGTGGATTTCCTTCTTTACAAGACATGAAGTTTAAATATTTGATCGGCTAAAACGTAATAATACTAAGGGGGGGTCATTCACTAACTATGACTTTTCACCAACAAGAGCTTGCAACAGTCAAAAATAGCACGCAAGACACTGTTAAAAAGCACTTAAGTGAAATATATATGTATATATAAATATTGTACAAATGTGTCAAGATGAAAATTCGTAGTTTTCCCTTCATGTCTTTGGAGTGAGCAGGAATTTATTATACTTACTAGTGGCGTAGCAAATTTGGTTTAATTTTAATGTCGTGTACGATATTATAACTATATAAACATATAACGTTGTGAGAAACTCCGCAGCTTTAAACTCATCACATATAAACCCCTCATATAACCATTTCACCATACTTAAAAAGCGATAGGGATAAAAATGTACGTTTTTTAATTTCTACTGTACCCTTTCTAACTGCCGTGTGCCTCCTGAATTGTTAGCAATTTGGTTAGCTCTTAATTTGACTACAACTGAACTATGACAAAACATTATTTCATTTGCTGTCTACTTATCCACAAACACTTATTCTCAGATTTGCAACAAAGCAAAACATATAGTGGTAGAGCTGTGTCGGGAACACGGCCGTGGGTTCTCCGTGAAAGCGTCCGCGCTAGTGGGTAATATTTTATTTGGAATATGGGAAGAAAGGAATGCAATGAAACAGATACGTTCGGCCCCAAATCAGCGCGCTAGCACATTGGTGTCGCGACATATACCGCCCGGAACATTTATTTCAATCGTTGTATTGGTCACAGATATATAGTGTCGGAATGTATCACGCTGCAAACGTTGCCATACCGTACCAAAGCATAACCGTTTCCATCGTGGTGCCCCGTTTGCCTATCTGATTTCAAAGACGTATTCACGTAAAAACACATCTTAGAGAGCGATAGAGATCTTACTAGTGGAATGGTTCTTTCTGCGTGCAGGATAAGCAGCTTCCAGATCACGCTGGGCGCCACCAGCAGGACTGTGGCTCAGTCTGGAACTATCACCCAGAACGCCAGGCAGGCGCTCATCCACGCCAACTGGAACTCCAACACCATCGCCAACGACATAGGCGTGCTGAGACTGACTTCCGCTGTCGCTTTATCTAGTGAGCATCTTCACTTTCCCTCACTATATGTCGTTCACGGTTAAATGAGCACTTTCGGAAGCCCTGCATAAGACCTGTTTCTTTGATCACATTGTATCCTAGTACCATATATAAATTCAACGTTGCCGTAAGCCTGATTACTTTATCTATTAGTTGGTCAAGTGAAACTGGGAAATTACTAGAAATGTAAATGTCTTACAAATTTGCTTACCCTTACATTAGAAACCATTAAAGAAACTGAGGGAAATTAAAACATTTCAGTATCTGGTAGCAAACTAGGACATTTTTTGTTAGAACTATAAAGTATTTTCATACCCAAACGAAATGATTTAAACGAAATTAAAGTAGTGTAACCCGTTTTCTGAGAACTAGGTTGTATAGAAATTTATGAATGTTTCAATTAAATTTCATATTGATTGGCTAGCCGTTGGAAAATCCATAATCAATTATAATTGTTGTGTAGACAGTTGGAGAATGGCTTCACTGATTAAGAGCATAAATGACAGCCAGAAATTAATAATAAAATAAAATACATATTTCTGCGTAAAAGTGATAATTATATTTCAGTCTACTTTCTTTTTACTTTTTTTCTACTTAGAGCATGCTTATGTTTTGAACTTCAATTTTCTTCCAAGCCTTTGTTCTGCCAAATACACATTCTGCCAAATCCTGCTATCCCAAACACTTATTTTACCAAATGACGTTTCGTCCAAGTGTAACGTCCCTTAACTACTAACTATTACTTTAAGCTTTAAACAAATGGCCCTCCATTTTGCTTATAAATGACGTACTTGATATCCAGCTTCCATATTTACCTCCGTACAACTGTTTCGCGTATGTATCAGCACCACTCGTAGTTTCTGAGTTAAAGAGTTATTTACTTTCATGTAGAGACAATGCCACTTTTAGATATTTCCCCGTCAAGTCAACACAAATGCACGACACAAAATTTATCTTCGCAAGAAGTTTTTGCTGTCTNCTTTTAGATATTTCCCCGTCAAGTCAACACAAATGCACGACACAAAATTTATCTTCGCAAGAAGTTTTTGCTGTCTTCGTCATAAATGCGACATTTATGTCTCGCATACGGCAGCTTTATTTTGCGTGTCAATAACCTCTAATAACAGAATTTCACACAAAATATGCCTGAAAAAAATAACTGCAATGCATTAACATATTATGTATTTTAAATCATTATCAATTTAATGAATTATAGCGCCCAATGTTTCCTTGGCAAATTGTAATAAGAGTTTTTCTTACGTAGATACAACTTTTATTTTACTAAATATTGCAGCCTAACTTATTTTGAGAAAGAAATTAAAAACCTTGTATTATACGTGGGACCTAAACGCATAACTTCCGCTGTTACAGAACATCATTGTTAGTTAAATAAAATATTTGAACTGCTTAAATTCTTAAACCTAGATATAGTTAATTTAATGCATATCTTATCTAACTAGTTCCTACATTGTATGGAGGGACAATTTTTCCTTTCAAGTATTTGGTTGGAGACATTAAGATGATTAATTTAAATACGCAACGCTATCCTTGATTCAAAAATATAATTGGTATATTACAGCAAATATAATATGTTAAAAGAAAACCAAATATTTTGAAAGTATTTTATCTAGATACCCACTTAACGATATAGAGAATCAGAAGTTCTGATNTAAAAGAAAACCAAATATTTTGAAAGTATTTTATCTAGATACCCACTTAACGATATAGAGAATCAGAAGTTCTGATATACCATGGATTGTTATGGGAAATAACACATGTTTGCTGCTCGTGTTGCAGACACCATCAACGCCATCAGGCTTCCTCGCAACGCCCAGGCTAGCACAACCTTCGCTGGAGCAGCAGCCATCGTCAGTGGCTTCGGAAGAATTAACAGTGGTAAGTTAACCACAGTGTGGCGAAGATAGAAGCATTCACCAGATTTTGCAGATAACATTTTTCCCCACTTTATATAAATATATTTACTACTGTACAAAGCGTCTTCGGAAAATTTGACATTTGAATCTGAAAAAAGTATAATCTGGTTTATTCAGAGTGGAATGCATTTGAGTAAACAATTTTAAGCAATTTTATTTCCTTTTGCTTTCGTGAGATGAATTTTGTTGAAAGTGCAATATCCTCCACCGAAGCTAACTTGCTAGGATATTTTGAAGTGCTAGGTAGAAATTAACATTAGTTTCAAAGGCGTTCTACTCAAATTTTTCCAGAGCTTAGTGGCAAGTATGTAATCTCTCCATATACATTACAGTGCCTTATCTATTACATGAGAAGAACGTCGACTAGAAAACAATAGCTTAGAGACTATGTAAAAATGTCTGAATATTGCAAAATACGTAACAGCTCTATGAGTTCTAAGAAGGGTGATAATTATTGTATCATGCTTTTCTTTTCAGCCAATAACCTAGTATCTGCCAACCTCTTGTTTGCTAACGTGAATATCATCACAAACGCCGTTTGCGCTAGCACTTTTGGCGCCAGCATCCAAGCTACCAACATTTGCAGTATCGGAACCAACGGAAGGAGCCCTTGCAACGTAAGTTATTCCTTATCTTGTGTAGTGTGACCAATTACATGAAAAAAATCACCGTTATGCTGTTCACATGTAATCATTGAACCCTGGTTGCAAGAAATAATTAATTAATGCTTTAAAATGATATTGCACAATATATGATTTTAAAAATCAGTTACTTGAAACATGTATTAGGGTATTTCTCAAAATTAATAAAGTTACCACAGTAGATAGGTACACCCGATCCGCGGACAAGGGCTGAGGGCTGTGGATCCGCTGCTATCTTGTAATTTCCCGTTTTTCCTTTAAAATTTCCCGATTTTCCCTTAAAATATCCCGTTTTTCCTACAAATTTACCACTCTCCCCTTGAAATATGTCTTTTTCCCTCCAAAATTTCTTATTTTCCTAAACATTTGTCGACTCTTTTCATGATGGATAAGTTTCACGTGCAGTGTTGGGCAGGGGGGTGGGGGATTTGGAGCGTTGAGAAAGGGAGGGGGGTATAATGTTACATGTTCCTCGAATTTTAAAATTTTTTGTGACATTTCTCGTTTTTTAATAATTTGCATGGTATGTGGTTTGTTCGGGCGGTGTGGTGAGTGTGGTTAAAACGTTATATGTTTCTCAATTTTTTGAATCTATTCTTCTTTCTTGTGTGATTTTTCTCGTTTTTTTATGTTTGGAAAGTGATTAGGCAGGTGTATGGGTTGATGGGTAGGGTTGTGGGATAAGAGTGAGATTAATATTATATGTTCCTAAACTTTTTTTTTTTTTTGCAATTTGTCTATACTTTATAATATTTGCTAGGGGCTGGGGCTAGAGACGGGGTGAATTTAGTGTGGTGGTATGTGTTTGAGGTTAAAATGTTATGCTCTTCNTTTTTTTTTTTTTTTTTTTTTTTTTTTTTTTTTTTTTTGCGATCATTTCCGAATTTTTGTGAGTAGGTGGATTGCAATGAGGAGGTGGTTGGTTGGCAAGGGTGGGGTTTTTTAGGATTATGGGGTGAGTGTGAGATTAACATTATATGTATCTCTATTTCAAAAAATTGGTTTTTTATTTTATAAGAATTGCCTGAAGACTGGGTTGGAGAAGGGTTTGAGGGGATTGTGGTTGTGGGGTAAGCAACTGAATGGTGTCTAATGTTATATGTTATCGGATTTTTTCTTTGAGGTTTTTATATATTTTTCATGTTTGGTCGGTGGGTAGAGGGCGACGTAATTTTGGTGGGATGAATGTAAGGTTAACGGGATATTTTCTTCAATTTTAGAAGAAAAAAAAATTCCCATCATTCACGATTTTTTGTGACAGGATTGCTTTTGAATAGGTGGTGGGTGGTTTCTTAGGGTGGTGAAGAGAGTGTGATTTTTACGTTATATGTTCCTAGATTCAAATTTTTTCTATTTTTTTATTTAATTTTATAAGAAATTTTTTTATTTTTTTAATTTAATTTTATAAGAAGAAACTTTTTATATTTTTATATTTTTTATTTATATTGTTAGAATTACTATAAGGCGTGGGGGGATACGAAGTGATAGAATGATAATGGTGGGGTGAGCAACAGAAGGGCGTCTAATTTGATGTTACTAGAATTTTTTTTTTTTTTAAAGTTTGGTAATTTTTATTTGTTTCTTATGATTGGGCGGTGGGAAGGGTGTGAGGTCAGCTTGACTAGGGTTCGGTGAGGGGGTGGTGGCTTACAAGTATTCAGCATGTCCCCCAAATATTTCAAATGGCTCGAAAATTGGCTTTCGGGGACTCCCAGTCAGCCACATTGAGTTGCAAACACTTTTTTTCTAAAATTTTTGGAAAAATGGGGAAAACAATACATTTTGTGGAGAAAATGGAAAATGTTAAAGGAAAAACAAAAATTTGCAGATACACCGCCCTCATCCCTTGTTCTCGGATCGGCTATACATATCTACTTACCAATTGCCACCTGAAAATATCTTAACACGTAATTAATACAATCATTAAAACACTGCACCACAGTCAGTAAAAAAAGTACTACCAACTGGCTATAGCTATTTGTAACATACGATACTTGGTATCTCGTACGGGTCTCGATAATGAGCAAATTCGGAAAACAAGGAACAGTTTTGCATTAAGTATTGGGAATGAAAATTGAAAGTCAATTTAATAAATTACTCAGTACTCCTTGAAATAATTTTTCACTGTATTGTGTCAAATTAATTTCACGAGAAAATAAATTCTATACAAAATTTTTTTGAGAAAAATTGCCGCAGAATTTTATATACAATTGGGTAAACGGTTGTCTCTAACATGTTTAATGTGATATGTTAGTAAATAAAGAAAATAACCAACTTGAAGAATAATAAACAGGTATTAAACAAGTGTAGCTATATTCTCTTTCAATAATTTTTTTTGTAATCCTGATTTTATCGAGACTTCTATTCAGTTAATACATAGCGTCCACATATTTTTGGTACAGACTTTGTTTTGGCTTGGTTATAAATAGTAAAATACAAATTTTTAACATCTAAATGAACTTATAATTANTTTTTTACATCTAAATGAGCATATAATTGACCTTCCGGCATGTTCTTCCTTACAGGGTGATAGCGGTGGTCCTCTGGTTATCCAAGAAGCCGATGGACTGTTCACCTTGGTCGGGGCTGTGTCCTTCGGTATTCAGAACTGCCCAGCTAACTCCCCCGCATCCTACGTCCGAACAAGCAGGTACCTCGCCTGGATCTCTGCCAGCACTGGCATCGCCATCCGAGCTTAAACCCACAACTTTGTGGCGTGAAGTTCTTACCTTTAAAAAAATGTATACAACTAGAATGTTTAAAAATTAAAACTATTTGGAAACAAACCTAAATATTTTATTCCTTTCCAACCAACTACAAAAACGTTTAAAATTGTCAGTGTTTGAAAACGTAAAAATAAGAAACTGAGGACAGAGGAACATGAAAAACGGTAATTGGAAATTATATTATCACAAATTTTGACTTTTGAATGACTGGGTTATTCAAGCAAGAGAAAATACAATCAATATAAATGAAATGGAATATATGTAACGTAAATAAAATAGTGCTTTGAGACAACTTTAAGACATCCTTGAATATCTGTACCAGTAGGAAACGATATGGCCAGTCAAGTTTTTGGCCACATCAGACCCACCACAAAGAATCCACCGCACCGGCACTCTTGAAGAGGCAGAGGCTGCGATGATGTGATCAGACACCTGACCAACCGGGTTTCGATTTTCAGCAGGTGCACACACCTGAATGTTTGCAAGTAGGGAACGTGAAGGACTCGCCGTTGTCCAGGGAGCTTTCTCTGGGTTCTTCGCTTCTTTACATTCCGTCGCTGCCCCCTCCAACGACGCTGAATACTAAACTGCCTTGTACTAGAAATTGCTGCCTGAAAATTGCAATATACTTTTCCTGAAATCGAATCAAGTATTCACGAGACCAATATACCTGCCAATGAAACGTTGCACTGCAAGATTGTTTAATATCGGAGCCATAACTCCAAGTTCTAACGGGAATTGTCACGTAATGCTATCTTGCAAAATGATGGAAAATGGGACCTTGCGTGGAAACAGTNTCCAAGTTCTAACGGGAATTGTCACGTAATGCTATCTTGCAAAATGATGGAAAATGGGACCTTGCGTGGAAACAGTTCATGGTTGTGATATATACCTACAGTAAGCATACAAAGTTAAGTTGTAATTGATTGCATAGTTTCGACTATCAGACATACTAGGCTAAAATGGGTATATGGCTGCAATTTTGAAGGTAAGTGTCTTACCTACTTAAAACACACTAATTTACATAACCTCCCTCAGTTCTTCTTGTTTGCTGTATGAAAGTATCCAGTCATTTGTTTCACGAGATATGCGAAATACTTTTTTATTCGTGTGGTGCTATTTTTCAAAATGACACACTTATGTTTATATGTGCCTTTGATGTCTCGTATTTTAACTTCAATCACCAACATGTAAGGAAATAAATACTGTTCTAATTTCAAACAACTTAAATATATATTTATATACATCTTACGCTATTACAAAACAGCAGAATATCACGCAACCAATGTGACCCAAAATCATTACCCATGAAATATGTAATTAATAAATGTCCCTCGAAGTAATTGAATGCGCCGAAAAATATAGTTTTTCTAATTTGATACAGAATTCTTTTAAAAACAGAAACATAATAAATATAGTAGCTTGATACGTTCTGCTCGTTCCTGAAATGATATCATATTACTATACAAGCAGTATAAGCAAAAAATTGTAATTATTTATGCTGCAATACAGCATTTATATTTAAAGGCTTTAAGATGTTTGTTCTGGCAGAAAGAAATATTCTGTCGCCTTTCTCCATTCAAATNCAGCATTTATATTTAAAGGCTTTAAGATGTTTGTTCTGGCAGAAAGAAATATTCTGTCGCCTTTCTCCATTCAAATATTGCTTGGAGCAAACAGCACGGCACAAAGAGTAACCTGAATTACAGGCTGACCATCATAAGCTGCCGGAGAACATTCAATATTCAATGAACAATAAGTAATTTGGTTCAAAACTTGTGATATTTTTTTGTGCATTTTACTAATCTGAATACTTTGAATTGGAAATTTATAGCAACCACAAATAAAGTGCCTGACAAAGTTGCTTCGTGAGTTAGTCCAAAATCTAGGTTTGGTTAGGTTAGGTAGGGCTGTTTTGGTTACCGAAGGTAGGCTCAAAATTAAAAATTCAAATCACAAAACATTTATAGTTTCACGGCTATGATTCATATTATTGTTTCATATAACAATTAAAATTATTATATCTACAACTTTTGTATTAACAATATAATTAACATACAATTCATGATTCTTAAATTTTATGCTACATACACCAAATTAGCATTAACATAAAGACGTAAACCTAACCTGATGGAGGAGGAACGTCGTGATTTTCTGAATCGGAAGGCAGTGCTGGGGGAATGTATTCTATACCAGATACAGGGAACACTTCAGACGCAGGCCCCTCAAGCATGCCAGATATAGAAACTGATGACCTGCTACCATCACTTGAAAAATAAATAATTTCGTGTTCATAAAAACGCTCTTCATTTATGGCAGGCCTCCATCCACATACCCAGTTGGGATGAGTGGCTTCCACGACTCTTAACAGCATTTACATAGTTCCATATCTTGTTAATTTGTTGTTAATTTCCTGTTAACAATAGCAAAATGAAAATATATTTTTAGCAATAAATTGTGTTAATTGTAAAAAAAAATAATAGAAATGCTGTATTATTGATCTTCCAGTACAAATTTATTAACCGAATTTTCGAAAAAGATGCTGATGCACGTTACTAAAACACACCACCAAAGAAAAATTTAGTTACTTATAAGACTTCTTGGGTGTGTTTTCAACAGGGATTTGTTCAAGTATGTGCGAATTGTATTCGCTCTTGCTAGTATGAATACGAAGTTTTAAAGTTATGAGTGTGTTAATACGAAGCTCATGGTAATAGGGTAATATAATTTTACACTGTCTGCGATAATACAGGATCACATTATATGTCGAAAACTAATAAACAAATTTTCGCCAAATTTGGCATGTAACTATACTACGGTGGGCTTTCTAAACGTATACGATTTAGATTGATTAAGTATTTATTTTCAAAATGGTGGCCATACAAATATTTTATATTTTTCTAACATATAGTTCAAACAATTTTGACCGAATTTTGTGTGCTAATGTTATCTATCACACGCATCATATGTGCCAACACATATTCAATAATATTTTGTCTGCCATTTTGTAAGGCGGAGCTACACTAATTGAGTTTTCATGTAATTTCTCAGAAAAGAATTTACCAATTCCTACAAAATTTGGCAAACAAGTATACAAAGGCAAGTAATGTCAACTGGTGTGTGTTACATCGGACGTTTATTTTAAACATGGCAGCCATATAGCTTTTTATGCCTTAGTATGCTAAATCGTCGGAACCATGCATTAAATTCCAACTTAACTCTATTTATTGGCAGTGTATAATACAACAACCAAATGTGTCCACACAAGTCGCTTTCGTCCATCTTTTGGTCAGAAAGCATTGCACGAGAAATGAAGATAAAGGTGTCGTAATTCCGGAGAAAACCAGCAGATGCCCAACAAATTTGGCATACATAAAGCACTACTGCAGACCATGTAAAACAACTTGTTTGGTGTTAAATATATGTTCTTTTCAAAATGGTGGCCATTTAATTTCATTAGTTCATATCCACGAATCTACGAAACAAGTTTAACTTTCCTTTGTATCTAGCAGTATCTATTAGAACAATACAATGTGCCTACACAAAGCCTTTCTCCGCCATTTTGTAAGAAAACAACACATGAAAATTAACTTTTAATGTCACATCTCCGGAAAAAAACAACCTAATCTCACCAAATTTAATGAAAAATCTTTTCTGTGGTAGGCCATATTAATTTGCATTTTTTATGTTTTTCCGGCAATAATTTTCAGAGTGGCGGTTATCATTACNTGGCGGCCATATAAACATTTTATATCATTATCTCATATCCATGAAACTAAAAAACAATTTTAACTATAGTTTGTATGTTAGCAGTATCTATTAGAACAATTAATTTTGCCTACACAAAGCCGACGGAATATAAAGAAGCGAAGAACCCAGAGAAAGCTCCTTGGACAACGGCGAGTCCACCACGTTTCCTACTTGCAAACATTCAGGTGTGTGCACCCGCTGAGAATCGAAACCCGGTTGGTAAGAAGACAGGTGTCTGATCACGACATCATCGCAGCCTCTGCCTCTTCAAGAGTCGAGACTTCGACTTGTTCTGATATTAGTTCGAAACTATAAAACCGATTTTAAATTACCTTTGTTTACTCTATCTATGACAATAATCGAATATGCTAATGCATAAAATTACGCCCTCCATTTTGAATATCATCACATGAAATAACGGAGTTTGTGCGCCATATCTCGAGGACAATTCAACGATTCCCGCCAAATTTTACGTGCGAGCAGTGCCACGGAGGGTATGTAAACCAACGTGTTTAAGGTATGGCAGGCCTTTTATTAATGGTTTTAGAATAAACAATTAAATTTAATATGATGTATATATTTAACAAATCAACACTATTTAACCAAACTTTATAAAATAACAGTATTCACTAGAATCATTAATTTAACATACATAGATCCCTTTTTATTGTCCTTATTGCAAAATAGTGATAGATGAGAAAATTGAATGTCTTACTATATTTCGAGAACAATTCAACTAATTTCCACCAAATTTTGCACATTATTAGTGCTTAAGAAGACCATGAAAACTTACATGATATTTGTGTGATCAGATAAAGTTTTTCAAAGTGATGACCATGTAAATGTTCTGATAACATTGTTATTTATATTAAACTATTTAATCAAATTCAGCTAAAATTTTGTGAAGCCGGTATTTATTAGAACCATAGTATACATACCTTTCTTAATGAAATTTCGTAAGATAGCACAAAATTGGAAAATTAGTTTTTTTTCCATATTTCAGTGACCAATAAAACTATTTCCACCAAATTTTTCACACAAGTAGTGCCACAGTAGGCCATGTAAAGTTACGTGTTTTCAGTGGGTCAAACACTTGTTTTCAAAATGACGACCCCGTAAGTATTTCAGGTTTGTAAACACTACCACTCAAAATATTAGACTCATTACATCCGAAGTTGATGCTCCGAATCCGATTTCCGTAATGCATTTGATTGCACGCCAGCTCATGGTAAACGTTTTTCTCGGTACGAGTCCAGGGAAAAGAACGTGTGTTTTTGTCATTGTCTCACAGTGGATGCATATGTTTGTGGTTTCATCTAAAATGATTTTTATGTCAACCAAGCGTCAAAGCCTACCTACCTTTTAAAAATGCCATTAAAACTTTTTCGCGCCCACAGTACCGTTGCTCCGTCATCTGGAGTATACACAAGTTTACCGTCGCAACTATCGGCGAACTATCGGCCACTATGGACGTCATTCAACTTGCCTTTCCCTTCAATTGTGTAAAACGCAATTTCGGCTGAGCACTGAAAAGTTGTCTATTCAAAATATTGTTGCGGGATGCGAACGAGATATTTTTTCAAAATACTTAACTGACATAAAATACCCTGTGTGGCTAGAAGTCATTAGCCATCCCTTTGCTCCCCGTTAACATGAACAGTATGACAATATATGAGGAAAGTCACAAACATTTGACTCACATGTTTGCTATGAAAGTGAGGCAAAAGAGAGAGAGAGAGAGAGAGAGAGAGAGAGAGAGAGAGAGAGTTGTGTGCATTCGAATGGGCGTAATCTTGGTTGTCCACAATTAACTCATTTCGTCACAGATATTTATTAGAACTTAAATGTAAATATAGCTTATAATCACTGCAAATATTTACAGTACAGACATGATTTAGTTTATGTTCTTCAAAAATATTCTANGAGAGAGAGAGAGAGAGAGAGAGAGTTGTGTGCATTCGAATGGGCGTGATCTTGGTTGTCCACAATTAACTCATTTCGTCACAGATATTTATTAGAACTTAAATATAAATATAGCTTATAATCACTGCAAATATTTACAGTACAGACATGATTTAGTTTATGTTCTTCAAAAATATTCTANATAAATATAGCTTATAATCACTGCAAATATTTACAGTACAGACATGATTTAGTTTATGTTCTTCAAAAATATTCTAAAAATATTTTTAGCAAATAAATCTCCCTTATTAAAAAAACCTTTTTCTCCAGCAGTATATTTAACAATGTATTCGAAAATGGAATTTATTTAGTTTACAGTACTATATAAACACTACAGAAATTTTGTATGAGACATGGAATATGTTATATAATGTAACCCAGCATTTGGAGTTTATATAGGCCTAATGATTTAAAAATATACTATGTATAAGTAAACAAAACTACAAAAGTGAAAAATAAAAAATTATACATTTGATATTCTTATTAATCCATTTAGACAAGTATTTCCCAAAGTATGCGTCGCGAAACACTGGTGTGTCGCAGACTAAAATTTGTTGGTCCCCGAAAAATGTAATTTCATACATAAATATATGCATGAGTTATAAATTCTGGAATTAAGAACCTACACACATGCAATGCAACTGTCAATCAGACGTAAAATACTACGCAGGGTACGCAGTGAGTGCGGCACGCACTCGCGCCGACCGATACAATGTGAACATGATGGAACAGCGAAAAGGTACGTTTCTCGTATAAGTCCCGATCTTTGGCTTATTTTTAATGTGTCACGGTTCACAGAACTTTGGGAATCACTGACATAGACTATTATAAACAAATTAATATTTATTTAAGTGATAGTTCTATATAAATAAGAAAATAAAAGACGTTATGAATATTTAAGTATGCTATCTTCATCACTAATTCAGAAAATATTAAAAGAAATACTTGATAATATATGTTTCCCAGCGAAAGATGCTTACTATCTCTTGAAATATTAAGTTTGACTTTTACATAAGTTGCTTTATATTTATTAAAAGAAATAGGTTCGTGGGCAGTTGGCCATATATATATGAATGTATATATATGTACGTATAGCGTACCTGTTTGACCACTCAAACTTGTTTTGGAAATACCCGCATGAATTTCTTCGGAACGGTTCACGTAACACTGTTCTGACGAGGCGACTTTTAATGTTGATTTAAACCTGCTGATTCGCAACTAGTTTTATCAAAACATTAACAGCTAATTGCTGTAAAGTTTCTTGCAAACATAGAGTGGGAATGCCAAATTTCTTAATGAATTGGGATGATNGTTAACAGCTAATTGCTGTAAAGTTTCTTGCAAACATAGAGTGGGAATGCCAAATTTCTTAATGAATTGGGATGATATTGCCAACCACGTTCTTTGATGTGTAAGTTCTCCGTTGCACAAATAACTAATTCCCGACTTGTTACTTTATTGCATGTACTTTACTATATTTTCAACTACAAGCATTTTAAAACTGGGGGCGGACAACTTCCTTAATAATTGCATGAGGGAAAAGTGATAATCAGATTTTCATCTTTTATTTTCGGAGTTTGTCGGTGTTGTTAAAAAAATTATATAGGCAAATGATTTGTTGCTATGGAATATTCTAAATTCAATTTTCATATATTTCCAAATACAAGTACAAACAGAACATACGATATTATACACATATCCCACTATATTATATTTATTTATTGGAGGCAATATACCTAAAGATGAAGTTTATTAAAACTGATTGTTACATAAAAATTTCACTTTTATTATGTGTGATCTGCAATTACTAATAGTATTATATTTATTTAAAAGGATTCATCGCAGCTGATAAAATCACACATGTAGACTCCTGCAACTTGCGCGATGGCATTTATAATAGTAAAACAGGCCCACCCAGCAGAACACTTTCTAAAAGCTAACGAATAAAAAATAATTGGTTTGGCGATAACGAATATAAAACTGCAGTGTTTAAACTTTCATTTATTCAGGCATAACCGACAATACTTTCCTACGAGTTCCGGTTTTAATAACAAGAATTCCAGTTGCATCTTCAATTGTTGCCGCTGAAAGTTTGGGGATGAACGTCTTTTNATTCCGGTTTTAATAACAAGAATTCCAGTTGCATCTTCAATTGTTGCCGCTGAAAGTTTGGGGATGAACGTCTTTTACGAGGGTATTTCTCTACTTACAGAAGATGTGTATAAAATGCGGGAGCGTCATGATTCGAGCCAGTGAAGAAATGCGGAGAGGAAAACCGACATACATTCTGGGACACAAGTATAAGCACAGACGCTGAAACAGGTGAACAAATACTATTATATTAATGTATTGAATAAACGTTGAAGTTCAAAAAGAAATATAAAATATATAGTACGAGTATATACACAGTAGTNTATATTAATGTATTGAATAAACGTTGAAGTTCAAAAAGAAATATAAAATATATAGTACGAGTATATACACAGTAGTGAGGTACAAAACTATACACTTAAAACAGAACTGAAAGCTTTTGAATACAGAATATACAAGTTATCTTGTACGGACTGCTACAACGTGGGCAAAAGGGTAGGCACATCTATAGGTTGAGTGTTATTAGAAGTAAATTTGCACTGAATTAGTACATTGTTGGCTTCCCTTTTCTTTTAACAACGGCTTTAAGTAAATTTTTCATTGAATCAATCAAGTTTCCAGTGATTGTGGTCCTTATTCCATGCCATTCGTGAAGAAATATCGCCTTCAGTTGGTCGTTGCTTGTTAGGCCTATACTGTGTTTCGCACGAGTCTGNCATGCCATTCGTGAAGAAATATCGCCTTCAGTTGGTCGTTGCTTGTTAGGCCTATACTGTGTTTCGCACGAGTCTGCCCAGTTTCTCCAAAATATGTTCTATTGTGTTAAGTTCGGGTTATTGTGGTGGAGTATGGAGTTGATGAGTGATGTTAAACACGATNCCAAAATATGTTCTATTGTGTTAAGTTCGGGTTATTGTGGTGGAGTATGGAGTTGATGAGTGATGTTAAACACGATCCACAGACGAGTTTATTCAGCTGTATGTTTTGGATAATAGTCCTGCTGCAAGTAAAAATCATTTGCCAGACCCAGCTTCTCGGCACTCGCTGTTAGATGATGAAGAATGTGTTTTTACATAAACTTACACATTTTCCCAGCAATAAATACAAGTTCCCCACACCTTAAGCTATCATGCAGTGCCATAACATAACGCCACCACCTCCGTATTTTACAGAAGGCTGGATATTTTGCAAATCCCTTCTGTATTTCGTTTTCTCCATACCAAAATTCGGCAATCATTCTGGAAGATATTAATACTCTCGTCTCAAAAAATATAATTCTTCCAGAACTCCGAGCCCTTCGTGACGTATTAATTTGTTAATTGCAATTTCTTCTTCCTATTCCCGTAATGGATAGGCCTGTATGGTTTTTTTCTTGGCATTCTTGCACGATACCCGTATGAATTTAGCAATCTTCGTATGGTGCAGGTATGGACGTCTTTATCTCCATACTCGTGTATTTCAGCTGCTGTTTGTGTGGCTGAGATTTTAGGATTTTTTTTCACTGTTCGAACTACTTTTCTCTTCCNTCGTGTATTTCAGCTGCTGTTTGTGTGGCTGAGATTTTAGGATTTTTTTTCACTGTTCGAACTACTTTTCTCTTCCTTCTGCTGTCAAGCTTTGGTGGTCGCCCGTTTCGCACGTTATTAATCACAGTGTTGCGTTCGCTGAAATTTTTCACNTTCTGCTGTCAAGCTTTGGTGGTCGCCCGTTTCGCACGTTATTAATCACAGTGTTGCGTTCGCTGAAATTTTTCACTATTGTGCGAACTGTAAAGCGACTACGCTTTAAAATTTGTGCAATTTATCCATACGATGTGTACTGTTTATGCAGATTCACTATAATGTNGTAAAGCGACTACGCTTTAAAATTTGTGCAATTTATCCATACGATGTGTACTGTTTATGCAGATTCACTATAATGTATCTTTATGCAAGGTTCACCTCGTTACCTTTCCGTCCCATGTTACTTCTCACTATACATAATGTTTGTTTCGTCACTGAGGATGTCTTAAGCCCACAGTTGACAACTGTATAGTCGGTACCGTTGCATTCCACGTGATGTGCCTACACTTATGTCCTAGTAGACAGCGCTCCTAGAGGATGTTTGCATACATTATTTCCATGGGTGTTTTCAATTTTCAATATCTGTGGGCGGTTTAATGTACTACACATAGGAGGCTTTCCCCTGCGTATAATGTGTATTCGTAACACACATAGTGTGAAGTGAACATGGATTTAATTACTGAAGTTCCTCTGTGCATATACTTTTCTCCCTTACTGTATATTATAGTGTCCTAGATCATAACATGGTCAGGAGGATGCCAATAATAAATAGAAATGTTGTAAGTGAATACTTTAAAACTTCTAATTTTTTTCATATTATTTTCTATTGTGAAATAACAAATGGAGTCAGAAAAGCATGTACAGATTTAAAAATAAATGGTTTACAACTACTAGTAATACCGATGCCGGAGAAAAAGTTACTGTAGAATCACATTGTTATTATATTTATGTAAAAAAAATTTAATCAAATTTAAAAGTTTTATTTAGAAAAATTAATTTTAAGCAATACATCATTGAAATAGAATTTCCATCAAAATGTAATAGGAAATACTCTTAAAATCTGGTTTTATTGCTACTAAACATAGTAATTTAATTTAATTTATAACAAACTTAGTTAACAAGGTCTCAGTACATTAAGCTGGCTAGTAAATTACATTCAAGTAAATCGTCTCAATGTTTTAAACTAAAGGCAGGATTTATTTATTATTCCAATTTGATAAAGACGCTGATAATAAAACGGGTAACCATGAGCCAATAAAAATTTGTTAGACTTTACCACAATAATGATTTTAATAAACCATTGGTTCTTGAGAAAGGTGATCAAATTTTAAGTATTTAACTATGTTGATGGTGGGAATATTTTTGGGTTATAAATGTTTTTTTTAGATTTATCACTACTTTATTTTTAAATTTTTTTTGGCACTACTGGTAGACCACAATGATTGGGTAGTTTATAGCAGGAGTGCATCGCCGCGATGGTTTAGGCTGGCGTTTCACGAAAGGCCGCTCTACCATGGGTTCAGTGTTCCACTTCCATGAAATGTGCAGTTTCTGTTAGTGTTCGGGAGCCGTCCCTGTTGGGAAATCTGGACACAACAGGGAAGTGGTCGGCCCCGGATCATCAATCTNTGTTAGTGTTCGGGAGCCGTCCCTGTTGGGAAATCTGGACACAACAGGGAAGTGGTCGGCCCCAGATCATCAATCTAACTATCGCTGGCTCACCAATTGCCGCGGCCATATATGTATAAGGGACGCATTTTACAGGGTTGAGAATTCGATGGCCTGGCACAAAATAATACGGATCGGAGCTGCAGAGAGCACGTGTTTTTGCCTTGGTGGGTACTTATGCGTGCCTATGTTCGAGTTGTAATTGGCGTCGGTGAGTCTTTTAAGTGCGGGAATACGATGTAAGTTTTTAGAAAACGGGTTGTCCAAATGTAAGATGTGTGTTGTTACTCCAGCCACGGGTGGTGTTAACCTTCTGATGTGTAGTCCGATGGAAGGGAGGGGCTGATGTGGTTCGTCGAGTGACGTTTAGCCTGTGACATAGTGAATTCATTGAACTTAAGATTAAGGTAGGGATCCTTAGGTTGCGATTATTAACGAAATCGAGGTGTTTAGGAAATTTGGCATGGAACTCAAGCTTATATGTAACGTCGAATTATTTTGGATTCAACAGAGTACTAATTGAGTTTTGCTTAATAAATAAAGTTTTCATATATCTAGCTAACGGTTTTGGAAGTAGGTGAGATTTAAACTTAGTCTATTTGATTCGAAAGCCTTGCAAAATAAATNATATCTAGCTAACGGTTTTGGAAGTAGGTGAGATTTAAACTTAGTCTATTTGATTCGAAAGCCTTGCAAAATAAATCTGGCAATTTTTGACGATAATAAGCTGCCTTGTTTTATGTTTTCGAGACCTCCTAAAAATCAGTTACGGTATTGATTAAGAGTAGAGCATTCATCGTAGCCGTTGAATGTGGTTTAAATTTTGCAGTTAGCCTCGGCCGCCCTGCAGGGGACGGAAATTAGAGCAAGTTCCTGGGTCTTCGGGATAAAATATTCGGTCTGTAAGTCAAGTAGCCATTGTTTTATGTTCCTCTTAATTAATATTTGAGTCTCTAAGCTAAGGAACTTTCCAATCTTAGTAGGTTTTAATACATGTTGAAGATAAGGAGCTGTGTAGGGGGACAATAGTACTGTGACATTTATGTTTGGTGGAGTTGTGCTGGTTAGTATTTAAGTAATTCGAGTGTCCTGCTGGGAATAGGCAAAAAAAAATATATTACGTTAAATGTGATAGTTTTTGGGTATTGTTCAACTGAAGTTAGTGCTAAAGCAGGAAATAGTAAACATATTCTTTTAATCTGTAATAAGTTAGCAAGTGTTTGTTTTGGTTATTGTGCGAACATAGTTAGGTAGAAAGATGTTTTATTTATTGTAGCTGATAGCAATGCATTATTCAAAACGGGTGTATTTTACATGTTAAGTCGTAAATCATTACAAGAGGTGTTAAGTGAGTAATGTAAAAATAAACGAGGGCTAGAACTGTAGAGAATAAGGCTGTGTACGAATTCGCCTGCAGTACATACTTGTGCGTACCTGTCCCTGGACGTGACATAATGAGTGCTGTTCGAATTGCAAGTGAAGTATGCAAGTATACAAGTACACGAAGATGTATACTTCTCGCGTGCATGCGATATATGTGCCGCCATTTTGAGAAGCAATTTGTTGGTTACAAATAATGTTAGACGTTATTATTTTATTTAAAGTTTAGTAGGGCAACATTACTACTTCGTAGAATATAATTTTGTATTGAGTTAATAATAATCGTTAAGTGCCACCTTTAAAAATATCTAAACAATAAATTATAATTTGGCCTGTGCTCATGACCTGCAAAGCTAAGGTTAAACAAGCAATCAAAATTGCAAACTCATTACAATCAGCAAGACAAAAAATTTAATATAAATAAGATTTTAATTTTATTTATTCCTTGATTTAACCCAGTATTTTTCGGCAACTATCAAGTTCTTCGTAGGAATACGTATTCATTGAAAGTAATTAGTTGGCTATCGGATGCTGCCGAAAGCACTAGACTGCCTGTCCAAATTCATCAGGTTTGGTACCGAGGGTAAGTAAGGGTACTTGCACTATACGTGGTTGGTGCTGATGGTTGTTGTTGTTGATGTTGATGGTTTTCGGTTTGTGTGCGATAAGGTTCATGGCACAATAGACAGTGTTGGCGTTGGCGTAAACTGTTTCGCGGTTATACCAACAGATAGCAGAAAAATCTTAAGAAAGGCAAACCAATTGTTTTAATTGGCTATTCCTGGAATCTGAATTTTTATAACTAAGTGGACGAAACTTTAGTTGCTATGATTTTAACTTTTTTAAATAAAGTTATTTTATAAAAGTCGTTTTTAAAACATTTTAATTTTTTCTTAACACCAACACTGTATCTTAAAAAATAATAATATTCACATAGCAAACTCCAATATGTTTGTAATCATGTAATTGCTTCTTAAAAGCTTGCAAATAAAATAAATTGGCATGGATTGCTCTAATTATATGTTCCTACACATTAGAGTTTTAATAAATATTGCTGGTTACTTATTAACAAAATATATAATCAGATCGAGATAAATGTTTTGATTTTCACGATTATATCACGGCATTTCAAAGCTTTTCTACTGTCAATCGTTCATAAACTAGAGAACGCTCTCTGATTAGTCGATTGGTGGTAAAAGTTCAATAAGTATATTCCCACTCTCTATTACCCCAACCACCATCACCAACAACAACACCAACCACCAATCGAGAGTTAAAATGATTTTAGTACCAACCACCAACCATCAACATCAAACACCCACGGCCTATTGTGCTACCAATAACAACCACCAACACCAACCGCCTGTTGTGCCAGGGCGTATAAGAATGCAAAGATGCAAGTACACCAGTATATACCTGAATTCGGACACGGCTTATTCTCGAGTGAAACACGAGGGAATAGGGCTTATGTAATTTATAGGGTTAGGTTAATTAGTTACATAGGTGCTCTATGAATGCATGTGTTTATGAAACCAGCATGTAGATAGCATATCTCCAGAGAAGCTTCTTTATTAAGTCGTTCACAACTGCAAAGCACACTTTTGGTTGTTGTGGACTGGTTGTTGTTAAATTGTTTCTAATGGAGAAGGGACATTGTAGGAATTCAATTAAACATACTGTGGCAGAAGTTTTGTTTCGGATAATGAATATTATTTTGCTTGGTTGCTGTAGCTCTCAGAGTCTTGTATGAGATCATTGGTTTGACATTTTGGAAGTATACCAGGACTGAGGCTTCATTCCCGCTGGCACCCTGAAATCTTTTTCGTAATACTGTTCTTTTTTAATTGTAAATACCAACACAACAGTGCTCTGAGGGGTTGTTTCTGAGGGCACAAGTCCAGTTGGCCAGGGGAAAATATTGGGTTAGAAAAATTTTGTTTCTATATTTATCACTGCTCTGTGGTCTCAAAGGTTTAGGCTGGCGTTTCACGAAAGGCCGTTCTACCATGGGGTCAGTGTTACACTTCCATAAAATGTGCCACCTTGGCCGGTGGTCGGTGGCCGTTCCTGTTGTGAAATCTGGACACNACTTCCATAAAATGTGCCACCTTGGCCGGTGGTCGGTGGCCGTTCCTGTTGTGAAATCTGGACACAACAGGGAAGTGGCCAGCTCCGAGTCATCCTCAGAAGTCTCGTTGACTCAGCATTTGTTGTGGCTAGATATGTATAGCGGACGCGGTTTACAGGGCCAAGGAGTCTATGTCCTGGCGTGTAATAATGCAGAAGGGAGCTGCAGAGAGCACGTGTTGTTGGCTTGGCAGGTGCTTAGGCCCACTTGNTGGCGTGTAATAATGCAGAAGGGAGCTGCAGAGAGCACGTGTTGTTGGCTTGGCAGGTGCTTAGGCCCACTTGAGTCTGGGTTGTAATTTTCGTCAGTGAGTATTTGAAGTGCAGGATTACGTTGGAAGTTCGTCGAAAATGGCTTGACCAATGTAAGATGTGTATTGTGACGCCAGTTACGGGTGGTGTTAACCTCCTACCCAGCTGAAACCTGGATTGTTCGAATGGAGGTAGTGGCTGATGAGGTTCACCGAGGGATGGTAAACCTATAAAATAGTAATTTAATTTAACTTAAAATTAAGTTAGGGAACATCAGGATATGATAATTGTGATAATTAAGGTGTTCAGATAATTTTAAGTGGCCTCCACTAGCATGGCACTCAGGCTTAAATATAATGTCGATTAATTATTTATTTATGTTAATGATCATTGCATTTTGTTAAATAAGTAAAGTTAATATCCGTCTAGATATCTGTTTTGGAAATGTTAACATTTAATATGACTTCATTTGATTGGAAAGCCATGCACAATAAATCAGGTAATTGTTTTATGTTTATCATTCTGCTTTATTTTTTGTTTTCAAACCCCCTTAGTATAAGTTTATGTGTTGATGAAGAGTAGAGTATTTATCATAGTCGTTGAATATCGTTTTTAATTTTGCAGTAGGCCTCGGCCACTCTGTATGAGGCGGAAAATAAAGCAAGTTCCTGGGACTATATTGGATAAAGGATTTCGCCAGTAGAGCGAATAGCTTTTGTTTTGATAGACACCTGTATTTATTATTGTGACTCTTAACTAATAAGCTCTCAATTTAAGTATGTTGCGGTATGATAAGGGGAAACGGACATACATGCTTTGGCGTACATATATGGTAGAGTTGCTCTTGTTAATGTTCAGGTAATGCGAGTTTCCTGATGAAAATGGGTATCATAGAGTAAGTTAAATGTTATAGTTTTTGGGTATTTTTGAACTGAAGTTAGAACTAAAGCAGGAAACAGTGAATAGTATATTAATATGTAATAATTTATCAAGTGTTTTTTTCGTAATACTTCTAAAATAGTTTGAATAAGTAAGTAAGGATGAGAATTGATTTATTATAGTTAATGGCCATGCACTAAGCAATGCAGGTTTATTTTACATGTTAAGTTGTAGGTCATAGTAAGAGTTGTTAATGGAGTAATTTTAAGATATACGAGGGATATACACTGAAGAGCCAAAAAACTGGTTTATGCGTGCGTATGCAAATAACAGAGGTATGGAACTAATCAGAGTAACGCGATGCGGTCGGTAGGTAGATCGGTTACTGCTGCTACAATGGCAGGTTATCGAGATTTAAGTGAGTTTGAACGTGGTGTTATAGTCAGCGCACGAGAGATGGGACTCAGCATCTCCGAGGTAGCGATAACATTTAGAAGTTCGCATATGACCATTTCACGAGTGTACCGTGAATATCGGGAATCCGGTAAAACATCAGATCTTCGACATCGCTGCGGCCGGAAAAAGATCATGAAAGAACGGGACAAACGACGACTGACGAGAATCATTAAACNTAAATGACCGATTTAACTTTACCTTATAACATTTTCACCTTATGACATTTTCAATAAAGTTTTGCACACCTTAAGCAGCGGAATGTATCTTGAAACATCGTATATTTTTCAAGCATCTTGTATGCCAATAATTTCAATTTTATTCGAATTTTCAGGCAAAAACTACAACATTCTGACGATACTGCAGCGTCAACCGTAATTAAGGATAACGCCATCAGTCATAGGAAAAGGTGAGATTGGGAACGTTTAGGTGTAAATGACTCCATTTCATTGATATTGAAATACTTGTATTTAAATAAATTTTTTTTATTACGAGAGTGANTGGCGCAGATTGGATATGTGGACTGCCCTGCAGGATTCATGGTGGGAATTTCCTCCTGCATACCTTCAGACATTAGGTGTAAATGACTCCATTTCATTGATATTGAAATACTTGTATTTAAATAAATTTTTTTTATTACGAGAGTGANTTTAGGTGTAAATGACTCCATTTCATTGATATTGAAATACTTGTATTTAAATAATTTTTTTTTATTACGAGAGTGACATGTCTACCTTTAATACAAACAGAAATCTTCACTGGGAGCGAAATGAAATTCTGGAAATGTGTAGTCAAAAATATATCTCTGAAGCTACTACGCCTTCTACATAACATAGGTAATACAGAGCCTATATAAGATGCCATATCCCAAACACTTACCAACAAAAAANACTACGCCTTCTACATAACATAGGTAATACAGAGCCTATATAAGATGCCATATCCCAAACACTTACCAACAAAAAATTTATTTCATAATTGCTTTTCTTCAGGGATTCTCTAAAAACATCAACTACCTTGTATACAACAAACATGAGCAAAGAAGAGAATGAGTTCATAGTATCAAATGCTCTATCAACTCCTGGCTGCTCCTTCTGGCCTGGTGAAAAACTACCAAATACCGTAAATACTGTCTGTGACACTGTTTTGGATGGCATAGATGGGATCAATTATTTTACACCTAGTCCCTTGAATAATGAGTTGTCTATGAACCAAAGCACTGCAGAAATGGAAAATGTGCAAAATTCAATAACTGAAAATGCAACCCAATTTCTATTTCTTGAGAAAACACCCGGGAAGCGTCTTTGACCACAAAAGTATCTTCACCAGAGATGTTGGCAGTTGACACCGGTTCAAATTATCAAATCAAAAAATTGTTTCCCAAACCCGAGCTCTCAGGAAGAAGAATATTTGATGTTGGACATATGTTCAACGAAATTAAACGAATGAATACTCATGGTGGGTTATTTGGGTGCTCCTTCTCCAATATGGAGTTTGTTAAAGAAGAAAACCGAGGCCTCGTCAGCATTTTCCATTCTGAACGCAACATGTGTGGCATTAAAAAAAAATTTCATTCCGAATATCTGAAACGTAAAGACAGTTACATGGACATTAATGCAGCTGCTGTAAGTAATATGTTAACGACTGGGCAAGGTTATTCATCTCTAAGTAAAACAACAGCTACTCTTGATATGCCACGCATGTCGAAAGATACCTATACTCGACATGAAAGTTTGTTATCGAAAGTTATTCATGATATTGCCTGTCAGAAAATGAATGAGGCTGCAAAGGAAGATAGAGAGAGATGGCAATTGAAGCAGGTGATATTGACGAAGATGGAATACCGTTCATTACAGATGTTACTGATGAAGTTTGATGTAAGAGGTCCTATAAGACTAATTACAATGCATTGTCAGGCGTGGTAAGTACTCCAGTTGGTACTAACTTGTAATTATTTCTCCCAACAGTAGTCAACGTAAAGTGATTATGTTAAAATTGTTTCAGGATTGCATTTTGGGTAAAAGAACTGGAAAGGTGCTATTTATAAGTGTCAGGAACAAGTATTGCTGCATTTGTGCAAGAGCACACAACAAGAAGCAACCAGCTACAAATCACACTTGTTTCCAAAATTGGAACAAGTCATCGACTTCAATGGAAACTGACATCATTGTTGAAGGCTCCCAGAAAAGTTTATCTATGTACAATTTACGGTACCGGTGTTTGATAGGTAAGATAATTAATATTTCCTGAGTTACGTGTTTATAAACTTGTTATCTAAGTGTTTTGCCGTGCTTACCTTATAGTTGAATTGTCTAAAGTTTCTTACCTCGTTTAACGACTTTCAGATTTTCTATTCTTAAAAAATAATGTTTCCATAACACGTGGTTGTTATTGCTAGATATTAAAGTTAACATTTATGTTTACGTTGTAGCTTTCATGCTTCTGCCATAGGCTACTCCAAAGCTGTTTTCAGATACCGTCCTTTCATCTTGATATTTTAGCTACTTTATTTTCCTCTGAAAAAGTAAATAAGCACGTTTTGAGGGAAAATTTATTTCACTGTCACTATGTTACCTTGTAATTTACAATGACATGCTTTTATTTATTACAAATAAAAAACTTTCTTAATTTGTACTATTACTATTGTTATTTCGCTCCAAGATTTCAATGTAATAATACTAGCTTCAAAATTAAGTGCTGTAACATATTCCAGTCAAGGATACTGCATTATGGTCTGATACCTTATTAAGGAGCGACCCGGAATTTAAGGAAAAGGGAATAGAAGATTCACGAGAAAATCCCGCGAACAGACGGCATCATTCGGTATGATCTCCATATGCGAAAATTGTTATATCCCTGCCGGGAAACTATATCAGATCGCTGTGGCAGATCGTTGTACCAAAGCCTCTATGCCAATAGCAGTTGCTGTGTGACTTTGTTAATGACTACATTTCACAAAAGTATTTATTCGTGACAAAAAACTAATACTTCGTTTAGTAAATTTGAATTACGCAAAGATACATGCGTAAACCAAAACTGCATATAATTGGACGACACAAATTATTTTAAGAAATGCGTTGAAATAAATTTACATATTTTAAAAATGTAGACTATTATACAAGACAATATTGCATGATATTACCGAAAAAATCATGTTCCTTTTACTACCTAACACATAATTTAGTCACACCCGTGCGGGCCCATACATACATGTATACATACATACATGGATACATACTTTCATACACACATGCACGCGTGCATATAAATATATGCATACAGGCATACATATATGTATTCATACATGCATGTAAACATGCATACATACATGCACAAACTAAACACATACACGCCCATATATTTGCATTTAAAAGTTTTGACTTGTTATGTGGAAAAGCATGAAATGTTGTTGATGTAAAATTGAAAGTGATGTTTTCTTATGATGTTATTTTCCCAGGTGATGGTGACAGTAGTGTAATGCGACAACTCACTAAAGCGAAACCGTTTGGCCCCAACTACTACATCAAGAAAATAGAGTGCACTAACCACATACTAAGGAACTATCTTCGGCGTCTGAACGAAATAGCATCGAAAGTGAAAACTTATTTTGGTTTAGTGCCTACTGCATTGAGATCAAAAATAAGAAACAGAATCCCGCGACTTGGAGCAGCAATCTCTTGGGCCATCAATCACAGGAAGTCGGAATATTCTCTTTCACTTCAACAACGTATCGAGATGCTTCACAAAGATGTTTTTGGTGATCATTCCAAGTGTGGAGACCTTCACTACTTTTGTACACGAATGGAAGACGAAGAAAATTTAGTTCCACTTTTGGAGAGCTTTGGTATGTGGCAAGAAATTATAGCTGCTAAAAATATTGTCGCTCACCATGCAGAAAGCCTGTTAGAAAATGTCACAACAAACCTCGTTGAAAACTTTAATTCTACACTTTGTAGGTATGTTGGTGGAATAAGGGTAAATTTTGCCTTACGTGGTGGATACAAAATGCGAAGTGAACTATTTATCGTACAGCACAATACAGGAGGAAAGGTGCAGCGGTGCCTAAGTACTGAAATAACAGGGCGTAGTCCTGGAACATTTATCAGAGTTTACAAAAAAAAGAAGCAAAAGTCTGAAGAAAATTTTTTTTCAGAAAAGCCAAACAAAGTGTTTTAAACAGTACAAGAAGGCGGCTTGGGGTCACTGGGGCTGATAACCACTATGGGAATGTGGAACAATCTGCACAACCAACTCCAGATTTACTTGTACCTGTGTATTAAGAAAGAAAAGTACAGTTGTTAAAGAATTTGGAGTTAAGTGATGAACAGAGAAGAAAACTTCAAAACGCAACAACTTCACAAGCCAGTTCTCATTTGTGGCATTGTGAACGATTAAAACGCTTAACCTCTTCCAACTTTGGTAAAATTTGCTGAATGCGTAAAACAACATCATGTGCCAAGACAGTTACTTCTCTTCTTTACAGTGACTTTAAAGGCTCCGTGCGAACTAAATATGGCATTGAGAAAGAGCCCGCCGCTCGGAATGCTCTTGCAAATTATTTGCAAGCAGACATTTCGCTCGCAGGGATGTACGTGAATGAAGAACTTCCATGGCTTGCGGCTTCTCCTGATGGACTACTTGGAGAAAATGCTGTAGTGGAAATCAAATGTCCTGCATTGGCATCAGCATTAACACCTGAGCAAGCGATACTTGAGAAGAAAGTATAATTCTGCACCTTTGCCGACGGGAAAGTTACGCTTAAAAGAAACACATCCATATATGTACCAGGTTCAAGGTCANCCATGGCTTGCGGCTTCTCCTGATGGACTACTTGGAGAAAATGCTGTAGTGGAAATAAAATGTCCTGCATTGGCATCAGTATTAACACCTGAGCAAGCGATACTTGAGAAGAAAGTATAATTCTGCACCTTTGCCGACGGGAAAGTTACGCTTAANCATTAACACCTGAGCAAGCGATACTTGAGAAGAAAGTATAATTCTGCACCTTTGCCGACGGGAAAGTTACGCTTAAAAGAAACACTAGGTATATACATGGTCCAAGTTCCAGTTGACGTGTAATGTTTTGCGGTTATTTGTGTGTTTACACTTTGGACCCAACAAGGAATGCTGGTTCAAGAGATCGAGAGGAGTGACAGATTTTGGGAAGAAAATATGATGGATAAGCTGACAATCTTTTGTAAGAATTGTCTGCTACCAGAAGTTATCGATCCGAGAATACCACACAACATGGAAATCAGAGTACATTCCCACGACATCTCAACACGAATTCACTAAAAGACAAATAAACTGGATTGAGCAGAAATCAATACTATTATGTCAACTTCCNCGAATTCACTAAAAGACAAATAAACTGGATTGAGCAGAAATCAATACTATTATGTCAACTTCCTCAATGTGTAATACATTACAACATTTGTGTCGTAAATGAATTATTCCCGGGCTCACTTTACCACGTTTTTATAAGAATCTTCTAAACTCTTCTACTTTCAAAAGATATCCAGTTTTTTCATACATTTATAATTAAAAAGTACTTAATATCAGTAATACACAAATCCAATTTGCTCGGGGTAGTGTCAGTAAAAAAAAATGTGTTCAAATGATAACAGTTAAGGCGACGGAGATTTTTCTGTTGTACTGTTTCAGTACATGGCATGCATATGTGATAACGTACATGTAATTCCAAATATAAATTGAAAGATAATATTTCTGTTTTGAATATTTGGCTAACAATTAGAATACTGGTATGTATTTCATTGTTATCGGAGGAATATGTGGCTGGCTTTTCATAATAACGAAATTTGTTAGCTCAACTGTTTTGTTGTAATATTAAACATACCTTCTTATTTATTTTTATAAAATACTGTTACTTAATTTTATGCTCTCTTTTGTCAGNTGTTGTAATATTAAACATACCTTCTTATTTATTTTTATAAAATACTGTTACTTAATTTTATGCTCTCTTTTGTCAGTTTTTGCTTATTCGAAATACAGCTTCATGTGGTTCACAGAAAAATGCTATTTCATAATTTTTTTTTACATTTGTGCATGTAAATGAATATTAAAATACAACGTGCCAAACATACCTACAGTTTAAGTGTGGCAGCATATTTAAGCTTTCCATGAATTCCATACAATTATGGCCATTATTACATGAGAAATGCTTATATGCGTGGATATTGATATATGTCAGTTGCCAGTTTTCTTGNTACAATTATGGCCATTATTACATGAGAAATGCTTATATGCGTGGATATTGATATATGTCAGTTGCCAGTTTTCTTGCTACACGAACATTAAACAATTTTCTGTGTATATATGGAATATGTTTCAAGATATCTTAAAGTATTTTAATAAGTTCGTTTTATTTCATAGAGTATTATGGATTTGATTAGCACAAAAACTAGTTTTATTCATGTTGCTGTATTCTTGCACTTTCAGGAATAAAATAAAAACATTAAGTTGTTTTGACTACGAAGCAAATAAATATTCATTTCCAAGTGTACTTCCAAACCTTTATCTATAGATAATGAAATTACTTCTATTGATTTCATCAATCATTGTAGCTTGATTTTATAATATCATAACTATGTACATACATTATTTATTCATGTCTTATATTTGTTTTGTATTACGTTCAGGCACGCATAACAATTTTGCTTATAACTACTTGTCACATGCTCTGAGGATTCAATAGTTTTANTTGTATTACGTTCAGGCACGCATAACAATTTTGCTTATAACTACTTGTCACATGCTCTGAGGATTCAATAGTTTTAACCCCTCTTCTCGACAACTNTTTGTATTACGTTCAGGCACGCATAACAATTTTGCTTATAACTACTTGTCACATGCTCTGAGGATTCAATAGTTTTACCCCCTCTTCTAGACAACTTTTTTTTTTAATTACGCTTATTACAATTACCTCTGCTACATACCTCGTCTGTGGTCTACTGGTGCCACGGCTGCTTTGGAGCAGAGGCACATAAGTGTACATTACCTTGCAAGTATTCAATGGGAAATGAGCAGGGGACTCGTTTATGGTGGCCAGCGATCGCTCCCAAACACCTGGTAGCCACCTCTTCATCACAAAGGGATAAGATAAAGTTTATTGTGAAAACAGGTGCTGATATTTGTATTTACCCATGTTCATGGTTGCTAGGGCAGTGCCAGAAGTCTAGCTGCACACTTTCTGCTGAAAATGGTTCGACGATCACCACTTATGGCTTTGTTACACTCACCCTCAACTTCGGCCTCAGATGAAATTTTCTCTGTAGTTTGGTGGTACCAGTTGTTATCAAGCCCATCATTGGGGCCAATATCCTCCACCATTATACCATAGTTGTTATTCGCATCCAGTGCCGCCTAGTTGGCAACATTACTTCTCTTGCCACTGGGTGCAGCAAAGCTACATGAAATATCAGTAGTATTCCCCACTATCCATGCTACTCAGACCTCCTCCAAAAGTATGCCAGCGTCACTAGCCTGTCTGGAACATCCTCAGTCGGTTGGGTACCGTACTTTTCCCCATATCATCACTACAGCAGGACAGCCCATACACAGCATGCCATTGTGGTTGGCACCCAACAAGAAGATCCACTAGCAAGAGTCGTCACTGGAGGTCCACTGTAATATCTCAGTGCCAATGGCGAGGCCCTTGATCACAACACCTTTCTGCCATGCTGCATTCGATGTGGTGCACCAGCTGGCTTGCTCAGACATCAGGTCAACTGTCAGGTTAATCACCCAACGATTTGTGTGGCCATCCATCAAATCTGACTGCAGACGTGCGGCACATGCCTGCCATCCATGTCCGAAATCCAAGATTTTCCGAAATGATTCTACATAGAAAGGTTCTTTCTTACCACCATTATCCCGTTTTAATTATGTCCATATTAAAATTGTTGGTCCCTTGCCCGTGTCTCAGGGTTTCCATTACTGCCTGATAGCCATCGATCATTTCACTACACCACTAGCATATATCCCAATTCAAACTTCATCCAAAATTACATACGAATTTATTTTCAGTAGAATAAAATGTGATTTATACACATATATAGAATGTTCTATGGGAAAAATAATACCATTGAAGTAATTTACTAAGCACACAGTTGGTGAAGGTGAGGTATATAATTACTGATCTCGCACAGTTTGTTGATGAAACTTAGATATTTATATACTAGTGTTGCTCAGTTCTGGCAATTTTTCCTGCAATTGTGAGGGAAATGTAACATTTTGTTTCACAGTAAGAGAAGGTTTCCCTTTTTATTCATAATGTTATAGTTTGATAAATTTTCTAAAATATGGTGGTATGAATGTTAGAGACATGGAAATGAAACAATGTAAGAAACATATCGAAAGAACATTTACACATTTTAATCTTCTTAAAAGCTTACATTTGCAAAATCTAGAAATTCGAAGAAGCTGTGACTATACCATACAAGGCTGGATCTTAAATGTGGAGGGTGGAAACCGGGGGCATCTGGCCCCGGGTAGCATATCTAAGCAGCAGCAGGAAGGCCCTTGCAGGTACCAAAAACACATGCTCGCACACAAATATACATATTATCATAAAAAACATTTCAAATTTTGCGATACGAGTAAATAATCTGTGCCTGCATCGCTACAATATTTATCACTTAAAAAAACTTTAAAACCTTATTTTGTTTGTTTCTTTCGTGGTGTGCAGCCACAAATATTTTGACGTCGGAAAAGGACGATATACATATGGATAAAGAAGGGTGCGCCCTTGTGCCGCTTGGACCGGCTTGGCTCGAAAAGTACCTTTCGGTATAAATAAACAAGTACTTACTGATATTACTAATAAGCCTACTTTCCTAAACATTGCTGCAGTTCATTTTCAAATAATTTCTTTAAAACTGAGTGGGAAGGTAGAAATTGTCGTCTCGTTGAAAGCAATATAATTAGAGATGTAACCACAAACATATGCATCAGTATTGAGACAAATAGAAATACACATGTGCCTTACCATGACTAGAATTTACAAATTCTCTTACCATAAGCTAGTGTGCAATCAAGTGCATAACGTTGGTCGGATTCGAACTTCAACTTCAAATTTAATCAGACTAATGTTTCGAACGACATAGTTTAAAAACCTAAAATATTTATAGTGCTGTCTTTTGAAAAATAAGCAACTGAGCTACTTAAAACACGCAAGTTAACATGGTCAACTATAGCGCCACTTGTGTGAAGAATTTGGTACAAATAGGTTGATTGGCCCCTGAGATATGGCATAAAACGTCCATATTTTTCATGTGACGGTCTTCATAAATGGAGTACAAAAAAGTTGTAATAGCATATTCGATGATTGTATACTGACAGAATACAAACTTAACATAAAATATATTATGTAGTTTCGTATATAATGCACTCGAAGACAAAGTGTTATTATAGCTGTCATTTTGAAATTCAGCGTCTGTCACACTTAAAAATACACTGTTATATAGCCTAAAATAGCAAAACTTCTTTGCCAAATTTGGTAAGAATTGGTTTATTATTTCCTGAGATGTAACAAAAACAAAATTTTTATTGTCGGGCTAACTTACAAAATGGCAGAGAAATTAGTGTCTGTTAGACCAATTTGATGGTTGTATTTAAAACTGCTAACATACAAATTTAAGTTGAAATTGGTTTCTTTAGTAATAGATACTGAGATATGATATTTATAAAGCCACTATTTTGAAAAGTAGTGCCTGACTTATATAAAACATAGCATTTTACAACACCTACTGCAGTGCATATTGTTTGGAAAATTTGGAACGAATCTGCCAATTTTTTCTCGAAATATAATATTAAAGTTTTATTTTTTCATATCGCACCCCGCGCACTACAACAGGACGGCTCGGCCCATCACGGCATTCTGCCGACAGCTCCAATCGGAAGTATTTATTTAAGTTTTCATTTAAGTTTTTATGGTATACAAAGGACGATTAATCGAAGCTGTGCATGGCAACGAGCTCTTGAACAACACAAATAAACAGAAATTAACACGACGTGAAATTAAAGAGAATGCTTGGTGTGAGAGAACCACAGCACTTAAGACTAATCATAGGAATGAATTACCACTGATTCACAATCAAATCCAACAACACAAATCAATGAAAGTGACTCCGCCGATAATCAGAGGAAAATCATTTTTCTGATCATCGGGTTGATCAGATATCTTTGAAGCCTGTTTGTGTTTCAAATAATTTTTCAGTACAATTCCTCTGCATGGAGTTTGTTGTTGGCGGTCTTATAAGGTTTGGGCGCCACATTGCGACTGTTTTGCGGAGTCTGTCACTACGTCTACTAATGATGCGAAGTTATTTAAAACAGTGTTACCCCAAGAAATTCCGTATTTTCGTATCCTTTGTAAACAAAGCTAAGTCTCCCGATAATCACGTGCAATGTCAACGCCAGCATCTCAAACTGTCGGCAAAAATAATTTGCAACAACCGTAATAAGATTTATTGTCCTGTTTTCTTTACTGAGAAGACTGCTATTTAAACAGATTAATTGGCAACCTTCAAGGTTTGATTGTATGTCGGGCATAAAATGAATATTAACCCTGCCAAAGAACCCATGTGTATTCTATGGAAAAGAAAGAAAAATATTGTTTTTCTTTTAAAGTTATATAATATTATTATGTATTATTATATATTATTATACAACATTACATATGTTACATTATATTAACGTAAATTTAAATTTAAAAATGTNTAAAGTTATATAATATTATTATGTATTATTATATATTATTATACAACATTACATATGTTACATTATATTACGTAAATTTAAATATGATAGTGGAAAATTCTCCGCTGTACAGTAATCATACATACAAATTTTTGTATAGGATTTTTTTTTATGGAGCATTCAATCATAACAGTAACTATCTAAATCCCTAGAAATTTTCCACTCCCAAATATGAGCTTTCATCTAAAATACCAAAACCATTTCGTTACGACAGCGAGCGTAAAATTCTCTCTTTAATGTGACTTTCGAACCTTGCATAAAATTTCATTCCAATGTGAACAAAAAACATTTTCGAAGTATTTTCTGAAAAAAAATGGTTGCCTGTAAAGTCGGTTTTACGGGCGAAGATTTTACGTGACAACGTAGTGCTGCGCGCGCGGCAGACCGATCATAGTTGAGTGGGAGAGAGACGCAAGGCATTCGGCGGGCCTCTCTCTCGTTCGGTGACTCATCGTAACGTTACCGAGCGTTACACTTTTTCATAAGTGACTCCCAGCCGCAACCTAATTTAAGACGTTGTCACGTC
>NQII01002183.1:371037-382657 GCA_002778355.1 Clitarchus hookeri | reverse complement strand
TGTAGATATAAATAAATTAAAAATACCAAACATGTTATAAGCAAATTTTTGGAAAAATTGATATCTTTGAATACTAATTTTTTTCTGTATAATAATATTAAGTTGTAAGTAGTGCAAATAATAAAATTTTCTGAAAACCAGAATTTTTTAAATAGTACAAGTTCGCCATAATTATTACCGAGAGGCATGATTTTTCAGTGTTTGTAAACCATAATTAAATTTAACAAAATAAATAACACAGTTTTAAAAATATTATGACGAATTGGTTAAGTCATTTAAAGACATAGTTGGTGTTACTCTATAGATTATACGAAAGAGTCGCATGTTAAAGACGTATAAATTTTTAATTGAAATACATAACAACTTTTTATTATTATATATGATTATTACAAAATATATATGCTTGTGTTTCCTTATACATATTATATAATACACTTAATTAGGTGGGCTAACTTTAATTAATGTTGTAACGCTAAGTAACTTATGCGTGACGTGGTCACAGAGAAGTCAAAAAAGTTATTAAATGGCTGTTGTTGTTGTTGTTGGTAGTGACGTAACGTATGTCTACAAAATGAGCAATGAAGCGAATTATGTCACAGTCCTGAATAAACGCTACATCGAGGACAAAAGTAATTGTGTGGTGAACCACGTTTCTGGACGTTGAAATTATGAGGTTTTTTTTTTCGATTGAAATTCTCCGTGCAAATTGTGTGAACAGAATTTCGTGTGCCGACGTAAATTGAATTGGTTCAGTGGACGTTCGTGATGTATGGATAAGAATTGCACAGATATATGCTCTACTTTGGACACATTTAACATAATATGATGTCATAATTTGGGATTACACAGAGATAAACTAGAAAACAACGTTAACTGTATTAAAATTTTAGTGTAGATCAACAAAATGTAGCTGTTTTTAAAATATAATTAATTTTTTGCTGTCAAAGAAAGTAGTTTTTAAACTACAAAAAATGTGGTTGTTGATATTCCTACCTGATATAACTGCTGATTTAAATACGGGAAGTGGCATCTGCTAGTTAAATCTTTCAAATTAAATTACATATTTTTTCGATCGTTTTAACTCAAGTTCTCATTATAAATTTAGTTGCTAGAACGTTACGTAAGTATACATTTAGACATTTGAAAGTAAGTATATATTGAATAGTTATTTATTCTACCAAAAAAAGGGCATCAGTCAATTTACAATTGACTAATAGCAGTATCTTTAACAGGAACACACACTGAAAAGGGGAGGGGGAAATTTAGTAGATCCACCCCTTCCCCTCCTCGGCGACCCGTAGTATTTATACTAAATTATAACTACTTTTAAAAAATCCATAATTTATTATCTTTATCTTTGAATAAATTATGAAATAGAGTTACGTATCATTACAGAGAATAATTGCGTGCGTAGCACTAAGCTATACTGTGCATTTACCGCCTTGCGAAGCCATGTTTTCAGTAAATTTTTTATACGGCTAATGGATTGACTTGTAACTTCTTTATTTAGAACCCTACCCCTTTTCTCTTTACGAAACAATTGTGTGTGCACCAACCACTGGGGTTTTATGCCCTTGCCACAATAAAATTTGTACAACTATAGTAGCGGGATTATGGGGACTTTGGCACATCGGAAACTGGGACCGAAGCGTCGGAGCTGTCCGTGCTCTGTCATTCCGACCAGCTGGCTGCCATCTTGGATCCAGGTAACCTTGACCTTTCACGTTGGCCCCGATGACCTTTAACCCAAAAAATCCCAAAAATAAAAAAAAATCCCTAAATAAATTTACAAAAATTATTATTATTTAATTGTTTCAAAAATTATTTTTAAAAAAATATTATTTTTGAAGGTTTCCCCTCACCCCCACCACCCCTCACCAATACTCATTCTATTATGTGCAGCCATATTACTTTTGGTTTGTCATTTGTTTATACATTTCTGGGAGACGCCATATTGGTTTTTAATTTGTCATTTGTTTATACATTGCTGATGGATACCATCTTGGTTTTTAGTTTGTCATTTATTTATACATTGTTAGAGGACGCTATCTTGGTTTTCATTTGTCATTTATTTGTACTTTGCTGGAGGATGTCCTCTTGCATTTTTCGTTTGTCATTTGTTTATACATTGATGGAGGACACCATGCAGTTTTTGTTGTCATTTCTTTATACATATGCTGGTAGATACAATCTTTTTTTTATTCGTTTGTCATTTGTTCATAAATGGCTGAGGATGCCATCTTGGATGTCATGTGTTTTCAATACCAAGGTGGCGCTAGTGTATTAATTATCTATTACCCAGCAGGCGAGCTACCGAATTTAGCCACCAAGTAATAGCCATATTAGTATATGTTTAAAGTATAGGTAGTGTTTTCGGCGCCCTCCATGGTAAATTTAATTTTCAACACATATGTTGCTTCAATCTCTTGAATCAGCCGCCAGGCGAGCTGTCGGCACTTTTCTTTATAGGTATAGGAATATGTAATTTTCCATTCCTATTTTAAAATAATTTTTTTTCAATCAACAGTATACCTACATGCATGATGCGAGGCTTTGACTACATACATAATTGATTAAATACATATTTTTTTACTAAAAACTTTAACACCGATTATAAAAAGTATTTCTTTTATTTTAATGCTAATTAAAGCACCATTGCACCTTATTCAATTAAGATGGTGCTAGTGTATTAATTACCGATTTCGTCACCAGACGACCTGCCTATTTAGCCAGCATGTGACAGCCATATTTGTTAATTTTTTTAAAAGTATGAGTGGTGCTGTCGACGCCCTCCATATTGGATTCTGTTTTCAACACATAGATAACATTGATTTCGCAATTTCACTGCCAAGCGAGCTGTCGGTACCCTCTCATTCTGGCGATTCAGCCGCAAAGTGAGCTGACGGCACTCATATTTGTTTCATAGACATAAAAAATACCTGTACTTTTCCATTATATTAAAAAAGTATTTTTAATCGCATATTTTCTTAAATCGATATTTTTTATATTAAAGCTTAAATTAAGACCTATCAATACTATTTTTTTCTGTTTTAATCCAAATTAAATTACCATTGAAGTTTAGTATTTATTCTGTTACCACTCACCCCAACACTTTAGTCCGAACAATTCTTCACCCACGTTTAATCCCTTACCACTACCGCTCTTGTTTTAAGTATTATCCGCCAGCGTGTGTTAGTGTGGGGAAAGTATATAATGGGAAAAATGTCGACATTCGGCACAGTTTCTCATCTGATGCCAGAGGTAACATATCCCTCTCTCATCTCCTCGTCTTTTAGCGTTCTGACTGGTCAGTTCAGATCTTTAATTCCATCATGCCGTAGGATATTATCAAGCGTGCACGTAATAAGCATATATTTTCTCGCGAAATTACAAATCTGCTGAAATTAGGAGTATCGGTTCGGGCCAGCTAGTCTCTATAGGAATATTTAGCCTCATAAAATACGGCCCAAGAAATTAGTTTTTTTAAATTTATATATTTACCCAAACTGCATTCCATCGCAGTCTAAAGACCTATGCCTCCACAACGAGAGCGCGTATTCGAAGGGGGAAAACATCGCTTGTGGCTCTCCAAATAAACACACCATCAATAAAATTTAATGTAGGTATGGCTCAAACACAGCATTGCAAAACCGACCCCATTCAACGAAAGGAAGGTATTCGAATCGATAGGTAAGATATCAAAAATACTGTAAAAAACCTCATATTGTAAATATACGTCACAAGAAATAGGCATACAAAGAGCATGTTTCGGGGTAAATATTAACGAAAAATCAATCACCTGGTGCCCCTTCCCCTTTAAGCAAAATGCTTGCCCCCTCAGCAAAACATTTGTCATGGTCAAAGATCAAGGTCATCTGGATCTATGATGGCCGTCAGCATACCGGAATGACAGAGCACGAACAGCTCCTACGCTCCGGTCCCAGGTCGCGATGTGCCAAAGTCCCTATAAACCCTCTACTAACTATTGTTTGTATATCTAAGATTTAATCATGTAAATAAATGTTCTTATTTGGATTTCGAAAATGCTGGGTCCAGGTTGGCTTCACACGTATTATTATATGATAGGCTACGTTAAAATTTAAAAACACCAATAGTGTTCTTAAAAAATTCAGGTAATGATTCAACCCTCTCTTCACGAAATTTCCGTAACGCCGTTTACGGAATAGTTAAATAAAATAAGTATTGATAAATTCAATTACATCGTAACAAAACGTTAAAGTGGCCGAATATTTATAAAATAAATGGCAATCGCTGCTCGTCATTTATCGCTCGGAACTCCCCTCCCCCCCTCACTTAAACACTGATCAACTACTTGGAGGCCTGTCACACTTTTATATCGTTCGCACTGCCCATCTGCTGAAAGGTTCAACGCTCCCCGAGTAACGCTGAGAGAACGAGGTCAGTAATCCACAGCATTCAAATAAATGCAGAAATCAATACAACCAGTGTCAGCAGCGTGCGCCGCAAAAGGGATTATCGTGTCGGCTCACTTTTTTTTTAACATACACGCGGTTCGGTCGCCTGTCATTCAAAACATTCAATTGACGTGCAGCCCCGTTATCGTCACTACTCTGCCCTTCTCTTCCGCCCGCTCGCGTGGGGCGGGCCAAGGTTAGCAGCACAGAACAGCAACACGTAACAATATAATTTAAAAACACTTCAGCATTTTAGTGCTGTCTGCTTATGAAAAACATTAAAATAAAACTTACTTCGGAATTTTAATTTCAGTTTTATATTGCCGTCTCTAATACGTATTTTTTAAAGACAAAAAAGGGCTTACACGAGTGATTCTGAATAATTTTTAGGTATGAACTTCCGTTATGGGCTATTTAACATACTACTGGGACATGCAACACACCTGTGTTCTTCAGTATGACACCATGGATGATAGGGTCACCTATGAATGTTTTATAAGGCGAGTCGGCGAGAGAAATAGTGCGCGTCAGTTCATTACGTTGTACGTAGAGGCGGCCAGACATTCCATGCGCCTGCCTAGGTCACCCTTAACGCCTCCACGCTTCAAGGCCTCGGAAACGCAAAATACATCATGGCAGACGACGCCTAGATACCAGTTATTTCACCCACGATGACGTAAATTTTACTTTCGATCTGCAGAAAAAATATAAAGTATGTTGCAAAGTGTTCCCTTCCTGATATGTGTCAAAAAGGGATTGGTGAGAGAACGGGAGGTAGGGTAGTTCCCTCTCCAACCATCCAGATATTTTTCTAATCCCCTTCGACGTCCGTGGAACAGCGACGCGCATCCAAGACGCCCTTGCACGGCGGATACAAGTGGCAATGATTAATGGCGACCCGGGGTGTCGATGTCGCGCGCGCTAGTCGAGCCAGCCAGGCGTTTCGCAAGCGCGCATGCGCCGTGACATCCCCCTTGCCTCGGCGCTAGCGCTTCGACATCGCCGCCGACGGATGCAGATGCAGTAGCTACGTGCCCGCCAGTTACAATCAGCCGCGTTGTTTTCGCGCGGTTCAAATTGTTTGGAGGTGACAGGAGCACATACTAGGAAAGGTAGGGGTTCCGCCTGCCTGGGCTTGAACTGCGTTACAGAGTGTTTGAAATCCTGGTTTTTTGACTAAACTATTAAATGTTCCCCCAGTATGTTTACCTACGTAAACACGTCATAACCAAGACGAGCAAACAATGGCACTTTAAAGCTACCACGCAAGATGTTAATATTATTTTGGAACCGTCCAATATAGATACGAACTGCGTTTTCATACTGCCGTATCTTATATAACATACTAGCCGGACACGAGTCAAACTACGACAAGAGCCTGTATTGCATTTTTATACAAACTTCTCATCAATAAAATGATAGGGTCACCGCTGGAAGTCCCATAGGTACACGCAGTACGACGAGAACACTGCACGCCAGTTCAGAGCCCTGCGCGTAGCGGCGATGGCGCACTCGTAGCGTGTGTCAGTGTAACCCTTGTAGCTGCCGCGCTTCTCTGCTAAAAAAAAGGAGAAAAACTTTGCAGGTAGGCGGGCCGCTTAAGGTTCGGTTGTTTTGTTTCAAGTCCACGTGGTCACGCACAGAAAATGTGACGGGGTATCCTGAATACACACGATTGCAAATTAGGTGCTCGTAAATTGTGGAGACTTGAACATTTGTTTATTTTAGGCAGCCTTGTGGTTAGCGAACTGTCCTCCCGCCTCGCTGATTAAGCGTTCGATTCCCGACGAAAGTCACATCCGGATTTTTGTTTGTGGGAAACATGGCGGACGATGCCGTTTGTTGGCGGTTGTCGCTCTAGGTACACTGGTTTACCCACTACTGCATTCCGTCTACAATCGATCGCATAAACTCATTCCACCTACAGCTCCACCTTGATTGACTTATCATCCTGTAGTACATCCTGTTCGTACATATTCCTTACTCGTTATTATTGCTTTTACAACTGAGCCACGTGTTGTCGATGGCTCTTGGAGGAATTTTAACCAGTATAAAACACCTTGCAATAAAATATGCGCGCTACGTACACTCTAATCTTCAAAGATAAAAGCTGCTCATAAGGGCAACAGTTATGAGCTGTTTATACGGTTAACTGAACACTTTTGAAGTGAACCTTTAAAAAACATGCCACTGCAACTACCTGCATATTATGACCGTGGCGACGCCGCGAGCATCGTTTTTGGATTCGCTCCTCTGTGAGGCGGCCTTGTGCGTCAGCCTTTTTTAATTCAGGGGCTAGTTTATATGAGTTGTTAGACGCCTTGTGCAGCATGCATTCTACTCTTCTTTCTACGCCTCATTCTACGCCTGTGAAGAAGATCGTCGGGTTGGCGCCTGCTAGAGCGAATTTAAATTGCAATACGAGCTAAAATTGTCAGTTTACCCGTCCTTGGACGAGGGTGCTTTGAGACGCCGTTTAAATAATGTAGTTGCGTGAGCGGCTGATTATGCTGGAGCTTGTAACACGGTGGGTCGTGGTCGCAGCTTTTCATTTGTGGGTCAGTTTAGTGTTTTTGAAATAATTGTGTAGCGTAGTATTGGGTTTGTCTTGGGCTCTGCAGTGAGTTAGTTTTTTTTAAAATAAATTCTGGTTTTGAACGGACGCCTGCCTAAATTGTAGTTTCGGCCTAACTAATTCCTTGCTTCTCTGTATGGTTCCAGTTGTTTTAACTTGTTGTGTATAGTTTTTGTCTGCTGCCCAATGATTTACTGTAATTGTAGTTACTGTGCTACCATGACTTACGCATTGAGCTTAGTCTGTTGAAGTGTTATAATTGTCGTCGTCGATTACTTTATTCGTTGGAGCTATGGCTTGGGTCTACGAACTGCCTCCATCGATTCAATTGTATTTTTACCTAAAGAAACGCTGCCCTCCTTTAGTCAAATTGCTTCACTAAATACCTTGAATTTATGTCATTAAAGTAGCTATTTTTATTTTAGAAACTTTTAATATTACTCTGCTGGTTTTTTCAATTGGATATTTATTGTATATTTTGAAGTAACGTGATACTTTTGAATAAGCCATTTCGCAGCAATTTAATTCTGTTGTATGAGTGTTTGAAGTATTTCTATTAAATAGTTACTTTTTTGATATTTTTGAAACGATTTACACTACTTGGCTTGTTTTCCAGTTAAATGTTTATTGTACTTCGAGCTTCGCAATACTTTGAAAGAGCAATTTAATCTATTTGTATGAGTATTTTGATATATACATTTTACATTGGGAGCCTTTGGCGTTTAGAATGTTACATGTCATATTTTTTGTAAAGGTTTAATGAAAATGTTCAATCCTAAGGTGCTGCTATCTTGTAAAATATCCTGAAATCTCAGAGCTTGAAATTGACATCGTATATTGTAGTATTTGTGCTACGGCACAATATTAACGTGCACACACGCTGACTTTCGCCCAGTAAAGTTGGTATCGACGGAGGGAAAGTAGTTCAGTGTCTTAACGTGTAGTTATAAGTGTTATGAATACATTTTCGATTACTAAAGTAATTGCGTTTACCTTCTGTTTTTCTTTAAATAATTAAAAGTGTAGAATTTAGCAAATTTGTAAAATAGTTATTTTTCTGATAATTCCACAGTTTCACTTGACCGACGCCTAAATTAAGTGATTAGGACTATGGCAATGTTAATGTTGCATATGGGGGAAAATACACTACGTGCCTACAAGTAGATCTTATGCAGGGCTTTTATACTGCTGTTTACCGTGAACAGTTTTTGGTGAACAAACGTGCACGGCTAGACTGTTGGAGGAATTTCTGATTCTACCCTTACCGTCAGACGAATCAGCGAGATGTCCAGGTCTCTAGCCATTATGGAGGCTGGAATTGAAGTATCACTGATTCAGCTTCATAGATACTCTAGCGCATTTGCGACTAAAGCCTCCGGGAATTCTGTGCGTACACTAGAGTACCTAAAAAAAAATATTCACAATTTTGGTGCAGAGTGGAAAAGAAATCGTGTAAGCCGTCGCTTATCGTTAGTGGCTGTCTTCCTAATAAAATGCATTGCTTAAATTCATTTTTTTTATTCCGTGCTAACTCTCACACGACGGGCTGACAGGTTTAAGCTGCCAAAAGAAAGACATAATTGTTCAGACATTTGCTCGTAACTGTTGGCAGTGTCTGCATTATTGTAATCTGGGCAAGAGCAGCAAATAATTATGCGTGTTGCACTGGACACTATTATTGCCAATTTTTCTTTAAGTATAATTGCTCACTTTAAATTTATGGTGATATTTCAAAACGACATTCAAACCGACACTTTTGTTATGTCAAGGCCGACATCTTGCATTCAGAGCATCCATTACTGGTCTTGGCATTGCTGCGTAGAATACTTCTTTCTTGCTTTTGTTTATTTAGAGATTTTCAAGTAACTCAGACACAGTTACCTGATAGNTGTCAAGTAACTCAGACACAGTTACCTGATAGATACAACTGACCACCCCTATCCCCCCCCTTTTTCCCAGAATCCCGGACACCCACTGAATACGCGTGCTGGGAGGCTGTGCTTTGTAACGATGATTGTGCTATTATTTCAAACGGATTATATTTTATTTAATCGCGTCTATCGACGGGATTTTGAGAAAGAAAAAAAAAATTGCGTATTTAACGGTACCAGTTGCAATCCAAAGAAACAAAAAATATTTCACAGTAGAACAGCAGAAAAAATTAGCAACGGTTAGAGTTTTTATAGAACTCTGAATTATGGTCTAGTTACATACACTTAGTATTTTTCTGNCATTCAGAGCATCCATTACTGGTCTTGGCATTGCTGCGTAGAATACTTCTTTCTTGCTTTTGTTTATTTAGAGATTGTCAAGTAACTCAGACACAGTTACCTGATAGATACAACTGACCACCCCTATCCCCCCCCTTTTTCCCAGAATCCCGGACACCCACTGAATACGCGTGCTGGGAGGCTGTGCTTTGTAACGATGATTGTGCTATTATTTCAAACGGATTATATTTTATTTAATCGCGTCTATCGACGGGATTTTGAGAAAGAAAAAAAAAATTGCGTATTTAACGGTACCAGTTGCAATCCAAAGAAACAAAAAATATTTCACAGTAGAACAGCAGAAAAAAATTAGCAACGGTTAGAGTTTTTATAGAACTCTGAATTATGGTCTAGTTACATACACTTAGTATTTTTCTGGTCTCTGTCCCGTACTTAGTTAAAACAAACGCGATAGCCTGCAAACCTGTATGCGTACGCACTAAATTGCGTACATGACTGCCACCGTTCCTTCAGTGTGTTTACTATTTCTGTCTACGTCTGATATCTAATTCCCATCCTTTCACAGCTGTTCTTCCTTTAAATCTTTTTCCATTAATTACTTCTATGCTTCTTCCCATTAATTTCCCGGCCTCCGCCCCTTATTACTTTTCGTTGGTTGCATCTGCATAGTTCGTTCTGGAAATACCTCTTCTCTCATCCATGCCTAATAAAACAGATTCCGTCCTCTCTGCTGTATAATTACCCCGTTTCTCTCTCGCTCTTTCAAAATTGTTCGTGGATCTCGTCTCAGCGCGCACTTCACCTGCTTCTAAAATTGTTTTTGTTTAAAGTGACTTCATTCCACTTCACGCAGCAAATTTATTTTTCATAAAATTCTCTTGAATGTTAAAATTTTCGGCGTCTTGTTACTTTTAACTCCAGAGATTAACGCAAGGAGATGTATCGCTGGTTTACATAGAAAATTGCCGCATTAATTCCATCGTCTGTCCATCTTTTGATGAATGTCATGGCGATTTATGATATGTTCAAATGTTCGGAGTTAACTGATCATTTTGGCAAGCCATGCCATTATTTATATTTTTTGTCCATTGCGTATTCTTCCTCCAGTTGTAAAAAATAACTTTTCCATGGACCTTACAACTAGTATTTAAGCACCAACCAAAAACACTGCTCTGTTGTGTATGCATGAGTATACAATACATATCAAATATTATATATCACTATTGAGACAACTTACACTCTAGTACGAATGAAACAAGGAACCAATTTCAGTATGTTTAATCATTACACTTATAGAAAAATGATATAATATATACCTATTTTTTCATAACTAGCTGCAGATGTATCAGTCAGTTGATATATGTTTAACATTAATATATACAACGTATTTTTAAACTGCATGTTGAAATTAAAACCACGGCATATATGGGCTAATATAAACAATAAATCCTGGTAGCAAAATGTTTAAAAAATTCATCTGGTACTTTTAAATTTAAATTGAAGTAATCAAAAAAAGCACTGGTAGTCCGGAACTTCACGTACCTGCGTGCAATACAAGTTGCATATCACGAAGGCGAACGAAACCAGAGCGTCATGCGGACAGCGCCTGCACATAGGACATCATAAACTCGACGTACGTGGCCGCTGCTAGTACCTGCTTGTTAGTACTCACGTGTGAAAATACATGAACAATGGGAGATTAGCAGTTGAGTAGTGCAGGCTGCCAGAAGTGATTGCATTTTATTTCCAACAATACACTGACAGTAATAATGGCAATGTAGGGCCTACACGTATTTTCAAGTGGCCTATGTACAGGTTGTCGCCGCATGACGCGCCAGTTCCGTCCGCCTTCGTGATAAGCAACTTGTTGTGCACGCAGGTACGTCAAGTTGCGGACTGTCGGCTTTGTTTTGCTGACTTCAATTTAAATAAAAAGTACTAGATGAAGTTTCCTNGGTACGTCAAGTTGCGGACTGTCGGCTTTGTTTTGCTGACTTCAATTTAAATAAAAAGTACTAGATGAAGTTTCCTAACATTTTGCTACTAGGATTTATGGTTTATATCGGCCCATGAACGCCGTGTTTTGAATTTCCACATGTAGTTTAAAAACATATTGTGGCTTTGTGTGTGTATATATATATACACCTGCATTGGTCGGCTCACAGACTTATATATGTCAAGTGGCCCTAAGTAAGCAAGTAATTTCGCGACACGAGACATCGGCGCCTCGTTACAGTATATATATATATATATATATATAATATATATATTAATAAATAAATTGGGAAAAGACAATTAATTTATGTTAAAACAGAATTATAAAATTATGCCCGCGGCTCCGCTCGCATGGACTACGGAATTATTGTTTAGGTTTTTTT
>NQII01002183.1:315828-369711 GCA_002778355.1 Clitarchus hookeri | reverse complement strand
GTATCACATTTTTTTCATTTGCGTCCTGGACGATTCTGAGTAAGTAACAAACCTGAAATAAAACAAGGATCAAATCGCAAAACACCTATTTTGAAGTGAAACACTTAAATTTTGAGGTAGTTTTTCACGAGAAATTACTTCAGGAATTGTTTACAGGTCACAAAAACGAGAGGATTAACGCGAAAAACTTAGAGACAAAACAACACATTTTGGCAAATTTATAAATATTTGTGGACTCTTTGTTATGTCATTATGTGAAAAAATTTTGCCAAAGTTTGTCGACACACGTCATTTGTAGCTGGTTTAAATTGACTTTGAAGACTTCCGCATAGCTGTAGCTATTTTTCGCCTTTGAGGCCTAAAAGCAAGGAAGGAGTAAGGGCGACACTGACAGGTTCATCAAATGCGCCATCGCCACTACGTGCAAAGCATTGCTGCGTGCAACTAAGAGGCTTCAAACGGTGACCCTGTAGTGTTATTGGTAAGAAATTTTATATCAAAATTCAACGCATGGCTGTATGCAATTTTTGCAGACATTCGGGCAAAATATTTTAAGACGCAGGAGTCTGGAAATGCTCTATTTGGTTGTGGGAGAGGCTTCAGAATAACGCTTGCTATAACCAAGAGGCTTAGAAAGTTGTATTGAGAACCGGTCTAAAGTGCGCGTTCTCTTCACATGGAAACATATTGGTAAAACGTGCTGTAAGTTATTCAAAACAGTTCACACGTCAATTTGACATCCACTTTAAATAAATCCCTGCTCGCGAGCACTGATTGTACTTACGGTCATGTTAGTAGCGATTTACTAAACGTATTTATATCTAGCGACATCATTATTAAATGTAATATTTTAAGTAGGTCTCTGAAATTGCCTCATATCGTTTTATACACACATAATTTATAAAAAATATGTGCAGTTCTCTTTTCATTATGGGACAAATATTATTCAGTTCGAATCATGGCAGCGTTATGGACACAAAGAATAGACTACAAAGGTTTTGAAAATGTTCATAAATTAATCATGTACCAAAAGTGTTTTAAGTGGTTAATTCCGTTTTACGCGACTCTGGATACCGATATGTACTCTAGGTTGCATACCTCGAGAATTGCGGGCGTTTTGCACAGCAAATTGGGTAAACACAGCATGAAATCTAGGAAACGTCACGATAGTTAGAGACCGAGGGGTGCCCAAGACGATTCGACAGGATGATTATAGTCTATTCGCCGTTTCTTCACACTTTTTGAAACAAACCTTTGAAAAATCACCCCATGTATGACGTGTTTATTTATTTCCTAAATATATAATATATCACAATCGTTTTATACCTGTGTAAATATAAAATATTCTTATATTTCTTTTAATTTAAGTTTTATCTGTATTTTGTTTATAAATTATAATATTTCATTTACAATGAATATGAATGAAAACAGTGAGAAAACATGTGTGTTGGTAGCACCTAGTAAGAAATAGATCTCATGCAAAATATTATTACAACTGAGTGCGCACGAATTCGGTGTGGCGTCCTTTGGTGTAATTTTCTAGACTCAGATAAGCTTTGTTTGCATGAGGAGAAGGAGGGATATCCTGAAAGTAGAAATTTAGCAGGGCTTCAGAAAAGTGTGAAGCAACCGTGATTGGATCATGAATGTTGGCTTGCTATTACTAAGGACAGCAAAATTTCCGCGAATGGTTTTGAAGACAAACTAGACTCCAAACTCTCGTATATTTGAGTTCCCTTTGCGATTGAGTGACAGTTTAAAAGCCAAGGATAAAACTGGCTACTCACAAAGGTACCAGCCAATGAACGATTACTTGAGGTTCTTGTGTACAAAGGACTGCGGAGTCTAGCATACATACGATTTAACTCGTCACATTTTCCTGTTTCTAGTCATTACCTTAAGCAATATGGAGGTGGGCAAGGCTCAGCTATCATTCCAAACCAACACTATCCACTGCCACAGAATATACAAGTTCACAGAAGTGATATAGCGTGGCGGTTACTTTGATGTACTGTAGGCCTACCCATTCGTTGATTGGTCGCACAAGACTACGAAAGTTGGCCTTCTGTCTGATTGGCTATTGCGTGAAATTCCCTATCGGTTCGGCTGGCGCCTGGAAAGTAAGTTACCAGGTGTTAAATGCCAAACGACGTTTCACCAAGAATGCAGAATAAAATTAATTTTTTGATAATCGATTAAATATATTTGAAAATTTTACTTTTAGAGTGATATTAAGTCTACCGGTTCATTTCGAAACCTACATCTTGTAGAACTGTTTTTCGGTTTAGCGGCACCTTTATATGTAATTTAACGTTATGTATTTTCTTGAGTTTTGGACTGTCGTATTTATCGATTGATCGAATCGCATGGAATTTCATTGTTTGGTCGTTGATATTTTTAATGAGTTAATATTTCTGGGTGCAAAAGTTTGTTCGCAAGGCAATGGCACTTCCTAGCACATGGTACTGACGTCATGTTCGTACAACTGGCCCAAAAAAAGCTCGAAAACAGATTTGTTGTAAATCAACTTTTTTTCGTCAGATTTTCTATGCGCATCGAAATTCTGTACCTCGATCTAGATCGATGCAAGGAATCGATTAATTAGGTAAATATCTGTATGCCAACATTGCGCTATGTTGCTGGCCAGTGACGCCATTTTGCTAGCGTGTGCAGCTTGAGTTCGCGGTATAACGGCCTGTTTCATTTCTGTGTTCTTAAGTGTTTTGTGCCACTTGAGTACGAAGCTGTGCGTGTGAAAGGAGGAATCATGAAAACATTAGAAAAATGCCTGACTGCGTGGACACTTTTTCGCTCACTGATGATCCGCGCATCTTCGTAATTCGACCTAGATCTCAAACGTCGTGTAGACACTGCGACTCTTAAAACATGAAAACCTCCAAAGGAGATTTTTTTCGGCATTTCATGTTAGCCGTTTTCGTGCACCTTCTGCCGTCTCTCTTACATCACGAACCAAACAGCCCGAGAGAAATAACTGTCTCCAGAGTTCCGCCAAAGAATAACAGATAATATTGACGTCTCCGCGTCTTTCGTTTACTTTAAATTGCCCCACGTTATTTTCCTTGGAGTCTACAAGTTACCCCTTCAAGATGGTGCAAGTCGTTCTTGCTACCATTTCGATTACTGAGTTGCACCACAAATATTTTGTGGCCCAGGGCACGTTTTACATACAAGTATTTTTCTTTAATTTTATTCCGGAGATTGTGTCTGATCGATTTTTATTTTAATGGCACATGCTATTAACCGAAGAAGATACACTGTCATACGTTTTATTAGAGTTTAACAGGTAGTTCCCTTAAGAATACCACTTACGACCAATATAAGTAAACATCTGTAGCATATATGAAGCGAGCTAACTAGAGAATACATTGTAATAATACAGTGATTAAATTTAGAAAACATATTTTACTCAAGAGTCTATTAAACTGATCAGACAAATCTACGCTGAATAACTGTTTTTTTTTTTTTAATAACAGTATTCCTGGAAGTGTGTTAGCGAATCGTAGTGCAATACGAGAAAACCTGATATGAGTTCGGACTAGTAAACGGATTTTTCTTGAAATCAATCTAATAGACCTTTACATTATATAGCGTCGCAACAACATACAAACAGTACATTCTAGGTTATCTGGGGACTAAAAATTATGAGTTAGAATTCTTTGTAAAATTCAGATTTGTGGAATAAAATTTTTAGTGTCAGCAGTATAGTGCAGCGTTAAGTAACTCAGATCCATCATGCACACTTAGTTTTTCATTTTCTTTCAGATGGAATATTTTTTCACAAGCTTTTGAAACTGTGCATTAACGATTGAAGTCAAGCACGGAACAAGTAAAGTATTTTCCAAAAAAAAACTTTTGCAGAGCAGTTTTTTAAAGGAGGAATTGCACGGAAAACTTCTACATATTTTGCTTTTTGTCTGAACCATTTTCCTTTCTTTATTATTTCTTCCCCCAACTTCAAGTTTGTTGAAATTCGTTTTTCGCTTAGGCTTGAAGAGAGACACTCTGCCGGAAATAAGTTACGTTTGAAACATTGTACTGAGATTCATATTATGACTGCCATTTAAGTGCCGTACGGTTTTATCGTAGATGTACATACAAAGCCTGAGGCCTTTAAGCCCTTTGAAAATGTTAAAAGTAGACTATCTAAACAAAAACTTTGTACTGCAGCCTTGTGTACCATTTTCTGTAAATGTATGGATTTATGTTATTTTTATTGCTATATTTTTGTCGTTAACATTTTTTCAGATAATGTAATTGTTTTAATGAACGTATCTTTTATTTTTATATTTTGTGTAACCATTCCATTGATTTCGCTTCAGTTGTATATTAACTATATATAGTGATTCAAAATATTTCATGGATATAAACCAAATTTATGTTTCAAATCTATCTAATGATAATATATTACTATGTGATTTATTTTATAAATACCGGGATTCGTACCTAAATTTTAACTGTTGACTGCGTTTGCTTAAGATAGCCTAAAATTAAGTTAAATATACAATTTAATTATTACACGTAGTACTAATTTTAACCAACAAACCGTGTTCGAATCTATCTTATTTTGTATGTACTAATTCTTTCTAAGAATAAACAAGATAAAATCAATATATACAATAGTGGTTGGACTGAAAAGATGAAACTCTATGAAACCAAGAAAGGTTTGACAGCGTTGTAATAGCCTATTGTTCGTAAATCGACCGTAAAATGTACCATGTACTAGTATACATAAAACTTGGACTGTGCCAGTTATTGAATTGCAAATTCTTGTCACCACACCATTCTAAAACATACACAAATCCTGTTCGCACAATGATTTATGACGTGCATTTATCATGCGCCCATCCAACCTGGGTGTGGTCAACAAAGATTTTGACAATTTTTAAAGAACGTTGTTTTTTATGGAGGGAGGCTATTAGGCAAAATGGTAAAGGCCTTTCAAAATCTAGACTCGATATATGTACGATGGCACGACGAATTGTACTGTAAAACANAGGCAAAATGGTAAAGGCCTTTCAAAATCTAGACTCGATATATGTACGATGGCACGACGAATTGTACTGTAAAACACTTTAGTTCAGCTCCACTTTCGTTATTGAAGGATTATAATTATCAAGCATCTTGGGTGTGTGTCTGTGAATCACGGATGTTCAATATTCGAGTAATTAAATTCCGATTGGCTCAGTCAGGCAAGAAAATGTCTTCTTATAAAGACACGCAGCCAATAAATACTATATATTTATAAATATAATATATAACTAAATATTTTCATAAAATATCACTGCCTCTACTGATATGTGAATATAATATTGAAGTNTATAAATATAATATATAACTAAATATTTTCATAAAATATCACTGCCTCTACTGATATGTGAATATAATATTGAAGTATATGTGCGCACACTATATTCCGCAAACAATCACTGTCTGTAATGATGAGAAATTGCTAGGGATAAAATGTTGTGATTTTAAGCTTATCCACACTTAATCCTCAAAACATTGAAGTCATTCATATGATTTGCAAATATAACCTGATGAATGAACTTATTATCAATGAGATTTCAGGTTCAATATTTAATATCTAGCTGCAAATTTTTGAACATATACAAATTCATACAGTGCAAGAATTGAAAAACAATGTTTTAGTTGGAGCCGCGGTGATGTAGTAGTTAGAGTACTTGCTTTCCATCTAGGCTAACAGCGTTCGATTCCCGGCGGGTTGCTCCTGGATTATCGCATGTGGGAATCGTGCCGGACGATGCCGCTGGTCGGCGGGTTTTCTCGGATATCTCCCGTTTCCTCCGCCCTTGCATATCGACACTGCTCCATACTCACCTAATTTCACCTTCATCGACTCTCAAGACCTCCTTGTTAAGAGCCACCCAAATCTCTCAACTCAACCCCAACCCCCTCCACTCGCAGTCTGCCAAATATTTTCGTTTCACACTCCGTATTTTATTCACGTCAGACTTCCAGAAATTTTGCTATATCGTGAGGGTAAGTTTCAGCTGTGTAGCTACTCAATCCGCCATTACCCTTATTTTTTTTTTTTTAGCTCTTGTATCTCTGATTATACTTTTCCTAATGAACTAGTTAGTACTTTATTGTCTCGTTTTGTAGTCATTTTTGTATTGTTTACTATTTATAGTCTTCCAAGATGTGCAAGAAAAACCGTGATCCAAGCACTAAAGCGGCAAGGAAGTAAGCGTGATTGGAGTTTATTTCATCGCCACATTAATACGCGAAATTAACTAGTCTTTAACGATGGCCAGTTGAGTTGAGAGATTTGGGCGGCTCTTGACGAGGTCCCGAGAGCCGACGAGGGTGAAATGAGGTGAGAATGGAGCAGCTATGGATGCAAGGGCGGGGGGAAACGGGAGATTCCCGAGGAAAGCCACCGATCAGCGGCATCGTCCGGCACGATTCCCACTTGCGGAAATCCGGAAGTGACCCGGCCGTGGGTTGAACCCGGTTCGTCTTGGTGGGAGGCGGGCACGCTAACCGCTCAACGATGGCCAGTAATTAAATAATATGCACTGACGCGTACTTTTACACACAGAGCCAAGAATAGCTCAGAATTTTTCCAAGCAAAAACGCTGTGTCTAATCATTTTATTCTATTAGCATTTTTGTGCATAGCCATTTTTTAAATGGTAGTTTTGTTAATTATGCGTAACTATAAGTACGATTTTGTTACAGGCGAAACGTAGCGCCTTTTGGTTTGTTAGCTGTGGCATCGTTTAAAGGCTTTGCAATTTATTTTTAGAATATTTTATTGTTGGTTCATCTGTTGTATGGAACGGGTCAAAACTGATAAAACAAGAAAAAAAGTATAAACAAATTATGAGCTTATTTCATTTTAACACGTGCGCTTTATTACTGGAGAATTTTTGTGTTGTATTTGGTGACAGACTGGACATACATGTTGATTTCCCCTCCCCGCTCCTATTACATTTTTGTGATGGCGCCGCAGTTCGTTTGTTGCGCCGATCGATTATGAATAAATTAAAAAAACACTTACCATTAAAATCCCCGAATCGTCGAATTGCGCGCCAAACGGCACATTTTGAGGACTATTTTGCACCAAGGCGACAAATAACGTTGACAGAGGACATTGAAATATAGAATGTTTGATAAAATGATTGGCGAGTTTTCGCAGACAGGGAGACTATAGACAGTAAAAATATTCTACTCCGTTATTAAAAGACCTAGATTTATCGCTGGAAAAGTTACATGTTTACTAGGATTCAATGTACTTGACACACATCCGACAGTTTTCTTCCGTTATTGGCATCTATGAAGCTAGTAATCCCTTTTCTCTGGGCCAATGATTATTCTGATACTCTTGAAGCAGAACGTTTTTTATTGGCCTGAAAATAACTTAGCGTAGTCAAAAACATTATCATCCAACCGTAAAAGGATATACTAGCTAGAGTGTTACCGAGGATACGTTGGCTCAAAAAGTTTCGTCATTTTGCACTGTGTCTGCCAATTATAGGTGGGAATTTATATATTATTTATGTGGTGTATAATAATGGCATTATATGTAAAACATGGACGCAGATTGTTTCAAACAAAAGTGACTTAAATCCTAGTCGGGGAAATAAACTAGCGTCTGTGAAGCGACAAAAATTCGTAAAAGTAGAATACAAGACGTGTTAATATTTCTATTTTACCTGGAAATACGTGGCATAGTAGTACAATTAAAATATTATTAAAACGAAAGGCAAGTATGACTAAGAAATTAAAGTGAAATTGCGAAAAAAAAAAAAATATATATATCTTTACAAATGTATTAATATGGTGTTTTCGGTCCTTTACGTGAGTCTGGCTCGACTGTTTTCCCGCAAATAATCAAAAGCCAAACAAATCTTCAATCACTGGAATGTGCATACATTTCTATTAGAGCATGTTGTAAGCTGCGAAGCCCATTTTGCATCATCGCATAAAAAATAGATTAAGTTATTTCAGGAGTGTCGCTCATATGAAGTATGAGAGCTTCCTGGAAATGTTGTGAACAATGAAACTGAGCGCTAACCATGCGAAATAAACTTAAATATTAGGCCAACTCACTTGTTTACAAATGTCGATTCATACAAAGCTGACTGTTGAGANTATGCGAAATAAACTTAAATATTAGGCCAACTCACTTGTTTACAAATGTCGATTCATACAAAGCTGACTGTTGAGAAATTTCGAAAGATTTAAAAATACCGTTTCTTTAATTTTCTTTCATCTTTTGAACTAACCAAGACTTATACTAGCCACTGAAACTGTTACATGATAAATGAGCTACTGTTAAATCGTGTCCATACCCTAATTACACAACAGTTGTCTCAAGTATGAGAGTAAAAATTGAAAGTAAAGTAGTAACTCACCTGAAAAGATAATGATTTTAAATTCTTGAAAAGGATATAATAAAATTGTAAATTATTAACTATTGATGTTTACATATGTTTTATATTCTAAATATTTTTTATATTTCGAAATTAAAAATTAAACTAAAGGCTGAACTTTTTGATTTTAAAATCCACAGTATCAATTTAAAATGTTTCATTTTGAAATTAATTTTGTTTCCTAGGTATTTACTAATCTTACCTTGCACTTTCTCGTGAATGAGTACAAACAATATAGTTTTCGTCGTAAAATATAACCAAACCACCCACTTAGCGTTCGAATTCCTTTTCGTCGGAGACCTGTAGAATTCGTGGCTTCATTTCCATGAGAAATTAGAACGCGATTGGTCCGCGCACTGGCACCTCCCGGAGAACCCGGAGCCAGTAACAAGCATGCAAAAAAAGTAACGCCCAATCATCACCATGCACTCGTAAAGCAAGCAACGAACAAAGAGGTGGTAGTCACGTGATTGTACGTAGCTCTGTGGTATCACAAAGAACTTGAGGGGCGTCCCTAGTAAAAACTTTTAAACCCCTCAAGATCACATCCGGCCATAAGGTAGCATTGCGACGACAACGAAAATTAGCATAAAGAATCTTCGCGCGTATTCTGTTTCGTTTGAATTTTAAACGATGATACAGCAATCTGTTCAGAAAAGATACAATGTTGTCGCTGTAGTTTTAAATACTGTTTCATAGAAGAAATAAATACCGTAAGGACTACTTGCAGCGAGATTTTCGCTGACTTAAACGCTTTTCAAGAAATACATTTATGTTTCAAATACCACATTTATAAATTGATAGAGACGCGGATATTTCGCGAATTCATCCGAGGATAAACTAGACTTCACACACATGCACATTTGACTTGCGTCTTCAATTGGATCCCGGTTTGTGGGACACGCCCCGGGCCGAATTCGAGCCAATAACTAACCTGCAAGGAAACAGGTACCGTACCCCGTGCTGCCTGGTCTGGAGTTAAACTGGAGCATCAGCCAATGAACAACTAACTGAAGCTCGAGTACATAAATGATTGTGGAGTCTATCTCGTTGCCAGATGAATCTGCGAAATTTCCGGGTCTCTATAAATTGGCAATAAAATAATAAAGAAAAGAATTACGTTGAAATATTTCCATAGTTTTTTTTTTTTAATTATAACAGACTCAACTGCTTAAAATGATACCAATGCGACAACTAGAGACACCCCAGAAGAGTACAGAGCTGAAATATCTGCTTATTTCACGAACTCCGACCGCAGACGCCAACACAATGGCGTCACAACCCAGCAAAATGGCGTTACTTGTCAGCAAAATGTCGGAACGCCGTTTGTCAAACAGCGCCTGGTAACCTACTCGCCAGCCGGCGGCCCAGCCAACAGGGGACCTTTCGCGGCACGCAGCAACCAATCAGACACACAAGGCCAGTTCCAGGGCCTCGCGCAGCCAACCAGAGAATAGGTACGCTTACACCAAAGGAACCGTCATGTAATTTCGTCTCTGTGTACTTACCTATTCTGTGGTGAGGACTAGCCCACAGGTAAGTGGATTCGCGAATTTTTCAAGTCTGTTCTTATCGCACTTTTATGTACGGCGTATTCCATGTTACAGTGACAGCGAATATCTTGTATAGTCCATTCATGTTTACTTCCAACTTTTCTTAAGCCCTGCTAAGGTTCTACTTTCAGGCTATTCCTCCGCCTCATGCAAACAAATATTAAACTAAGTCTATAAAATTACACCAAAAGGGACGACGCGCCGCATTCGTGCGCACTCAGTATAATGATATTTTGCGTAAGAACTGTTTTTCACTAGGCATTGCCAACACACCTATTTTCTATCTGGTTTTATTAATTTTAATTCGAAATTAGATATTTTCATTTATTTGTGAAATATAACAAAAAAAATAATTTATCCAAAAACAGGATACTTTTATGTTAACAGAGGTATAAAACGATTTTGAAGCATGAAACATTTAGGAAACAATCACATACGTTATGGACGGGGTGAATTTTCAAATATTTGATTAAAAAAGTGTGAAAAAACCGTGAATGGACTTATACCAAATCATTGCCATATTAGCTTTATATTTATTAATGAGCTTATCATAATATAGATCGAAATATTTGCTTGTCATAGTCTTAATATTTATTTTACTAAGGAATATCTGCCATATTTAATAAATATATTTTTCCTTAATTAATTATTGGTTAGTACCATTTTACGTTCTAGTTATTTTCGTCTAGTGATGTTTTAACACTGCGTGTAGGGGAAGGATTCTATCAATGGGCCACTTACAAAACACTTCATAACATCGTTAAATTGAATAAACTTTCCAGTTTTTATAGTTAAATGTGGACAATGCCTGTGGATAGATACTGTATAAAATTACAAGCTAAAAGGATGTAAAGTCAAAGAAATATTTAAAAAACTAAAATAAGTGTGAACGGCTCAATGAAGGAAACCAATCATTGGGCCAGGCAGTTGCCATGAATAATCTGCTCTATAACAACTGTTTAACACAATACACGTGTTAATAACTGTCAATGTATTCTATCGTCAATATTCATAGTCACATCTGGGACCTCTGTTAATTGATTGGACCCCTCCAAGGCCATTGTTACCTCTAAAATAATTTTGAAAATTCATTAACAAAAAACAAAAACGCACTACCATTAAAATCATATTCAAATAGTTAGACTAAATTGAATTTTTATACGCCCAATTACGCCCAAATTTAAACGGTTATAGACAAGGCTATTTCCTTTTTACAAATTAGTCACAGTCTTTACATGAGAATACTTTGGCCCCCTTCTTAACACCAGCACACGTTTCATACACCCACTCGTTGCACGATAAATACTGAATCACATCTTCCTTAATGTCATGGGAACAGACGACACAAAACCATGACTCTTCCTTATAATGGGGCTTTGCTGACACACCTGAAGGAAAAGAGTGTTTGGCTCTCGCTGACTTCCCTGAAGTAGGAGTTTGGAGACGTCTTTTCTTGGTTGTCTGTTTTTCTTGGGCCTTTTTCCCTTGATTTCAGTTTCTTCTAGTGTCTGCTTATAAGGACTGCTTGTAATGACTATCGCTTTCTATACCTTTTTATTCGAACCTCGTCCAGGATGAGTTATTTTCTGGGAACTGAGAGATTGTACACAAGGAAGCATGCACTTGTGATGCTAGTGTTTTAACTGATGGAGGTGATTCTTGATCATCGGTACTGGAAGAGGACACAGCTTCTTTAGCTGAAACATCTTTTACAAGAGTGGGATGAACGTGCCTACTGACTGATACGACTGTTTCTGGTGCTTCCATAACGGGGATGTCATCTGTTTCGAATTGCATTGCGGCTACAAAATGACAATCCTGAAACACGTCCCTATTGACTGGCCAAACTCCTGTTTTCTCAAACCCATTCACTGCAGTCCCTAACGTCGCAGCTTGCTCATATGCTTTGCCAAATAATCGAGCTATATGAAACTGAGTGACAACTCAGATTTGCCTTCACTGCGCTTTTGGCGAAGAAACTTTTCCATTTCATTAAATAATAGGTTCTTAATGGCTTAAAAAAGTACACATCCAGGGGTTGGAGTCGGTGTGTTGTGTGGCCTGGAAGTGACAGTATTATTATTCAGTTTTCTCTAGCAATCTCTAATGCACGGATGTTTTCATTGTGGGTATAATGGCCATCTAGAAAGAGTAAAACTTTCCTTTCCTTTGTAGGGTGGACAGCATCGATGAAATGTTGCAGCCCGTTAGCAGTGAGGGAACGCTTATGTATTATTAATGGCGGGACATACTGGCCAGCAGCGCTTGTGCAGCAAACTGCAGTGGTAGTGGATCCCCTTTCTCCACTGGCTATTGAACCTACTGCCCCTTTACCTTTTCCAGCTAGCAATTTCCTCTGTTTCTTTTTCACTGTAGACAAACCGGTATCATCAACTTTAAACACTCGCTTTGAATCGAGCTGGTTTTCGTCAACGGTTCTCCCTACCACATCATAAAAATACTGCACATTCTCCTTATTAAAACCTCTCGTTCGAGCAAAAGAAGTTGACTCTGGCTGTCGCAAACTGAGTTCGGGGTGTCTCTTCATGAATGCGTAATACCATTTTTTTCCCGGCAATGTTTTTTCTATGTTAAACCTGTATGGAATTCCGTTTCTCAAATCAATTTCAAACGCCAATATACGCAGATCTGTAGGTGTTATGCTAAACATGGATTCCTCAAGTTTTAGCACACGTGAAACTAGTTGGTGTTCTACTTCCGCAGGTAGATCAGCTGTACTGCCTATAATTTTTTTCTCTTCGACAGCAAAACTATTCTTACCCGCCAGATGTATCTGTATGAATAAAGGGGTAAATATATCTTAGAAATAAAACACATGAAGTAAGTTTACAAATCAAATTTATTTTAAAAAAAATTTTATTACAAATACATTTTTTTAACACAATAATCCATTCAAAATTTTCTTCAGCGATGGACTTCTTCGGGTGTACGTCCCACATTGTTTGTTGTCCTCGCCGTAACATGCACTTCGTCCCTTGCACGAGGCCTAATACCAAGCTCATGCATACAGTTCCCCGGACGTTGGAACCGGGGCTATGCAACATACACTTGCAGAGGCACTATGAAGATGTATATTTTCTTTTATACATAATTTGAAATAAATTAATTCGAAATATCAGAATGTTTCAGTTTTTAAAACTTCTCTCGGCTGCCTTTCAAGTGCATACTACGTAGGTGGTTTACAACGTTGATGACATGAAAACCACAACACCTAAAAAAAAGAATCAAAGCAGACGAAATAACTCACAGAAAGACGACAGCCAAAGAAGAAGAGTATAGATGGATAGATAGAGGATAAAAGAGAAGTTGGGGACAGCACATAAATGAAGAAAAGCGAGTACGATACTACCATCAGTGATTGCAGTGCTTATGTGCCTGGAATGAATACCATTTCACATTCACAACTCAGGATAAGTGTTGAAACTCCCCACGAAATAGCTATAAACCCCAGGTCAGAGGCCCAACATAGACGAAAAATCCTTGTGTACAAGTACACATGAGAAATTGTGGAAGTGATATAGAAGACATATCACATGCATGTCTAAACGTTATGCTCCCTGAGTTTTATTTTTGCAATAACCATAACCAGGTAATTATATATGAACATCAATATTCCAGAACATAATAGTAACACACCTGACAAGATGAGTATTTCTCTTGCTGGGCTACAGTGAGTTACGAGTAGAAAAAAATGGACAGGTTGTCTCTTTAGGATTAACAACACAATAACCATAATATGTTGATGATAGCAGTACGAACATCAGTGTTTCAGGATATAATAGTAACACACCTGACAAGATGAGCATTCTTCTTGCAAGGGACTACAGTAAGTTACCAGACCAGTATGGGCAGGCATGCATTGGTGGATTGTTTTTACCTCTGTCAAACTTATTCTCGCATACCGAAACAGTTACTTCGCGATAATGCAAATGCACTAGTTTTGTTTCGGATGGTCGAAATGAATTTACGCAATTCGTATTCCGACCAAAGTTTAAAGAAGTGTGTGCTTGTTGTTTGGGTGGGCCATGCGGATTCCTTGTCATAGTAAAAGACTTTCCTCTACTTAAATAAAGGTACCGTCGAAGTTTTGATCAGTTCATAATCATTCCCCAGTAACAGATGGTGTATACCATATCTAAATTCGGACAGGATGGTCTGAAACGACGAGGAGATAGTTGCCTGGTGCAGATGGAAGATGGTCACTGCAGCAATGGAGGGAAGCGACTTAAGAATGTGGGTGAACAGAATCATGGTGGCGATGCTATTACTATGTTGTACATTCAATCAGTTAATGCAGAAACTTTAAGGGCATTGGCAGTAATGCAAACAACAACTGGTAAAACAGAGGCCCAACTACGTGCATTGACTGAAGGCTTGAGCAAACTCGATGTTAGATACAAAAATTAATGCTGTGGAAGAAAGAATAACCGGCAAGATGATTGCTGCTTTGTCTGCCATGAATTATGATGAGAAAGTATGGAAACACTATAGTCATATTCGAGATGCTATTATACAGCGCATAAGAAAATTAGAAGACAATATCTAAAACAACATCAAGCCGACTTCCATTCGACCTGCTGCTACTCCTACATCTAGTGCACCTCGGCCTACAGCAGCATTCCATCCAAAGCCGAAGACTGCACATAAATAGTAAAATTATATATAAACTGTTTCCATTACTGGTTTGTATTTAGTACGGTGGCGGACACTGCTGATGAATTACGTCGCGTTATCGAAAATGTGCAAGGAAAATATTTGTTGGCCAAGCGAGCAAGTTTGGGAAGTGACATGGTTTTGGAGGATGCATTCAAACCGCTCACATCTCGACTTGATAATTTGCAACCTGTAGTTTCACCTGTCACATTGAAGAAAGAACCTGATGAAGCCATACGGCAACCAGGGAGGAAACGAAAGCGTAAACTGGATGTAGAAGAAGTGGCGGATGAAGACGATATTCCATTGTCAGTTTTGAAGCGTAAAAAGGATCGAGCTAATACTCGAAATTAACATGCTCGGGGTTACCTAGCAATGTATTCGCTTCGGCTTAATGATAGAACATATGGAGTTTACAAACGAAACAAAAAATTGTTTCTGGGAAACAAGGAAATTTTTTTACCTCCCAAATGGTGAAATTCAAATCGGAAATAAATATCTGCGAGCAATCCCGGGCCTATACGAATTACTCTTCAGGATAGAATCTACTATGTATTCACAAGCTGCTCTGCGACAGTACAAGAGACTGCTCAAACTAAGGAGTGCACATAAAAAAGATAACGATCCATCGAACAATGAGTATAAGGATACTGTCCATGCAAAGTTCAGTATTATTTCACGTCTGTTTCCAGATGTAAATGTACCATCTGGTTCTGGTCTGCTGGCAAAAATCTAAGATTGGCATCATCTAAATTATGTATATTGGGATGATGTAAACGAACTCGTTGATAGATTGTGGCTGCTGGTTGCTTCACAAAGAGCTGTAAATAATTCTCACACGAACAAAATTACTACTATTGTGGAGGAATTGCATGAAGGAGGCTACATACGATGAGTCGGGCAGAAATCGCTAGCGAACTGCACAAGCTAACTAGACGGAATTATCCAAGACGCAAAGTGACGGTGTTTGGATTGCGTGATTTATACTAGGCAGATTTGGTCGTAATGATTCCATACGCCCGTGTGAATAAAGGATTTAAGTATATGCTGACTGTGATCGATTGCTATAGAAAGTTCGCCTTTTCAGTCAAAACCAAACGAGGTAAAGATGTTGCTAAAGCGATGGAACTCGTTTTGGGCGACAAATGCCCAGCGCAAAATCTGCAAACCGATCATCGACGCGAGTTCTATAGCCCATAATTCCGGCATCTAATGAAGAAACACAAGACAATCGTTATTTCTACACATAGTGGTATGAAGTGTGCTGTTGTCGAAAGGTATAATTGTACTTTGAAAACAGCGACGTGGAAACAATTCTCAGCACAAGAAAGCTACAAATGGTTGGGAATATTATCAGAACTGGTTTCCGAGTACAACCACAAAATACATCGTACAATAGGTATGTGACCTATCGGCGTTAAAGACAACTCACTTCTACAAATAGTTAACAAGAATGAAAAAATTATTGATAGTCGGAAGCCATAAGCAAATATTCGAGACTACGTACGCATTTAAAGAAGTAAATGGACATTTGACATAGGATATGCACAGAACTGGTCAAACGAATTGTACAGAGTCGTCAAAATTCGACTTTATGACCCTCGTACCTACTATCTCGAAGACCTGGAAGGCCAAGTTATTCGGGGTGACTTTTACAGCGAGGAAATACACTCCACAAAATTTCCCGACATATATATTGCAGAAAAAGTTTGAAATGTAAAGGTAATAAAATCTACGTGCGCTGAAAGGGGTTTCCAGATAAAAAAAATTGTTGCATTGACAAGGATGCAATCACAGATAAATAATAATGTTTTTTTGCAGCAACTGTCTGCTAGTCATAAGAAGATGGAAAATCAAAAGACCGCAATTTAACCCCAGAATTGGTGAACGAACAGAAGACGATTTTGTGAAACAACTAACTACAAGAAAATGGATTATCCTGTACATACAAAGATTTATTTAATAACATCTTTTTTTTACAGAATATGACTTATTTTTAGGACTGTTACCTACTCATGGCTGCATTCCTACTTCCTGGTATGAGGTCTAAAAGACATACACATACTTGTACTGTTTTCAATTTAAATTAATAAAACATTTAGAGCACATGATGTAGTGATAAAACAATGAAAAGTTATTTTCAGTGTCTTGCCAACATGCCTACTGCAAGAGGTAACATTACGAACACATATGCCTATAACATTTGGGAAAATAATATTCTCCATATATATATATATATATATATATATATATATATATATATATANGAGGTGGAATCAGAGATCATGAACTGGAAAGTTCCAAGATGGTGGCATGGAATTACAGAGCATGAACTGGGAAATCTTAGAAACAAGAGGGCGGCTGTGATGCAATACAATATGGGGGACGGCTCCGAGGCTCCGAAGCCTGCAGCCTGTGCACCAGATCCCTCACAAAGGTGAAGGTCAAGATCAAGAGCAAAGGTCAAGTTTGCGTATTTGGAGGGAAATTTGGGAAACTTTGAGGGAAATTCTAGAACTTTTAAGTGTTGTTTTGGGGAAAACTGGAAATTTTGAGGTCAATGTCACCTCTGGTCCTTTGCCAGATGCCATGTCCATCCGATCGTCCGAAGCCTGCAGCCTGTGTTCCCGTATGCCCTTTCCCCTACTACTGGCGCCGCGTCTCGCTCTGGTACTTAAACACGAGTTTAATTAACTCCATCCCTCTCGTAACCGCACCTCCAGTCACAACCCACAAGGCCAAAATGGTTTTCTTCGCGATGACTCTACCACGAACTTAATTAATCCTCCACGCGAGAATCGTAGCGTGCCACGATTCGCAATGACTAAAGCCCCTCGCAATTCTTTCGCGAGTCTAATTAATAATCGAGGTGGGAACCGCGGCTTCGGCCCGCGAACCCGCGAGGACTTTTCTCGCTCACGGCGACTCTCGTCGCTGTGGCGCGCAACGTCCAACACTACCCACCCTTTGTCTCCGCGAGGCTAGGGGAGCGCGCCGGCCATTCAGCGCCCTCCAGCCTAGCTTATACAATAGTGAGTCTTCTCCCTCGATTCCAGGTGACCCGTTTATTCTATTTTATTACGGGTTTTACATTTTGTCATCTGCGTGCTTTACTACCCATCTATCAAAAATCATTATAATTACTTTAATAGTCATAACTTCAATATTCAATCACGTTACGGGGATACACACCAATACACGCCCCTCGCAGGCGTGGCTATGGACAGGGCAGAACGCTCTCAGGCCCTCGAATGCTGACCTACGTCTAACAAAACATCAGCTTGAAGTCCCCTGCTCGGGGCTGCTTCCCCGGCCGTGAAGCCATGTATTTCACAAAATCCTCCTGCCTGTCATCTCTCTCGATATAAAATCCTAAAATTAAAATGGAAAATACAAAGTTATTATAATAAAACTTGTCTTACTCTATCGACGATTACAAACACATGTCAACTTAAATGACACTCCTACGAAAATTCTAGCTAATTGTACCTAAATCATATTCCTACTACTTATTTGCAATCAGGGCCCGAAATGGCCTGTTGCAGGTTCACGCAGAACGACGGGAACACTGCACGCCAGTTCAGCGCCATGCGCTTAGAGGTGATGGGGCACTAGACGCTCCTGTCAGTGTCGCCCTTATCGCTCCCGCGTTTCTCGGCCTCGAACACGCTAAAGAGCTCCAAGTAGATGGCGCCCTTGAGGGCGCTGCCTACCAAGTCTGAAGCCACAGAGTTTCGCTGGGTAATCAATTTTGAAACAGTTATCTTTAAAACTGATACATTTAGAAGGAATTTCTTTACCATTGATTCCCCATTTAAACTCCGTGGCTTCAGCCTTTGTAGACAGAGCCCTTAAGGTGAATCTTCCCCTGCCATATTGGATTCTTGGTTTTTCTAGCTTTTTTATGTTTTTAAAAAAGAATATTTCTATAGTTCCTGTGTACCAAATTAGCTATTGGCCTTCCGCTGCAGTATGCCTACAGCGAAGACATGTGAGCTACGAACTCATAATTACATCACAGTTGTAACTATGGCAAAATTAGTCCAAATTGATACTGTGATGTAAACACGAGTTCGTAGTAAATTATTTTTGTCTGTACTGCTGTATGAGGTCGATAGCTTGTTGGTACAGAGGTACTCGGAATTTCCTTTTTCTAAAATATAAACAAGCTAAGGAGAAAAAAAAATCCAATATTGCGGGGTAAGGCTATCCTTAATGCGAACAGCGAAACCACACATTACAACAGACAAACCAGAAGAATCGAATAAATGGTACGTAGCAAGAGAATACATATTACAGTTTTTTCTTGGTTTGTCGGTAGGAATGCGTAAATTTTGTGAAACATACTAACCTGTTCAACTCTCTGTCCCTCCCACCAAGCCCTAGGGCAGGAAACTGAATAAAGTCTATTCGCGGTTTTTTCACATTTTTCAATCTAACATTTAAAAATCGCACCACGTATGACGTGTTTGACTTCTTCCTATATATTTCATGTATCACAAGTATGTGATACTTCTGATTACGTAAAAGTTCCTTCTTCTTTTGATTAAATTTAACTTTCACTTAAATTTTACCTATAAATTATAATATTTCATTTATAATAATTAATATGAATGGAAACAGTGAGAACACGGGTGTATTGGTGATGCTTAGTAAGAAATAGTTCTTATGCAAAATATTACTACACTGAGAGCGCACGAATGCGGTGTGTAGTCCTTTTGGTGTAATTTTCCAGACTTGGTTAAGCTATGTTTTTATGAGGCGGAGGAATATCCTGGAAGTAGATCTTTAACAGGGATTCAGAAAAGTTGGAAGAACCGTGAATGGAATATAGGTGTCACACTGAAGACGATTACAGAACTCAATCGCGGGTTTTTTTTTTTAGATAAGTTTGTGGAACAGTAGGGAGTCCGTGCAGCCAGCGCCGAAAGCTGTCTCCCAATCGATCCGTCCGCCACAACAATGACGCCATGAACTGATAATTTGTTATCCGTGTGTGCTTTGTTCTCGCGATAGGAAGGCGAAGAGCAAATGTTTGATCCCGCAAAGGGGGTGGAGTAGGGAGGCAGAATCCTGGTGGGGATGAATGCGGAACTCGTCCGCGGGGGTGCCGGGTAGCAGGAGCACGGCAGGCAGAGAGACTAAAGACACGTGGCATGCGCGGCCGATGTTGGAAGTGTCACGCGCAAACAGGTCCAAATAATTAACGCAAATTAATGACGTACCCCAAGGGGATAGATGTGGGGAAGGCAATATTACGTTCCCGATAATTGAACGTTTACTTTGGGCCGAAACAATTGGCTTCACGGGCCATTGATTACGGCAAGATTATCCATTTGTGAGAAGACAATTTCCTACTTGTTTGGCTAATCAAAATTGGGTAAATGCAATGCTGTACTGTTATGAAATACATCTGGTCGTGAAATATTTTCACGAAACTCGGGTGTCTCCATCCATTAGCGATATTTTAATTATTTTTTTTTACAGAATCCTTTTTCCCCAAAAAATATATACCCTGCAGTAATACATATTCAGTAAAACAAAAAATCAACTATAAGAGTAAATAAATGTGCTATTTCAAATTGTGTTTAATCACAATAATTTTGGAGATTTAGTTTATGTGCTGTGTTAATTACTGCGCGCACACACCTGTGAAATATTTCAGTAATTAGAATTTTATTTCTAATCTCTGCGAGCCGCTAGAAGAATTTTCAATCGTGTTGATATTTATGTGAATATGTGAACTCTTTTTTCTTTAATATTATTTTTTATAAGTATTTTGCATTTGATGAGTAATACGCCAATTCTTACGTCCTTATGTTGAATCCGAATCTGGCTGCAAAAAGGTTATTGATATATTTCAAGATTTTTCTTAAGTTATTTTCAATTTTTTTATTATTATTGTGAATCGTGTAGATCCATAAAAAATTAAAACGATCCACATTTATTGTATGTCATTTTCAGTGGGGGGAGAGATTAAAATAGTTTACTGTTGTAAATCTTGTGTCCGACTAGCTATTTACTAGAGACCTGAAACATTCGCGAGTTCAACGATCTGCAGGCTGAACTCTACAGTCTTATGTACAAATATACCGATGTCAACTGCACATTGGATGTCTGCTGTCATAGTGGAAGGCGACGATTGGGCCAGCGTTCTCCAGGAGGTGTCAAACATAGTGTGGTCCAATGGATAAAGTTATATTAACACACGTGTTTTCAATTCTAGCTTGTCCCAAAATGAATCAGCGAATTTTTCAGGTCTCTAGCTATTTAAGTTACTGCAAACGGTTTCCCTACTGCCTGGGCTGCCAGCTGGTGAGTAGGTTACCAGGCGTTGATTGGCAAACGGCGTTCCAACATTTTGCTGCCCAGTGCCGCCATTTTTCTGGCGTGTGCGGCTGGAGGTTTACGGTATAAGTAGCTGTTTTCACGTTACTCTTCTTAAGTATTCTGTAGTTTGACCGATATCGCTAAGTCTAAATGTTCACGTGCAAACTTCCCGGGATAGAATCTCGCTACCTACCTGGTGCCGTCTTCGCATTTGAGGCTCAGAAGCTCGGGAGCGATGATAAGGGCTACGCAGGCACGCACATCAAGGGCTCCATCGCCGCTACATGCAAAGCTCGAAACTGGCGTGCAGTGTTTTCGTCGCGATGCATGTATAATCTATTCGCGGTTTCTTCGCACGTTTTAAATCAAACCTTTGAAAAATTATGTTTGGTCATTTTCTAAATATGTTATGTGTCGCAAGAGTTTTATAATTCTGTGAACCTAAAAGGGTCTTGTTTTTGGTTAAATTGAAAATTTATTTTTTTTATTTATAAATTAAAATATTTAATTTATAACGAATATCAATAAGAACAGTGAAAAAACACGTGTGCTGGTAACGCTTAGCAAGAAATAGTGGTCATGTAAAATATTATTATTACACTGAGTGCGCACGAATGCGGTGCGTTGTCCCTCTGGCGTAATTTTCTACACTTTATTTGCACGAGGCGGATGAATATCCTGGAAGTAGAACTTTGGCAGAGCTTCAGAAAAGTTTAAAGTAACCATGAAGTAAGCTGTGGCCCCGTCATTTTATTGATTGAAAGTATGTAACAAAGTTCAACAGATGCTCTTATCGTAGTTTCGCTCGTGTCCGGGTAGTATGTTTTAAGGAGGAGAGATATAAATAATCTTGGTTTTACAGTTTTTGACCCATAAAATGTATAAAATTTCCTTTATTCAAAAATTTCTTTCGGCAAGTTATAGTTTATAACTCATTCGATTTCTTAAATGCAATAACTATGCAATGCCTTTATTTGTTTACTTTTTGGTTAGTTCGGAGTGAATTATCGATTACTTACCTAGAATGACTACAGAAGTGACAACAGTACAAAAAAAGGACGATGATAGTTTCTATAATATTGTGAAAAAATACTGATGAAGTTACATTTCCAAAAGTTAACCTCATAGGTAAGTAAAAGGAAAATATGTAAAACTCTCAGATGGCGTCTAACACTACTCACTAGTCTGAAAAAGGTATTGTTTTAAACAAAAAGGGAGGGGGGATAAAATAATATTTATAGCACATGTGATATATTTAAACTACCATTCCGTCCTCATCTGGGGTGTGTTTTCTTTCCGTACGAAAACATAGTAAGGTCGCGTGTAACAGTTTCGTAAAATAAAACGCAAACAAATCTTTAGTTTCAGTAACCAAAACGTAAACGTTTGATGCAACCAAATAATAATAACAAAATAATTCTATGTTTGCAACAAAATGCTTACTCCCATAAAAATTATTAATTTGGTTGCACGAAAAAAAATGTTTCATTCAACAAAGTCATTTTCTCAGCGCACTACTCACATAAACTCTGGCTACAAACACAGGAAAAATTCGTACGATAGTTTACTTTAAAGTAAGGCTAGACTTCAAAAGTTGTTAGTCGGTGTTACTTTTGTAATCATATCAAATTATACTTGACGCTACCTGCAGCTCTTTGCGCCAGTAACATGCCCCTGACGAAATGAGAAGTCAGTCATGTGCATTGCAGTTTACAATCAAAGTATCTTCAAGGTGTAGCAGCATTCAGCCAATAAAATTACAGCGGATAGGTTATTTACAGTACTGTGAAGTTTACCCAACAGGTCACTGAAGCCACGAATTTTTAGACCGAATTCACTTTTATAATCACTTGTGTGATTTAAAATATATGCCTATGTTTTTATTGTATAGTACTAGTTGGATTTTATTTTTGTGTAGGTAAATAAGGAAATATATTTTCAAAGATTTATATTCTATACATTATAAGATCGTTTTGCGGAGCGGCATACGCGAATAGTACAACTAAATCACAGCTATTTGTGACATTTATATTTGGTTTTCTCCATCAGAAAAGCTTTCCTCGTGTCCTCTACATGAGTCAAAGTTACTATTGGTGGTTTGGTGCCGTTAAGCAATAACAGTATTTGTAACCTTTACGAACATGTGATTAAAATAATTTTATTAGTATGATGCAAAATGCAGAATTACTTACAAGTTTTAAAATTATTTTTCCTTTCTGCACTTTTACCATAGGTCGAATATACTGTGTAACTTCGTGAATAGGGACACGGTGGGTACTGCTATATGTTCGTACTTTTTGTAGGAACTGTTACGGCCATACATTTGCATGCTACTCGCTGCCGTGAACACGGAGATGAAAGGGTTCATACCGTCCGTTGTTTTGACCTCGTGAATATTCGTCTTGTCCAACTTCAATGTCAGTGCTAGGGCTGGGGATGGAGGGTGGGAATCGAAAGGCCACCGGTGCTCCTATCTCACACAAACTTGCAGCTATATTCCCTCACGTCCGAATAGAACATAAAACTTGCTCTCAGAAACAGGCTGCTGTTTGGAGAAGGGGTAAGGGGAGCTTTACATTTAGATTTTTCGTGTTCCAGGAAATGGGGTGTACATTTTGTGTGGCCTGTCGCTAGGTGACTCATAGTAAGTTCCTGGATAAATTTTTTATTCTGATGGAAAGCTAACCTGTTTAATTTTATATTTGAATTGATAGTCATGTAGTCATATAGTGTCTACAACGGAATAAATATTCATAAAAAAATTAACATATGTATTACAATTTGCTAGGAACATGAGTAGGTGTAATACGCGAATTTAAGTGTTTCTGACCTATTTTGTCTAATTTTTGTCAATCTTCCAGAAATTTTTATTTTGTGGTGTCTTTGTCGCGTGTAATCCCAGAAAAAAAATGTTTATCAATTATTATCATTTGAACGAAGAAAAAAAAACTAATTTAATAACAGGAACATATAGTGCAGTGGATGTAGGTCTTTGTTCAGTTATATACTACTCTCAGGCACTCAGAACTTCAACTTGAATGCTTTCTGCAAAATTTGCAATAAACTCGTGTTTTAGCTGCGCCTTCAAAGGTGCATGCCGCCCGCACGACTCCCTTGACGTGTTTGCGACTTNATGAGATGCAGCCGCAAATTGTCGATGTGGTTGAGTTATACACTCCACGTGAAAAGTTGACGAGAGATTTTAATGTGCAGGTAACTTGTGAGTAGGTTTGCCGTGAGTGGTCAAATCGACGCTTTCAGGTGCAGTGAGTTCTAAGCAAGGCTCAGGACTGCGGTACATTACCGCCTGAGGATCGCTCCAACACCTCTGGCATGTAGCAATGATTGTTATTTCCCAACTTTCCCCTCATACTTTTTTTTCCTACGATGGCAAATGTAACATGAAAATGTCAGTCCTATGTGTCATTCTCTTACACCTATGGGTTTGGCCTACATACATACTGTGTATATGGTCTATACGCGGTATATTCACACATTTTTAATTTAAACTTTGAAAAATCACCCATGTATGACGTGTTTGGTTGTTTCCTAAATATGTTATGCATCACAAGCGTTTTATAATTCTGTAAACATGAACGTGTCTTATTTTTGCTTAAAATTTACTTTTGCTTACATTCTATATATTAATTATAATTTTAACTTAATGTGAATAAAAGCAGGGAGAAATTACGTATGTTGGTAATGCCTAGTAAGAAATAGTTCTTATGCAAAATATTATTCAACTGAGTGCGCACGAATGCGGTGCGTTGTCCCTTCAGTGTAATTTTTTAGACTTCGTAATCTTTGTTTTCCATGAGGCGGAGGAATATCCAGCAAGTAGAACTTAAACAGGGCGTCAGAAACGTAGGAAGTAACCGTGAACAGACTATAGAACAGATACTAAACGAGCCGTCTTCTCGCAAGTGTTCTTTTTCTTTCGCCGTCATCATTAATCTCTCTCTTTCTCTATCACTCGTTTATCATGTGGTTTAACTGGCCGTTGTTTTGTCATTTGCGAGTTCTTATTATTGTTATTGTATCTAGTTTTAATAGTTCTCTAAGTTATTAAATTGATATAATGTTTAGGAAGGGCAGCACTAGTGTAAATAGTTTTCCGACAGTAAATATTGATTATTCAGTTGGTTAAATATTGTTACGCACGGCTGCTTCGCCTTAGTGAATATCCCCTCCCCCCCCCCTCACCGTCCACATTCAATGGGATAGCCTAGCGTTATTCGCCCCTTCCTATGATGACACCGCATTCGCGAATGTTACAACTTCGAAGCAGTCATTCCCAAAATTACAAATTTAATTTCTCATTAACTTCATTACTACGCGCCGTTTTTACGCTATCTTCTTCGTGCCATTCATCCGTGCATATTTTAGTTTTCATTTGCTCTCTTCTTCTCTTTTTAAAACCAGGTATTATTTTATAGCTTTATTTTCATTTGCCAGTAACCTACCAGTTGTGTCATTTTCTTTTTCTATTTGGATGACGAATATTTTATTTTATAAGCTTTATATTTTATTTTTGTTTCCGATTGCTGCAGAGAGTGGCCTTCCATCTTGCCTCTTATTTTCCGTCAGTGTTTCCACTCCACAGAGTTTCCGCTCAGGGCTACAATACTGTGTTGAATTTATTGCACCCAAAACAACTGGAAAAAGACCTTTTTGTCGTATCACAAAGTGAAATTAACTCTTTTGAAAACAACAACTGATAACCGGTGGCAATTCAATATCCAGAAGCATATGGTGGCGAAGCGTGACTTATCACGCCTAGATAAACCACGTTTGGTAGCCTATATTGGAAATGAGCTAAAAGACGGGTGACTCCATGAGCTGTGATGTGATATTACGCATATTTGTGCAGGTGCTCATTCTAAAAAGCAATTCGCTTGCTCGGCCTTGGCACAGTTGATAATAGAACAAATTGTATATTTAAAAAAAGTGTACACCGTAACAGTTTTGGTCATTCTAGTCATGTTATTGTTATTTAATACAAGTTTCAAATTAACTCTTTCAGTCACAGTGACTCGTATATGGAACGTTGTATAGAAGCTGGCTTTAATTGTCTGCATTGTACATAGGCCTAGTACAAAACAGCTTCCAATGAGAGAAATTTCTCACGCGTGGGAGATATAATTTGCTGTTGAGACTACATTATTCCGTAGTCATTTAAACGACTGCTGCCAGTAACATGAATAACAAACATATTTTTGTTGGTCCCGATGTATGACAGAGCTCGTACCAAGTGCAGTACTGTTGCGAGCAGATATTTGTTCGTTGCAACTCCTAGAACTACTATATATTTGTCTTGACTGAAAGGATTAGGCTAACTGTATAACACTATCGTCCTCCTTTTGTCATTTCATGATTTTTTGACATCCGCTTTAAGATTGTGTGTAATCAAGCATGAAAATGATTTCCACAACATATTTTATGTCGAGCCATCGTCGCTGTAATTTCCGTTTGCATTCTTTCAGTACAATAATCTGCTGTGGAAAAGATAATAATATTTATTTTCTTAAACTGTGTTTTAAAAATGATGCAGTAAATTTTGCATACCCTGTTGAGAGGTAGAAGGAAATTTTAAGTAAATTGTTAAGTGTTAAGTTTATCTGGAAAGTTTTCGGTTTCTATCCCAGACGTGGCCGATTCATTAATTACTTATTCGTAAGGCGGTGTTAATGAGAGCATCTCATGAGTCATTCTTCGCCGCAGTTGTTAATTTTTTTTTATGTTCCTCCGCTTTCCCAAGCTCTTGCCAATACATTCAGGCGAAATCCTTGGGCACCCATCACATACGCCGATCCCACCTTAAGTTGGTTATTGGCACGTAGATTTTTATTTTCAATGGCTTATAATTACACTTATCGCCGTTCAGTGTATTTTCTTCTCATAATAATACTATTCAAAAACACATAAGTGAAAAAGATTTAGAAAATATGTCCATGCACGCTATGCCTGCAAAACCAAAGAACTATCGCAGCCGATTCAAAACCGAGCTTAGGCCTCAAAGCGTTAGCGAACATGGAATGTTTTTTTTCTAAACTGTTTGATCGTATCGTAGAAGGTTATGTGGTGAATAAAGATTTAAGTATTCAATATAAGGTTCTAGGATAGGGTAAATTTAAAATGTGATAACCCCTGACCGTAATTTGGCGCCGCTTCTGTATCTTTTTATTACTCTTTAAGAACCACAATCTTCCTGGTAAGATTTTTCTGGTTACGAATGTTTAGGCACAGTACCCGGAGCCGTGTAAATAAAGGCGCTCTGCCACAAAGACAACAAAAACTTACAAAATGATTCCTATTACAGCAAAAGAGAATATAATGATGGCAACAAAACGTTTACAGCATAATAAATTAAATTTAAAAAAATGCTCAGATTACGTTACATTTTTAAAAAAATTACTGTGTCTGTGATATGGTCGGAAATGATGCAAGTTGGCAGGAAAATTTCCACGTTAAATATTACATAATTAACCAACTTTTCTTTGGTATTTGTCAACAGGTAGCTGTACGTAACAAACTTTTTAATGGGCATTGCAAACTTCAGTTATTTATGCGCAACCCGAGGCCGTAACTCGCGTTACATAATTCGATCACCTGCCTATGCCTGTTCCGCCACCGAAGTTTCTGTGCAATTTTTGGCGTTGACCAGAGCGTAACTCTTTAGTGCGGACAAAGTGTGATACGGACGCGCGATTCTTTTTTAACTGTTGTACTGAGTGTACCAACAGGGATGGCGAAGTGCTGCAATGCACACTGATGTTTGCTGCTTTCACTGCGTGGGTGTCTCCTAGTTTACGCATCAACCAATAAAACACAATTCTGCAGCTGACCTCGCGTCGCGTGTGTAACGTGAGTGTCGCTAGCGAGCTAACAGTAATCATTGGTTCCTGCTGCGTGCACTGAGAGCACACAGACGCGAACAAACACTATGGCATATGATTAACGGTTCATCATCCGCCACGGTGAATTAATTAAACCTTACTCTTTCGCCTATGTTGCCCCAACGTCGCGTTATCCTTGGGTTTATTGGACTCACTGTTCAAAATATTTCCCAGCATTTAATTGAGAAGTATTGACAAAATAAAATTTTCGGGACTCTCCGTAAAATTATGTACACGTTACTTTTTAAATAACAGACTTTACGTAAGTTCACATAACTTTCCGTAAATACACGGAAGCTCTCCTTAAATTTTCTTGTTAATTATTTTGTACTTTTGGTTCAAATGAAGATATTACAAAAGGAAAATCTTATATTTTCGTTGTGTGGGTGTTTCCATGTGTTTCCAAGTAGAACATTTTATTCTGAAGAGAAATTTGAACACGGATCAAAAAACTTCGCTTATGTTACGCTTATCACTTACCTGCGACCTTTTTGTAACAATGTAGGGCAAACATATATAAAAATGTGACAAACGTACCTTCTTCAGTTTCTCGTAATGTTTGAGTGTTTTTAATTGCTGATAACTGTTGCAGGTGCTTAATGTGTGTGTTTTTTTTTTTTTTTTTTTTTTTTTTTTTTTTTTTTTTTTTTTTTTTTTTTTTTTTTTTTTTTTTTTTTTTTTTNTTTTTTTGTTCAGAGGAATAGGTGTAAGTGACATGGATTTTCAAACTTCCGCAGATACGATAATTTTCTTGTTACAGTGGCGAAGTAAACTACGTATATACTCGGCATTCTATCGTTCCGGAAGACCGAAACTGTGGAAAATCAGGAACGGTCGGTATTTTGTATTAGCGGAGCACACCCCCCTTTTTCCGGCATTTCGGATCGTATTTACGTATATCAAGTGTACATTTACGTAAAATTTTCAGTAAATAAAAGTAAAAATTAACAGTGCATAAATTACAGAATATTGCTGCGCCGGGGTTTAACTAGATAGTAGAAGCTAGTGAGGGGTTTTTTATTTCATTAATTTTAAATTAGAGAGAAAAGTAGTTGAAAATAAGTTTTGTTTAAATAAATTTTATTGTAAGAATCTAAAACTTCACTAAATCAGACAAACGGCATAATAGATTTGGGCGGCTCTTAACAACTAGGTCTTGCGAGCCGATGGGGGTGAAAAGAGGTGAGAATGGAGCAGCACCAGAATGCAAGGGTGGGGAAACGGGAGATCCCCGATAAGACCCACCGACCAACGATTCCCACTTGCGAAAATCCGGGAGTGACCGGGCCGGGGATTGAGCCCAGTTCGCCTAGGTGGGAGGCGAGTATTCTAACCGCTCAGCCACCACCGCCCCATATTAAAGAAGACTGCTTATATTTTGTAGCACTGGAAAATATTTTTCTAAAATGTTCTTATTTATTTTTTAAAGCAGCTAATAAATTTATTTTTAATTAAAATTTAAGCGTATTTTCATTATGGATGCTTCACAAAACACATTTTGTTTGAAAACCTTCAAATAGTGCAATGATAATTACTGTGGTTATAATTAATAAAATATTGATACGAAGTTTTTAAAAATATTATTTTTAATTTATTGTTTTTCGCTGAGACAATTTTTTGTTTCACTCGAACAAAAATTTGTTTGTATAGGGGCAATTACACTGAACAGCCAAAAAAACTGGTACACCTGCCTAATATCGTGTAGGGCCCCCGTGAGGCACGCAGAAGTGCCGCAAGACGACGTGCCATGGACTCGACTAATGACTGAAGGTATGCAGGAGGCAATTCACACTATGAATCCTGCAGGGGAGTCCACAAATCCATAGGAGTGCGAGGCGGTGGAGATATCTTCTGAACAGCCCGTTGCAAGGCATCCGAGATATGCTCAATAATGTTCATATCTGGTGATTTAGGTGGCCAATGGAAGTGTCTAAAGTCAAAAGAGTGTTCCTGGAGCCACTCGGTAGCAACTCTCGACGTGTGGGGTGTCGAATTGTCCTGCTGGAATTGTCCACGTTCGTCGGAATGCACAATGGACATTAACGGGTGCAGGTGATCGGACAGGATGCCTACGTATCTGTCACCTGTCAGAGTCGTGTCTAGACGTATCAGGGGTCCCATTTCACGCCAACTGCACACGCCCCATACTATGACAGAGCCTCCACCAGCTTGAACAGTCCCCTGTTGACATGTAGGGTCCATGGATTCATGAGGATGTCTCCATATCCATACACGTCCATCCGCCCGATACAGTTGGAAACGAGACTCGTCAGACCAGGCAACGTGTTTCCAGTCATCAACAGTCCAATGGCGGTGTTGGTGGACCCTGGAGATGCGTAAAACTTTGTGTCGTGCTGTCAACAACGGTACACGAGTGGGCCTTCGGGTCCGAAAGCCCATGTAAATGATGGTCCGTTGAATAGTTCGCACGCTGGCACTTGTTGATGTCCCAACATTGAAATCTGCACCAATTTGAGAAAGGGTTGCACGTCTGTCACGTTTAATGATTCTCGTCAGTCGTCGTTTGTCCTTTTCGTTCACGTTCTTTTTCCGGCCGCAGAGATGTCGAAGATTTGATGTTTTACCGGATTCCCGATATTCACGGTACACTCGTAAAATGGTCGTACGCGAAAATCCAAATTTTATCGCTACCTCGGAGATGCTATGTCCCGTCTCTCGTGCGCCAACTATAACACAACGTTTAAACTCTCTTAAATCTTGATAACCTGCCATTGTAGCAGCAGTAACCGATCTAGTAACTTTGTCAGACGCTTGTTGTCTTATANAATCTTGATAACCTGCCATTGTAGCAGCAGTAACCGATCTAGTAACTTTGTCAGACGCTTGTTGTCTTATATAGGCACTGCCGACCGCATCGCGCGTTACTCTGATTGGTTCCATACCTCTGTTGTTTGCATACCCACGACTATACCAGTTTTTTTTTTCTCTCCAGTGTAAATGTTTTGTTGTTGAAACCAAATTAATTGGTTTGTTGTATTTGTTTGCATCAAACGTTAACTTGTTTGGTTTAGACCAGATTTTTTGTTGCCTTTACCAAAATTTTTGGCACTTCTACCAAATCTTCTGTAAATCTTTTACTGCCCCTACCAAATATTTTGTTAACCCTACCAAATATATTGTTGGTATTAAGTTGCAGTTTCGTGAAGTTATGTGCACACGTTTGTTAGTGCGTTGTCCTTTTGTGTCGAGATATCCATGAACCACGGGTTTGTACCTGTTTAGTATAAATACCGCTTCGAAACTGCTAGATACATAGCGTGAAATAATCCAGTGTTATTAATACCGTAGTTTTGTAAATTTTAGTTCATATATATGATTTTGACGTTCATAAATGTTTGAACACGTAGCGATAGGAATGCTGCATGTAAAACACATTTATCCCATTTCCGATACTTACATATTCACTAATTATTCCGCTGAATGTTTTTAAATTATTATAAAGAATTCAACATTTAACTTGGATACTGATACAGGTTAGAAATTTGTGTCTACGCCTAAAGCCCCTGGCACAATAGGCGTTGTAGGTGGTTGGTGTTGGTGGTTGGCGTGCGACGTATTCCATGACACAGTAGACGGTTGAGCGTTGGTGTGAAATGTTTCGCGATCGAGCCACCAGGTAGCAGTAAAACTGTAAACATGTCGTATTGTTTTCATTTGGTGATATTTTGATTGTCCGAAATCAACAGTACTGAGGAAAGATGTATGATGCCTGTTTACTTAAGTCGACACAACACTTGCTTCGTTGTCACGGCCATCTTCGGCTTCAGTTATATGAACCAATCATCACCTAGACCAGTAAGACGGTTTGCAAATAATTTCCTCGCTGGTAAGATCATTGGTCAGTAAGCTTCGCAGCGTGAAGTACTTACCAAAACTTACCTACACGTGCGTAACGCACACAATTGTGTACACTGGGATCTGAATCGGATAACATGTAAAGCTGAACAGCTACACAGCACTTAATTAAAACCCCTGCAATAGAGTAATAATTAGTTAAATTACCTGCATCTACTTCTATAAGGTCAGTGAAATCCCAATATTCCAAAATGTTCTTGGTCAACTCACCAGCCAGTTTCAAGACAACCTCGTGCACGGACCTAAGATGTAAAAATGGACGATCGCTTTGAACGCGCCAAGCTAACAAAGATGGCGGAAATCAAGCAAGTGGATTAGTGTCACCAACATAACTATTTATCTCTGCAACTAAATTCTCTGTTCAAAATATAGCGCACGTTGACGCCTGCGGCGTCCCTATATTTTATTCGTCCGTACCACGCTCTAACGAAGCTCGCAGGCGAACGACATCAATCAGGATTTAGGGCCTGGCAGCCGTGACGAAGGGAACGGCGCCAGATCGGCCCTACAAGACGACCATTTGCATGGGAAGGCGGACATGCGGGAGAATAGCGTCACGGTGTGGAATCAGGTGACAGCGGGAAGAACACGAAGGCAGCGGCCAGGGGGAGATCCCGAAGTATTCCCACAACGCCGAACAAACAACAAACCTCCAGCTAGAATAGAAGGGCAGACGCCAGACTCCGCGAGCAGGCAGGAACGGCGAGACGTATTTATGACCTCGCCAGGCTGTGCTTTGTCCCAGGCTTTCGACCACAATAAAAACCGAGAGAGCGTTTGGACGAACGCAACGAGAGGCCCCTTTCAATTATTTCCGCACGGACAGAACGGAGTGCTGAAACTGGTAAACCAGAACAAAACAGCAGACGCTGGACCCAAGTATGGAGCTGGAGTACACGCCCGCGGTTGATTACCCAGGGGGGCGGTCCGCGGCTACCTGGAGAAACCGGGGCAGTTTAATATGGCAATGAGGGCCTACAAAACCGGAGGAGTCCGAGGAAACATGGCAGTCGGCCGACGAGATTCCGGGAGGGAGGAGTGATTCCGCAGGAGACGAGAACGGCAGCCAGCCGCCATCAGACGCAGAGTCCTGCGTCGACCCGAGAAGGAGGGACGTCGAGACGAGTCACCGAGGCGCCCGTGACAGGACGAGAGCAGTTCCAGCTCACCGGACCTCATCTGCAAGAACAACTACCAGCACAGCAAGCCAGATAAGTACAGTCATCCAGCGAGTGTGAAGGACCTTTAGTAGTTATCCCGCAGTGTGAAGGATCTTTTAGAATCATCCAACAAGTGCGACGAAGATCCCCCACCCCCCCTTTTACGACGCGAATTGTACGGAGCATACGTAGAAAAGGGAGGGAGTTGTCTCAAGGGTTCATGTATCAATTCACATGTTCATGCAACAATAAAACCTCGATTTGTGAAATATGAATTAACCTGTATTCATTCATTAGTGAATTGGACCATTAAACAACAGTGTCGAAGCATTCCTACGCCCGATCACTGAGGACTAGTATTAAGTGTTGGCGCCTCACGCCACAGAACAGATTACAACACCTACGTCCAAACCTCAGCTTTGGCAGGTGTCAACGTAACTAAACATTTAATTTTGTTGGTTAATTGTAACGATATATTTTGCTTACACTAGATATTTGTTTTACGCACTGATACAACAAAACATTTGATTGGCTTTAACAAAATTGTTTTAAATAAATAATTTGACTTAGTGAAGAAATTTCATTCATTTGGAGAAACTCAAGCTTGGTTGTAACAAAAAATATCGTTTAGCTTAAATAAACGCCTCACAAAAAAATGTACTTGGTATACTGAAACAATTATTTTTCTCAGTGTACATTTATTTCGGTAATAAAAATAGTAACTTTCATGGCTTAGGGCTATATCGATGTGCATAATATCAATTATTAAAAATATATGTAAACATATTGCTAATATTATATTGTATACAGCCAGAGTAATTATTATGATATTCTTGGTCGATAAGGATTTTTTTGTCATAATATGCTTTCTAGAGCATCCAAAATGGGAATAAGTTAAAATTTTAATTTAAAATGTAATCTTGTTAAGCGATAACGTTTAAATAAGCAAATTCTAGCAAAATATTTACAGTGTTACAAAAATATTTGCATAATTCTTTCATATCGAACAGAAGTCGCAATTTTCTGACAATTTCAGTAGGGTGTGTACTACTTTTTAATGAGTTTTTCGTCTTGTATAGTCAGTTGAGTAAATGACGAGATTTGGGAGGCTCTTAACATCGAGGTCTTGAGAGCGGATGAGTATGAAGCGCGGTGAGTGTGGAGTAGCGCCGGAATGCAAGGGCGGGGGAAACGGGAGCTCCCCGAGAAAACCCGCCGGCCAGCGGCATCGTCCGGCACGATTCCCGCATGCGAAAATCCGGGAGCGACCCCGCAGACGGAGACGAGTAGTCTGGTAACTACACCACCGCGCCCCTCTATAGTCAGGCGCAAAGCCACATTGAAAGTCACTCTAATTTTAGTTTAAGGCTCGTTTTTACTTCTGTTCAAGGACGTCGTAAATTTGGGAACGTTCATGAAGAAGCACGTTTAGAAAAGAGCTGGAAATGAAAGTGCAAGGTACCTGTTACGTCGAGAATGGAGGAGTGTTTTCGCATGGTCGTGAGGGAGAGGGGTAAAGTGAGAAAGTCGCAGATAATAAAAAAAGAAATATTGCGAACAGAGGAAGAGGATCGATTCAGTGGACCGCCTACACGAAGTTATTTTGCGTGACCGGGTAAGGAGAAGCAAGGGCGGAACCGGCAGCGCATCAGATGATTGATCGTCGCCTTGCGCAAGCCATTGAGCTGCCATGCAGCCAACCGAGCGTGTTAGGTCATGCAGTAGCGTGACTTACTCGCGTTCGCGAGTTCGACCCTGATCGCTGGGAGCGCCTTTTCATAAATGGTTCTCCATCCGCAGCCCAGACAAATTATGGGGCCACGGTAACGCAATGCTCAGAAGACAAAGTAGGTACACTGTACAGAGGTGAAATAGCCGTTTATATTGCAAACTCCAGCCGTGCACGTCCACAAGATGGCAGCACTGCCCAGCGACATGCCGGAACGCCCTAAGGGGCCGCGGTGGTGCAGTGGTCAGACTACTCGCCTCCCACCAAGGCGAACCGGGTGCGTTTCCCAGCCGGGTCGCTCCCGGATTTTCGCATGTGGGAATCGTGCCGGATGATGCCGCTGGTCGGCAGTTTTTCTCGGGGATCTCCCTTTTCCCCCGTCCCTTCATTCCGGCGCTGCTCCTAACTCACCTCGTTTTACCACCATCGGCTCTCAAGACCTCGATGTTAAGAGCCGCCCAAATCTCTTTACCTATTTACTAACCCATCTCACGTCACCTTAACCGGCACTGAAATCCTTAACAACAGATCATTTAAGACTACAGAAGTGAAACAGCAGGCCTGTACCGCGTATTCCAGTCGCACACGCCAGCAAAGTGGCGTCACTGGCCAGCAACATGTCGGAACGCCGTTCGCCAATCAGCGCCTGGTAGCTTACTCGTCAGCCGGCAGCTTATCCAACAAGGAATCTTCCGCAGCGCGCGGCAGCCAGACACAAGGTCCGTTCCAGCGGCCCGTGTAGTCTATAGTTCATCCATGGTTACTTCCAACTTTTCTGAAGCCCTGCTGAAGTTCTACTTTCAAGTTATTCCTCCGCCTAAGACAAACAAGCCTAACTAAGTCTTGAAAATTGATAATTTCACCAAATGGACAACGCACCGGATTCGTGCGCTCTCAGTTTAACAATATTTTCCACGAGAACTATTTCTTACTAGGCATTACCAACACATATATTTTCTCTTGGTTTTTATTCATATTAATTAATAACGAAATTTTAAAATTTATAAATTAGATATGAGTAAAAGTTTAATTTAACCAAGAATAACATGTTTCTATGTTAACAGAAGTATAAAGCACTTGTGATACGTGAGGTTTTTAGGAGACAATCGAACACCTTATACGTAGGGGGATTTTTCAAACATTTGATTTAAAAAGTGTGAAGTTACAGCGAATATACTGTATCAGCGAGTTGGCACGTCTGCGTCAGAGGAACAGCCGCGTAATTTCACTTCTGTGTGCTTATCTATACTGTGCCGCAGCTGTTAAGCGCCGTCAAAATATCTCACTCTTTCTCACTTCAGAAATATGCAATTCAATAATTTAAAAATTCTGCCATACGTGACTTCGTAGTTTGTAACGGAATAATGCTATTACAGGCCTGTGTTGTTCACGGTTAATTAAACACTTTTGAAATGAACCTTTGAAAAATATCACTACCCATACCTGCATACATTTTAACGGACTGACTGATCGACATACGCGCAGCAAGTTGGTAACGATGGCGGGAAAGTAGTTCCATATTTCAATATCGAAGTCGAATTCCCGTGGTGCAGTCGGTTGGTGCGCCGCCGGTCTGGGGAGGTGCGGGAGGTTCTGGATCCGAATCTCAGCTAAGGTACGGGTGTTGGTTTAAGTTAATTCATAATTTAGTTTGTAAGCCGTCCCTTGATAAGAATTCAGATAAAACATAGGGGGGCGTTAATAAACCCAATCCAATTCAATGTTGAATTTGTGAATACTAAAATTATTTATTTTGGTTTTTTTTATTGTCTATTATGCGTATTAGGGCAAGAACTAGCAAATATTGGAAATGTTTACATTTCGAATAATGTCAGTGTTTCACTTGACGGAAGCATGAATAAAGTGACCAGACCCGTGACAATGCTAATCTTACACGCGGTCGAAGAATACCTATTGTGCAGACAAGTAGATCTTCAACAGGGCTTTATAAAGTACACTTTTTACCGTGAACAGCCTATACCATTCGCGTGCAGTTTGAAACCGTTCCTCTATAAGTGGTGGTGCTATAATCTCATTGGGGGAACTTCTGCAAGTCTGTAGTCATTTCGTGGTTTTTTTCAGTCAAAACTAAATAAGTCTAGGTATTGTATTCCGTGTAAACTACTGTAGAAACTGTGTAAGTAAGAGTGTGCTTCGTTTAAAAAATAGACGTTCACAACGGTTAACTAACTTCTTCAAAGTTCAGTGCGATCACTAATACACTTTTTCGCACATTGTAGATCTGTATTAGTGTATTTCAAACACGGTAGTTTGCCAGTGCTGTTAACTGTTGTGTTGAGAGGTTTCAAAACAAACTTCGCGAAAAGTTTTTCTTTCGTGCACCGAATGGCAAAGGTTAATGTTGGGAGGATGAACGTGTGGTCGTTGATTGTTCGCCGTCCACTGCGGTTAAAGTTTAATCGCAGCTCACGTGATGAATTACGACCGGAGTAGTGTATGGAGAATTGTGGCTTTACGATTATGCAGATGGGTTGTCTACCAATGGAGTGCCGACTCGGTGCCCCAAAACGTTTGGTGAGCCGAGCAGAGTATTTTAACAGGCTCTCCGTAGCTCGTTCTCGAGCAACATATTCGTTCGTTGCTCAGCTCGGAAGGCGTTCCTTGAAGATTTGTCTTCCCCCTCCACTACAGCCAAGACAGAACATCAAAGGAATGCTGGGGTTGACGCTGTGTTCTCTCTTGACGACTTGACGGGCCGCCTAACAATCCATGTCACTACATACAACTGCGCGCATTAGTTTCACTCTTAACCTGGAACATTGAGAATTAAGCCAAATCAGTGAAAACCAGTGAAAATTGAGCTACTGATAACTAATTAATAATTAATAAGTAATTAATATGATGGCTGAATTCCACTGATTTATTGTTTTTTCCACTGAATGTCGAGAATTCCACTGCAATTAGTCACTTAATCCCAGTTCATTTGCTTGATTTGCCAGTCGGCAGTAGCTTATCAACTGGCCTTGAGTGAATATTATATCGCTGATTGATACCACTGATTCCTGCTTAGAGAGTCGGTTTCGTCCTAAACTTCTCAGTTTTTTTACACAACCGTGCCGAATTCATTTATCCATTTGCAGATGTCGTGGTGAGAGGGATTTTTTCTTTCCTTTGACTTTCATTGCATATGATAAGCAGAAACACTGTTAAATCACGAAAAAAAATTTGAATGCAATAATTTTCCATAACACTAACTATTTTATCCTTTTATGGTTGGATGATCAAGTTTTTGACTCGGCTAGGTGATTTGCAGAATATTCACAAACGGCCTGCTTTAGAGTGAGTACCAGAGTCGTCATTGGCTCAGTGAAATGGGATAGTAGCTTCATACATGCATGCAAGCCAATAACGAAAGAAAATTGTCGGGCATGTGTACAGTAGGCATATACGTTGAATTCAACGGAACAGACAGTCAATTTACAGCGCGATAAGCCATCGTCTCTAATTATAGGGTCAGATAATACTTAAGTATACAAAATTAAAATGGCGGCTTATACTCCAAACTCCAGCCGCACACGCAAACAAAATGGCGGAACTGGTCAACAGCGCTTCGGGAAATAGACTAAAGATGAGGTAGACCGATTATTCGTCTTCTGCGCATGTACGCAATATTTACGCATGTATATACGTATATATAGACGCAATATTTACGCAATATGTACGCAATATTGACCCCAAAGGAACACTAGTGTAAAAATCACATGGTCAAGCGTAAAAGTTACATGGTCAATAGTGATGAACGCGTTTGTTTATGTCTCAATTTTCAAAATACAACCACTTTTATATGAATAAAATACTTCCATCAATTTTAATCTAATTAAGCTGCATTACAAATTGGTTAGAGGAAGGGACATCTCAAAGAAAATGTTTAAAATCAGTTTTCTAACCTAAAATCCAAACCATGCCGTTTTTGGTTCACGTGTTGGCAGAAAAGCAGTTCAAAGTTGGGACACGGTGATTGGTTGTGCGCAGCCGGCGAGATCGGTCTACCTCATCTTTAGTCTATGCTTAGGGACGCCGTTGGCCAATCAGTGTCTGCTAGAGTGCTATCCAAATGAGAAGAGAATGCGCAGGAGCACAAAACAGGCAGGGCGACTCCATTGCTTCGAACGCGGGGTGTGGGTAGTTCAGTCGTCGTGCACCTTCACTCAAGTGAGGGCACTTGTTTGGCTCCTGCGATTGTATATCGACTAGAACGAAATCGGCGCCCGCACATTAATTGTAAGAGACTATAGACTATTGTTGCGAGTAGAACGGAGCCTGCAGAGAGGTGCCTGAGCTGAAGAGGTATGAGTGTTTTGAGAGACGTGGGTAAACAGAACCGCCGCACTGAGAAACGAGGACGACGCTGCATATATAAGGCACCCACGAGACTGGGGCAAAGTACGAGCCAAGCTGTTGTGGGGTGAACATCTTGCTCGTGACTGCTCTCTCTCCGGGATCTGCCCGCCCCTTGGGACCAGCGAAGCCGAGGGGGCTCTGCGAGTACGGCGGGACTATGGCAGCTTGGGTGCAGCGACTACTCCGCAACTCGTCGCGTCCCCAGGTAGCGAATAGGGGATCCCCAGGCTCTGGGATGGCTGGGAATATTCCAATACCAGCCCGCGGACCAACTGGCTGGTACGAAAGAGCCGTCATCGTGGATGTCGGGAACCTGGGTAGCTCAGTACGAGATGGCGAAGCGCATCGTGCGGGAGGCAGTCCAACGATCAAGGTGGGGAAGAGGATCTCGAGGCGCTGAAACATGCGAAGTGTAGCGAACCTCACTGCTGGATTCTGCGGGCTGCCCACTGCGGATGCGTGAGGAATGGAATGGAATGCATCAGAAGCATCTCTTACGTCAGCCTTCATTCCTGGGCCAGCGGATTCGCCACCATCACTGGTAGGTTTCGGATGTCCCGCCGAGCTATTTTAATTTTAATAGCTCACTCAAGACCGACGGACCATTTTGGAGGATGTGGAGGGAGTGGCTCCCAAAGCTATTGCTCCCCGCCTTCACCCACGGCGTGGAGACTCTGATGCCAGCGCGGAAGAGCGAAGACGGAGTAGGTGCCATGACTGAGCTGCCCAGTTTTCCGACGCACTTGACGAGAAACAGGGGGGCCCTGAATTAAATTGCTGCTGTCAATTTTATTGTGCTGGTTCGCCTGCGTAGAAATATTGACAGCAGTCCAACCTCAAGGTCGCCTGCGCCCACAAGACCCACACTCTCTCTTATAAATTTTCAATTTCACATTAAAAAGCATGGAATCCACACCAACTGTTTCCCGTAGCATTTTCAATAATGCTGAATAAGTTTTGAACTTCTTTCNCAGGGGGGCCCTGAATTAAATTGCTGCTGTCAATTTTATTGTGCTGGTTCGCCTGCGTAGAAATATTGACAGCAGTCAAACCTCAAGGTCGCCTGCGCCCACAAGACCCACACTCTCTCTTATAAATTTTCAATTTCACATTAAAAAGCATGGAATCCACACCAACTGTTTCCCGTAGCATTTTCAATAATGCTGAATAAGTTTTGAACTTCTTTCCTGTCGGGAGGGATTTTTACGGTGCCTATGCCGGTTTTCCCCCTCCATTTTCTTAGATATAGCCTCATCTGTAGGTGCACCCTGGGGAGGAAGTCATGGCCCAATTCGGCGGCCATGGCTGCCGAATCCTTTACTGACGCGATGCACGCCCCCTAGCATGCAATTCCCTCTCCTGTAAGCGTAAGGGGCACAGCTCTGAGACGCATTTACCACCCGTCCCTACCTCGGACGTACACTTAATACTTATCAATAGGGTAGCTTAGTATAAAAAATCGATTAATGTGAATTAAAGTAATAGAGTGGCCTCAGCCTTCTTGAGCATCTTTACTCTTTCTGACGATCCCTTCCTCGCATGGCTTTACCTTTGACTTGTACTGTCTTAGGTCGAATGAACTAAGAAAGTAACAGTACGTTTTTGGCTCAGGTGTTACAACCACAGCTGTCCTCCCTTTTGCGTACCCTCCCCTCCTCGTTATACCCAGACACTTCCCCCTAGGCGATTCCACCCCTCAAACTACGAGAGGAGATTCTTCTCATCTGAACCGCACTCTTAACTTACGTGCCAGCCAACAACTCAGCCAATAGGGAACCTTTTCGGAAAAATCCAGTAGCCAGTCAGAAACAAGACTTGTTCCAGAGCATCGTACAGCCTATCAGTGAATGGGTCATACTCCATTCACGATTACTTCCAACTTTTCTGAAGCCCTGCCAAAGTTCTACTTCCAGGGTATTACTCCGCCCCATACAAACAAATATTAGAAAACTACACCAGAGGGCCAACGCACCGCATACATGCGCACTAGGTGTAATAATATTTTGCACTAGAACTATTTCTTACTATGCATTTCCAAAACACACATATTTTCTCACTGTTTTATACATATTAGTTATAAATTGTATATTCTAATTTATAAATAAAATTTAAGTAAAAGGTTAATGAAATTAAAAGTAAGGTAATTTTATATTAACACAGGTATAAAACACTTGTGATACAGAACATAATTAAGAAATAACCAAACACGTCATACATAGGGTGGTTTTTCATATGTTTAATTCAAAAAGTGTGAAGAAACTGGGAATAGACTTAACACCCGCATTGAAGTAACTGCCACCCACGTTATTCCGTCTGTGTGTAGCTACCTACTCTACGGTATGGTAGGGGGCACATGCTAGATATGAGTTGTTTGAAAGAGGGGGGGAGTGAATGATTAAGTGAAATATTTTGAACATCATTGATACAATGTAGCATTGGAGCATTTTCAAAATATTTCACTTAATCATTCTTTATATGCACAACGTATGTTTGCTTTGTAACAAGGTATGGCTGGGTTAAGCAAATATGCTGGCAATTTTTTTTTTTTCGTTAGGACATTGCCATCTGAGGAAAGGATGATGGCATCGACTGCACCTCATTAACCTGCAGTATTCCATGTGGTTGTAAGGATATAAAACTGGCAGAAAAATAGATCCTGATAGGCAGGGCTTTCAATAGAGTTTAATAAACTGCGAAACATCCTCTACTCAGTGTCCGTGGCCGCGGTGGCTGAGCGGTTAGACTGCTCGCCTCCCACCAATGTTAACCGGGTTCAATCCACGGCCGAATCACTCCCGGATTTTCGCAAGGAAATCGTGCCGGTCGATGCCGTTGGTCGGCGGGTTTTCTCGGAGATCTCCCGTTCCCCCCGCCCTTGCATTCCGGCACTGCTCCTTTCTCACCTCATTTTACCATCATCGGCACCCAAGACCTCGTAGTTAAGAGCCCCCGAAATGTTTCAACTCAATAACTCTAGTTAGTGTTCTCTCAACTGGTATGGCGTGGCACACTGGAGTGCCGTGAGACCACCCAAGGAGGAAGGTGAGATTTTGAGCCGATAGGAAATATATTACTTATTAAAGAATAATGAAAATAATCAAATAAAAGAAAGTTTTGTCATTAACACGGCGACCAATAAGTGATTCAAGGTCAATTCGATAAATGGCTAGCAGTAATTGATTCAAGATCGATCCGACAGATTCGTATCTTGATGTTTATATGCGTGTTGCTTTGTCAGCAATTAGACCTGCTACCAAACATTTATTAATATCAATCGCACGGCTCATGCTGATAATAAAATGTAATTTTTAGCGATCTCAATTGTCTAATATTGTATTATACAATACAGCTCAGACCCAGTGCAGACAAGTGTGTAAATAGCGTACATGTAGGTGAAGAGTGAAGAGATTTGGGCGGCTCTTAGAGGTCTTGAGAGTCGATGAGGGTGATTAAGATGAGTATGGAACGGCGCCAGAAAGAAAGGGCGGGGGAAACTGGAGATCCCCGAGAAAACCCGCTGACCAACGGCATCGTTCGGCACGATTCCCAATTGCGAAAATTCGGTGACCCGGCCGGGGATTGAACCCGGTTCGCTTTGGTGCGAGGCGTGAAGGTTAACCGCTCAGCCCCCGTGGCCCTTACATGTACATTATTTTTTACTGATATTTATGTACACTGCGGGATTCAATGGCCAGTGATCTTCCCTATCGTTAGCGAATTCGTAAACCGAGTTACTGGTCAAATATTTGAATGGTTCACGTTACTGTGACAACGAAACAAGTGTTGTGTCTACTTAATTACAGCACGTATTATAAGATTACTTTTTTTTTGCAACACCAGAAACTGTACATTAAAGTGGGTCTGAAATAGTTAGTTAATTCCCGACTCAAGTCTAACTGAACCTACTAAGCCTAATTTATACAATTTATTTTTTATTTTCACGGGCATCAGTTTTAGAGTGGAGAGAAACATCGACACACGGAATTCTTTTTAATATTTGTTTTGCGTATTTTATTTTTAATTAATAATAAATTACGCCAAACAAATTTTACTGCGGAAACTGTAGCAGGGGTGCCCAATGTTATGATCCAATCCACAAAAGTGCCGCAAGCATAAAGATGTTGCGGGTGAAACCAAATCATCTGTTGTCTAGGGGCAATGAAATATTTTGTTGTTTGAACCGAATTAATATGTTGGTTTATTTGTTTGAAACAAACATTTGGCTTGTTTGGTCGAACCAAATATTTTGTTGCCTTTACCAGTTGCCTTTACCAAATTATTAGTTGCCTCAACCAAATCTTCTGCTGTCTCTACCAAATATTTTGTTGCCCCTTCCAAATATTTTGTTGGCCAAACCAAATCTTTTGTGTATATTACGTTACAGTTTGTTGATGTTATGTGCACACGTTTATCAGTGGGTTCGCCTTTTGTGTCGAGTTATCCACGAACCACGGACTCTTTGTTGAACATGTTTTGTACAAATACTACTGCAAAACTGTTATATACTTAGCGTAAAATATTCATATATATGAACACTGCCATAGTTTTATGAATGTTCGTTCTAGTACAATTTAGATGTTCATAAATGTTTGAACATGTGGCGATAGGAATACTGCATGTACAAAAAATATTTATCCATATTCCATTACTTGCACAGTCACTAATTGTCCTCATTCACACAAACACCGCCTTGACTGCTAGCACGCCCGGTGGTGACGTGTAAGCTCCGAGGCGCCAGCTCACGCAACAGGTGGTAAAGGGGTGGTGGGTTGGGGAGGGGGAAAGGCGGACGCCTTGAGACTGCCGTGCGTCACCAGCGGCCTGCTGGGCGTCTCTCTAGCGTCGGATGCGTGCGCGTCGGGGGAAAGGAGGAGGTGCGACCTTGCGCCTGTCTTCTCCCCTTCGCCTTGTCTATTGCTGACCTGCTTCGTGACGTCAGCATACTTGTGCGCGCGCCGAGGGTAGAGCCGCGTCACAAGCGAACCCCCTATTCACGTATGTGAGGCGTGCTGTGGAACGTCACAAGACGGCTCTACATTGTGCAGTTAACCGGTAGGGCTCTGCTCTATGGCAATGTATTGGAATCACAGGCCAGGGTTGGGAGGCTGGATATCCCACCGAGGCTCTCGAAGTACAATGTGAGTGTGTGTGTGTGTGTTTTTTTTTTTTACATTCCGTTTGCTAGCTCACAAAGTCCTCGCGAATAAGAGGAGACAGTCTCTTGAATATCTCCCGAACCGTGCTTGAATTCAAGAACGGAGTTTGTGCGATTCCTCTTTTGCGGGGCGTTCGAGAGTCCGGCAATTTTTTTGAGCCCTGTGTGTGAGGCCTTAAATGCCAAACACATCTCCAGCTCTCGGAAACCGGAAACGAGATTTTAACTTAAATGAAATCCCCGAAGCACGTGTGCTTCGTTAAAAAATATTTCTGAATAAGTATACGGGTGTTTCCAAAAAATTCATCCTATTTCAAATTAAGTAGTATTAATTAACCATGTGGCGATTAAGTTTTGCTTAAAATGATCACAAATTGTCTCAATATGCTCTTAGTAAAGTTCATTATTCAATTTGTAACATATCTCCATTTGTTTGAGTTAAGGATAGTAAATTACTGATACGTTGGAAGGTGTGCGCCATTTTTATAATGCAAGGGGAGGTTATAGGGATACGAACCGTTTAGGGGAGGTCAAGGCCTCTTGTAACTTTGAGAGTGTCCGCGATTGCAAAAAAACGCACCAGGTTTAAGACTAGGCTCACCAACTTTTTCAGATTGGCCATAAGGGGCACTTCCGACAACTCGTCAAACGAGATCTGACCCCAAAAATTGTTGTAAAAAAGTTTTAATGCTACCAATGTGCAAACGTCAGTGTCATACATCAGTCAACATTTTCTCTGGACATATACAATAAATTATAAGATGCAACAATAAACATAATTCAGTGTGATTTGAATTTTTGATTTAATCAACTTTAAAACAAACGACACCAACACAAGCTGGATGAAAGGATACTGTACACATCTCGGCAAGCGCTACTTCCACCAACTTACATTCACAATATCGGCGTCAGTTGTAACTAACTGTGTCCACTTGGTTAGAGTTTCAGAGTAAACATAGTAAATGCGGAAGTGATAAATTTCTAACGCTGTATTTTTTTATATTCTGTTTATTTTCGAAGAATCTTAAATACGGGATATAAGACGTCCCGTCCTATGTCCAAAAGCTATAATTATTTCAGCTGCAGGATACGGGAAATTCCGTACAATACCGGTCAGTTGGAAAATCGAACTTATACATGCATGAAAAAAAAAGAATAAATAATTTATAGGATAGGTTAAGAGTCCACAGGAGTGAGTTCAAGAGCTATGGGATAACCGAAAAGAAAAGAAGGAAAGAAATTTATAAGTAAGAAATGTTAAATTTGGCTTGATTTTTAACTCTAGCTCAATAGCTTGTTTCTAGAGGTCGTGGATAAACTTAAAAAGTCACTTTTATGGTTTTAATTTCCAAAAAAAATTTTAAGGGGGTCTTCCACGGTCTCAAACCTCCTGGGAACTCTTCCCCCCTCTCATCAACAAGACAATTTTCACTAAGAAAAACTCAAGTTTGAATCATCAACCATTAACCTCCCCGTCCAGTCATCCACTGCCACTATACAATATTGTCACATGAATGCCTGAGGGGCGTATCTGAGTTCGTGAAGTATGGAGATCTTAATAAAAATTTAAAAAACTAAATTCAATAATTATATGTATTATCATTGCTACAAACAGTCAAACATATGTTATTTGCCAGTCTGAGCGTCCTATTAACTCTTATTATAATTATTGAGCACAATATTTAATTACCATCTCCATTTCAATTAAAGTCTTCATCACAGTCTTTACTCTTGCTAATGTCCCTAAACTGCTCCAATTATTTCCGCACGTTTAGTTAAAACTATATTTCCATCGTCCCAATGTCTTTTCACTCCCGCAGATCAGTCCCACTCTTCACTGATCACAAGCTCGCCGACGCTGTCTCGCAGATCGCTGCAGTCGTCCCTCGCCGCTCCGGAATCACCCAACTCTCGCTTAGGTCTCACGAGATGCCAAACTCTCACCTCTTAATCACTCCCTCCTCTGAGGCCCGCACGTGATATTTATACTTGAGGTAGGTGCCGTCTAGAACGTTCTCGGCTATCCAATATGTTCTGGGAAAAGTAATAGTGATTACGATAACGTTCCTGCGGGATAAATTGAGAAATATGAGTTTCTCAGGGTCAGCGAGGCGCGAACTTCGATATGTTTATCGGCGTGTGCGGTGGCATCCTTTATGATAGGCCGCTCGACATCATATAACTGCTGTCCATCACTTCTACTCGCTCGCGCGGGATGCGAAGCAGCGAGCGTGTAACAATATAATACTTTTGTACTATCGCAACTGCAACACCGTCCATAAATTCAAAATAATATATCGATAACTCAATACAACATTGATACAACTCGAAAAATTAAAATTTTTACTTAATAACTACAATATGCAGCATATAAATATTCGTCTAACACTTTTAAAACCTAAATACTAATGGTTAAACTTTTAATGAGCTTATGTAGCATGGCAATGTGCTGGAGTACAGCGTTTTGTTATTACAACACTTTTATTCCTGAAAAACAGCATTTTTTGAGTTGTAACGGTGTTGTACTAACGTATCTATATTTTTCATATCGCGATGATTGAAAAGTTGCATTATTGTAGTTTTCCTTTTTTTTTTTAATAGGCAAAATATACACTGGTAGTTTTTATTTAATTTTTGGTTTAGGTGACAGTTTTCCAGTATCTGCATTGTCGTTATATCTGCTGTTATTATAGATATCTATATACAATGTAACCTTTCCATGACATCAGTAGGAGCAAAATGTGCAGTATCAATATTTGCGAAATAAATTAAAATATGCTATATATTCTATATATTACCATTAATTTCCAATATCATTTTCTAACGGTTTAGACCCACCGCATCGGTATTGATATGTTTATCTTGTATCGAAAATACTTTTTAATGTGGATATCACACAGCGCTAGTTAACCGTGTAATAATGTTTTCATACGGAAACATTGGCTGCAGAATAACAGTTCCCAGTAACGTATCTCCGAAAAGGAACCGCGATTACAATTCTGTGATGTATCAGACTGCGTTAAAATCCGTATGAAAAGTGGAGCGTGCGTAATTAATTTTTTGCAACAAAACAAAATATTTAAAAATTATAATGAGTAAACTAAAACACTGTTACATGCTTGCTGCCCTGCAATATTTCCTTTGCCCATCCCGGTAGTGCGAGCGTAGGATCGCGCACAGTCTAGGGTAGTATAGACTATTCACGGTAAAGTGAGCATTTTTGAAAGCCCTCTCATTTGGAATATTAGTCAATAGATACAATTTATTGTAGCCTTAAACTTTAACTTTCTATTCCGGTGAAATATATACACTGTGTTTATTACTTACATGGCAATGTTCATGTAGAAATGTGGTGGAAGGATAAAAATGGGTGAAAGGAAAAAAGTAACTAGGGCGTTAAAAGTGTTCACTTTGTCATGAACAGCCTACAACCTGACGAACAAAGGCATGCCGCCGCGTATACCACCGCGTGGCACCGTGATAAGCTGATCTTAACTCGTGCGCTTCTGACCATCAGCGGTTTGAATTTTGCAGTTATCTGAAAGAATGTTCTGGTTCATTGCCCTTGCCTCTCTCAGCGAGACTATTTAAGCCACGAAGGGCCTCCGAGCCGACAGTTTTTTCATAGTTGAGAGTTTGGAGGATTGTGCGACCTTAAGCGCAAGGTGTGCAAAGACTGCGAATATGACGAGCCAGCAGAGTGTCGAGTAGCGTCAATATAGTGACCAGCGGGAGTGAAGTCTGCGGACTGCGCGCATCGGCACAGTGACGGGCGGGAAAATTGAACTGGATGCGTGAGTGTAAGACATTTGGAATGATGACAATAGACAGGTTGAATATGTGTAAATAATAAGTGTGAACTGAGTGTAACCAACATAGAGGCATTGATAAGGATTTCAATAAGAATTGAGATGGACATTAAATATTCCGCTCACTGAGAGTAACAAGAGTAATAGTGAAGATAAATACTTAAATTTTTCTTAATAATAACTGTGTGAATTAATTATAAATCGAATTTAGTTTATTTTATTTTTATTAATGAATCCATTCCTCACGAACTCGGATACGCCCCTTTGGCATCTTGTAACAACAATATTTATTTTTTTAAAGCAATATTTAACAAGCGAGCGCTTTTAGCTAGTTATTGCTGACTAGACAATATAGAACGTAATTGAATATGCTTTGTTACGTAAACACTTTTCAATTACCAACATTGATGGGTCAGTGAATATTTAATCAAAAAACTGCTTATGATTCGTTTCAGCAAAATGGGAAATAAAACTTTTACGACAATTTTCATTATGAATTGTTCACTAATTGACTTTATCGAAAAAATTAATATTGCAAAAAAATCCTAAAACTTCGTAATTGTCATTACGTTCTCTCCGAATCGGATGCATAATTGGAAAAGTATTTAGCGAATAATTAAATTCTGGGTTTGACGTGGCACAGTTATGGACAAGAGTCGTTATAGCAAACTCTGGATATGCTCGAGATATTGTGAATTATAATTTTATGTTTAATTCAGCTGTTTTTATTCCGCAGTTGTTTTCGGCTGAAAGTCAAAGTTCTCAGCTACGCCGCAAAACTCTTTAATACAAACTCTAAGAACGAATTTTCTAGCGACAGTATATCGCGCTAGGGACACGCACATACATCCCCAGGTACACGTGCGCACAAAAATAAGAGCGCAAGCGTACATGCACTGGAAGAGGACGACGTTATAATATTTATTTTCGAATGTAACTCGGCTGAAAATACCAAGTATTATATTTCAACGTCTTAAAATTCTTTTTACGAAAATAGCGTATTTGATGATTAATTTACAGCAAAGCTTCTTCTCTTGATTTTCATATGTCATTTTATCAGTTAAGCAGTATTCATACAAGCTGAATATTTAACTCCGAAGCTTTTTGGGATTTATAAACAGTTTTAAACGTATTAATACTCTTATTTTGAATTCTAAATTTTCTATTTAACTCACAAAAACCTTTTGGCCTTCCTGAACTCATGCAGCTTAGTAATCAGTGAAACATTAAACAAAATAAACAAGGTAACATACCTAAACCCACATCATGTGAAAAAAAAGGGAAGAACAGATTGGCCTACATAAGCTACAGTCGGCTTATCGTTCTGCGTGGATAGATGACCCTTGTATCGGATTGACTTCCGATTGCTGAAAACCAAGGTGACGAAAGTGCGTGATTTTGTGATTATTACAATTTATTATACACAGAGGTGACAAAAGTCATGGGATAGCAATATGCAAATATACAGATGGCAGTAGTATCGCGTACAAAATGTATAAATAGGCAGTGCATTGGTTGGGCTTTCATTTGTAGTCAAGTGATTAATGTGAAAAGGTTTCTGGCGTGATTATGGCCGCACGACGGGAATTAACAGACTTTGAACGCGGAATGGTAGTTGGAGCTAGCTATAAGGTTACCAGGCGCTTGTTGGCAGACTAGATCCGACGTGTTGCTTGGCAGTGGAACCATTCTGCTGGCGTGTGCAGCTGGGGTTCGCGGTACTAGCGGCTGTTTCACCTCTGTATTGTCAAGTACTCTTTAATCTCTCACTTCTACGGTGACGTCATGCGCGGTGGAGGAGCATTTTTGGACTCTCCGAACGTTCTCGCCTCCCGCTTCACCGACCTATGACCAGATGCCCTGCCGCTCGCCAATCAAAAAGGAGGGACGCTCAAGGCCGAGCGTGACGCTCCTGGCGGCCGTCCGCCGAACTACGGAGCGTCGTTAGCGGCAGTCGACGCTTTTTTCTCCTCCCNACAGTACACCCCCGCGGCGACAACGACAGCGCTAGTAGAATCAATTATGTCGCCGATGTGCCTGCGAGGAGGTTCCTTGTGGTTGTTTTCAGCGTCCACATTTCTCTACCCAAGCTGCGCTCCGAGACGCACTCTACCCAACACAATAAAGATGGATTCATAACCTTCTTGACCTCCCCTCCCTGGTTTATACCTTAATTTCCTTTTTGTGTTGTCCGTTTGTAACTCCTTGTTCCGAGTGTTCTGTCTTATTTTTCATTCACTTTGGGGCGTTGGTTAACTTTCCCAGCTGATTACCTACTGTGTATTCTGTTTGTTTCAGTTACGTTTTTTGGTACACATTTCCGTTACTTCCTTTCGACAGAAGAGTATTATTGTACACTGGCATGTTGACTGTATTGTTGTTCCGTGTTTGTAAATTCTGTTTCCATCGTTCTAACTGATCATGTTATTTTGAATAAAAACTTTATCAATCAAAAACATGGATTCATAACTTTCAATTAGCGTACGTGCTAGAAAAGAGAGGCAGAGTAGCTCAACTTCTACGTACGTACGTCTGAACTCTCAAACAATCAGAATATCCGAATTTAATTATAAAAATATAATTACTTCTACTATAGCTATTAAGATAAATAAATAAATATTTGCAATTCTGTTTTCTTTCGCCAATGATTTAAACTTGTGCCATATTTTACCCAAAGCTTGCAAAACAATAATAATTTCGTTTCGCAATGTTACGTTCTTGTTTTAATGTCTGCCAACAGAAAACGTACGTATGTGCGCACGTTTCGAAGATTTTGTGAATTCGCCTTAATAGTTTAAAGCCTGGAAATTTACGAAAGTGTGTCAGCATGGTCATCATTACCGAGCATGCTATTACGCGCTCGCTGCTTTGTACGTGCGGGCGGAAGAGAAGGACAGAGAAGTTATATGATAGCGGGGCGGCGAGTCACTAAGGAAAGTTTGAACGACAGGCGAGCGATAATCCTACCAGGGTTTCAAGTTTAAAGGCGTGTCGCCACGCATTCGTCTGCATGTCACCATGATAAACCTTTTGCATCTCGCACGCTCCTGACCTTCAGCAGTTTAAATTCCTCCATTTATCTGAAGAATATTCTGGATTAATGACCGAGTTTCTCTCGGCGTTACTCGGGGTGCGGTGAACCTTCCAGGTCAAGGCCAGCGACTATAGAAGCACGTCGGTCCTCCGAGCCGGCAATTGATGAGAGTCTGGAGTTTGAGCGATATACGACGAGCGAGAAGAGAAACGAGCGATGAGAGAAGAGCCCAGCAGGAGGAAAATCTGCGACTGCGGGCATCGGCGCAGTGAAGAGTGTGACTGGCAGGCTGGACTATTGGACTGGATGCGTGAGTGAAAGGCATTACAAATGATGACGACATACAGACTGAACATTTGTTAATGATGAGCGTGGGTTATTTGACTATAACCAAACAGACATTGAGAAATGGCTCTGATTAGGGTTGAGATAGACATCAAATTCTGCGCACACTGAGAAATAAAAAGAGTAATAGTGGATATAAATAGTTTGATACTGTAAATAATAGCTGTGTGAATACACTGAAATAAAATTTAGTTCTTTCAATCTTATCAAGACCTTCATCCCTCACGAACTCGGATACGCCCCTCTGGCGTCCTATAAAAATACGATCACAGAGGACTTGAGAATACAGAGGTAAAACGAATGCTTATTCCACGAAAACCAGCCGCACAGGCCAGCAAAATGGCGTCACTGGTCAGTAAAATGTAGGGACGCCGTTTGTCAATCGGCGTCTGGTAACTTACTTGCCAGCCTGCAGCCTAGCCACTATAGTATATTCGCGGTACCTTCACACTTTTAGAATCAAACTTTTGAAAAATTGCCCCATGTCTAACGTGTTTGGTAGTTTCCAAAAAATTATCTAATTTTTTGTTAAACTGAACTTTTATTAACGTTTTATCTGTGAATTTTAATGTTTCATTTATAATTAAAATGAATGAAAACAGAGATAAAATATGTGTGTTGGTAACGCCTGGCAAGAAATTGTCCCCACACAAAATATTATTAAAGTGAGTGCGCGTGAATTCGGTGCGTTTGACCATTTGGTGTAATTTTCTAGACTTAAGCCTATATATATGCCATGAGAGAAGATTCCTTGGACGATTCCATGCCCGCTTTTATGGATGATTCTATGGAAGATTTGGTCATCTGCTGGACGTTNGAGAAGATTCCTTGGACGATTCCATGCCCGCTTTTATGGATGATTCTATGGAAGATTTGGTCATCTGCTGGACGTTTTCGTAATTGGCCGTGTGCAATTTTCGTTCGAAGGTTTCTACAAAATTGAAATTTTAGCCTATCAGAGATAGGGTGGTAGAGTAATATTTTTCTTTTGTTTTGAGAAAGAGTGTAAGACTTTTAAACACAAATAAATAGTAAATTATAAACCATGAAAATGTTTACTAATTCTAAAACGGCATTGTGTGAAAATTATGGTAAACATCCGTGTTTATTCAAAACAAAAATTCCAGTTATAACTACAAAACTGTTAGAGCCTGTGCATAAATGCATAATGCTGAAGTCGTGAGTGAAGGTACAGTTGTAAAATTAAAGTCATGAAAAGTTCAACCATTTTCGGGTCACAGAATGGCAGAGCTTACCGGTGTAAAGCAACAGAGTAGGTTCCTAACTTCAAACTTTAAACCATGCAAAACTATTTAATGTGCTAATAGTTAAGCAGAAGCACATAGTAGGGAGGTTATAGAGAGGAAAATGCCATGTTCGCTATATTTGTTTCGAGGACGAAACTGCAAGCGCCATCGATTGCTACAATCGATGAATTATATTCACGAGATATTTCGATCCACCTGTTTTGATCGTTTTCACAATCGATAGCTTCGTATTTTTACCGGTAAACGGAAAATAATTATTGGAATGAATACATTTATGTTGCGCGTGATATAGGGGGAAGGAAAGGAAGACTATCATAAGCAATAACACTTTGAAATTATTACATAAATATTATCCTCCTTGCCCATCTTAAAAACTCGACTGCATCCAATTATTGTATTGCTTCTGCATAGTGATGAAATATCAATTAAACTATGTACACATAGTATTTAACCAAGAAGAAAAATAATTTCCTCATGATTATATTCCCAAATATTAATACTTACGTTTGTTGTGTGAACAGTCGACTAATATTCATTTTATATCCTTTGCAGTCATGCCCGACGATGTACAACTTAATCAGTCCTGAGTAAAACAGGAAAAAAATGCAGTATCTTCGCAACTTTNGCAGTCATGCCCGACGATGTACAACTTAATCAGTCCTGAGTAAAACAGGAAAAAAATGCAGTATCTTCGCAACTTTCTCCCTACTGACACCTCAAAATCTTAAAACAGAAATTTTTTCAATACTGTCACGTGTTTTCACATGTTTTCACATGTTTTCACGTGTTTTCACTACACTCTTAAAAATAAAACCACCATTCCGCCATGATACAAGAAAAACATAAAATTTAATCTATCTGCTGTCGTCTGCTCTTTTGTGCTGAGATTGGCTGAGGCGAGACACGTGACAGTTTTTTTTTTATCGCGGGACACTAACGCCATCTAACTTTCGGGGACACAACTTCTTGAATTCAAATGGAATCAATCTGCCTATCTGAGTTTGATCCGCCCGAGCAAAAGTACGTGATCAGTTATTTCTCAGGGATCGCAGTGGCGCAGTGGATAGCAACCAACTAGTAATGGAAGAAAATCTTCTGACATATTCGCAGGACGTTTAAACCAATAAAACAGTAAAATATTCCCGCGACAAATCATTGTCTGTAAGTAGAGGTAATAAAAAGTGGCCAAAAAATATCCTAGTTTATTTTTTTCACTGTTGGCAAAATATCACTGGTTACATGTCAGATCTAAGACTTAAATGCCATAGTTTAC
>NQII01002183.1:291393-303686 GCA_002778355.1 Clitarchus hookeri | reverse complement strand
GCGAAAATTGTTCCTTTGCTAAACTTTTAACGTTGGCTGCCCGACCTGTAGCAGAAGTAGCCTTGGTCCTGCTGAAGTTCTATTTTCATGATATTCCCTCGCCTCGTGCAAACAAATTTTAACCAAGTCTAGAAAATGACACCAAAGGAGCAACGCACCGCATTCGTGCGCACTGACTTTAACGTTTTTTTTTTTTTGCATAAGAACTATTTCTTACTAGGCGATACCAACACACCTATTTTCTCTCTCGCTAGCTATATTCAGATTAATTATAAATGAAGTATTTAATTCATCGATAATATATAAGTAAAAGTTCAATTTAACAAAAAACAAGAATATTTCATGTTGACATATAAAACACTTACGATACATTACATTTAGAAAACTACTAAACACGTAATGCATGGGGTGATTTTTTTTTCCAAGGTTTGATAAAAAAAGTGTGAAGAAACCATGAATAGACTATACCGTGATTGTTCGGTGGACACCTGAAAAACTCGCGGCTTCATTTAAGGCTTAGAACAGTCGTAAGTTTATATGTTGCTTTTGCAATTGGTCCGTGACTTTTGACAGCTCCTGGTACACTCTGAGGAAGTACAAGTCGGGGTGTACCTGCATCGGGGGTTCGGCCGCGGGGTCGTTAGCGGTTAACATTTTCTTTATGGTTTAAACCGACAGATCTAGACGAAATATTTCGTTTGGCACCGAAAATCAGCGCGCGAGCATATCGGAGTCGCGAGATATGCATACATCCCGGAAATTTTCGCCCACGCCCGAAATTACCGTCGCCGCGGGCCCCCACCCGTGCTTCGCGCATGCGCAGCTGCTCCAACTCAAGATCTTTCTCTCATCGTAGTTGTACACCCGGTCGTACGAGACCACATTTACCTCAATCGTGTTGTTAGTCAAGCAGTTACGGTGTCGGGATTGATCACCCTGCAAACGTGGTATCGCGGTTTCCGTCTTGATAGCTGCGTGATTTTAAAGACGTATTCGCGTCCAGTCTCGCCATCAGAATGTGGCAGCTAGCAGCTAATAATTTCAAATTCGCATTATAATTTGGTCGAAAGCTGGATGTAACTACCGTACATACATACGTACTTGAGTTCAATCCATGATTTCATTGGCAGCTTTCCATTATACAGTTCCAATCAACTTGTGTGTCCTCCTTACATGAGATCGGTCACTCGACCATTGATATTTAATCAGGGGCTGAAGAGTTCTGAAAGGTGTAACGAATAGACTTTCTGCAAATAGCAGAAGTTTGAAAAGGAAAGAACATTGGAGTTATGGCTGCTGCCAATTAATAATACGAATTTTCAATGTATCTATCAATAAGCTGTTGAAATTACTTGAGGTTTCTACAAGTCATTGGAGCTTTTTGTCATATGTTGTTCTGTGTTATGGTTATTCTATGAAAGTACAGAGCATTGGCGATACGGATGCTGCCAAATAATAAAGCGAATTTTGAATACATCTATTAATGAGCCGTTGAACTTACTTGAGTTTTAAAACGACTGTTAAATTTAACCAACACAGGTCATTGAACTCGCGGAACATTCTGTTCTGTGTTAAGGTTATTCTATACTCGAAAAGTAAGCTCACAAACGAACTCATTTTATCCCCTTGTCTCTCAGCATGTGTTGTTTTACAATAATTATTTGTCAATTCTTAAACCGAACGATTTACACCAATCAGCTGGTGCTTTAGTAGATTGAGTGATTTTTCGTGAACAAATCCTAGTACACGGTAGACTTCATTGCTATAGATATACAAACCAGCCGTTTATTTATTTGCCATTGGCTGTATTCTGCATGAGAAGCCATTGCCGTGTTGACATGGCCACTCAGAATTCCGTAACTTCGCTACAGAACCTCAAAGTAGAAGACAAGGAACAAACCTTAATAACAGACAATCAAGAAAGAGTAAAGACCCTACGGTGTTCATAAATTCATCTGTTCTCGAAATCTTTTAGCGAAACGTGGATGTCTTCATGCACAAGAAAACATAAAGAATTTTATATTCTTCTACATTTTATTTTAGGGTTTTGAAATCTAGAGGCCTCCAAAAATAAACATTAAATGGTTTCTGTACTGTCTTTGCTTTATCGCATGTTTGCAATAAAACCACTCTAATGCAACTGGTAAATAGAGACATGAAAATTGCATTATCATTTCGGACACAAGCTATAATTCAGTTTTGATCACAATAGTTAAATTCATTGGGCGATGGTTTTATACGATATTATTTACCTGTTTGAACGCGTTACAGAATATTGTCAATCTATACCTCTGAACTGTTGTTATTGGTTGAAACATTCCTTCAAGTGCCANTTGAACGCGTTACAGAATATTGTCAATCTATACCTCTGAACTGTTGTTATTGGTTGAAACATTCCTTCAAGTGCCACACTAACTGCCTGCCAATTGCAGAGGTCTGGCGTGCTTGGTGTTTAGTCTGCTGCCGGATAATGACGAAAATTTCACATGTCTCTGTTTATAACTACAATGTGGTGGTGTAGGTCGAATATATATGCTAATCGAATTTATTTCCCAATTTTTGGAAAATAATTAATAATCGCTTTCGCACCTAGTGCACGCCTGTATATTTCCTTATATCTTTCTCTGTTGTCGGCCTTTCTAAGTATGCACGTCACAATTGGCTACACCAACAATGATTGTCATGATACGCGGTNCTTTCTCTGTTGTCGGCCTTTCTAAGTATGCACGTCACAATTGGCTACACCAACAATGATTGTCATGATACGCGGTCAAAAAAAAATCGTTTGTAAAAGCAAAACAAAGGCAGAGTGCTTTTGGATTTTCTAATGTGGTCACTGTGTTCTTCTGTCAAGTTTCCATTACACTCTGAAGGTTTAGCGAATCGNTGCTTTTGGATTTTCTAATGTGGTCACTGTGTTCTTCTGTCAAGTTTCCATTACACTCTGAAGGTTTAGCGAATCGGCCCGTCTTCGCCCGGTAAAAATTTAGTTTTTACAGCGATACTTTGAAAGACAGACATATGCTAACGAAAAGATAAACATATGCTAACGCGGACTTTTCTGTAGACCTTTTTGAGAGCTACAATTCTATAGTACATTGATTTGATGTATATCTTATGGTTTAGTCAGCTTAAGCCATGTAAGCGCCCTAGAGCTGTTTTTTACGACTTGATTACAAATGGTTCGACATTTCTCTGCTAGCCTTACATTAAATATAAATGTATTATACACCTAAACCTCATTGTCTAAATGAAGTTGAAACCGCATCAATATTCATCAAGTAGTTTAGAAGTACTAAGTGAATACACAGAAAGACGTGGATAAGCGACTTTGTTTTATACTATTTAGAGATTCTGACAGTAAAGTAGCTCCATGAATGACAGCTGGGATTTATTGCGATGTCTTACAGTAGTGACACTTCAAGAGTTAGCCACTTGTCACCGGATGCGTGTTATCTGTGTGTTGGAAATACCAATCACTTCAAACCCCGTGCTTGTTAANAGTTAGCCACTTGTCACCGGATGCGTGTTATCTGTGTGTTGGAAATACCAATCACTTCAAACCCCGTGCTTGTTAATGACACTTCAGACAGGTTAGGTGTGACGTATGTATTTATTCGCTACAGAATTCATTATTACTTTGATCGTTGTATTTATAGTCCCCTTTGCCTTGAACAGGATTTTCCACACTTNTTCGCTACAGAATTCATTATTACTTTGATCGTTGTATTTATAGTCCCCTTTGCCTTGAACAGGATTTTCCACACTTGTTACAGACGTATATTTTAGGTAGAGCTAGAGACTTTTCCACGAAACCGTCTGAGTAAAGATTAGACTTTAATATCATATGTCAGCAACAATTTTTATTTTGCCAGTAGCTACTGTCTACAGAAGAAGATTTGTCGTATTTGATTGGCTCCTAAGTATTCAGTATCGTTGGCACTGTTGAACCGTGATTCGTGTAGATACAAACAGTTAACACTTTCAAATCATAATTCAACCAACAAAAGTAGTGAATGAAATTCGAATGTTTTCAGGTNAGATACAAACAGTTAACACTTTCAAATCATAATTCAACCAACAAAAGTAGTGAATGAAATTCGAATGTTTTCAGGTCTTATCTTGAAATTGTCATGAAATATCACCGCCTCCAATTTATTTTTAAAAAAATACTTTTACACATAGCACTATACTTACTTAGTTACAAATTTTACTCCGACATTAGGAATAATTTTTGGGTGGAAAATATAACAGTAAATGAATTGTGAAATGACAGTTAAAATTCTTAGCCGATTTAGTGCAGATATATATGCCACAATGATATTCTCAGTAGGCGTAGATGCACAATTTTTTAAAATGAAAATGATAAATAAATTCCCTGTATTCCTGCATTGCAAAAACAAATGCAGTCTGTTAAACAAGCGCGATATTTAAACTGTCTAAATTACTACAAAGCAGGCACAAGAAAACAGTATGTTGAGCAAGTGTTCTATTTAACAAATACTGCATTTAAATAGCTTGAATTCACTCATCTAAATCGCGCATGGGTACAAATTGTTAAAGTCACGTTTCTCGAAATTGTTATCGGCTGTTCCGATTTGATTATTTTCCACAATACGTGCCTCCTTGCTAATCGTTGAAGCAAATATTAGTTCAACTAGATGATTGAAAATCAGTTGTCATATTGCGCGATAAAAAGGGTGAAAATAGTTTGGTCCGAACAGACCTTCATTTAAACGAGTGATTGACAGTAATATAAAATATTCTCTATAATTCCTTAAACTGTTTGCCAGCCTTGATTCCCGAAATATGGCGAATAATTTTTCATTGTGCACGACATCACGGCGTTTTGGCTTCGTATCTCTTTCACTTCTCTCTCTCTCTCTCTAGCTCTCTGTTCATCTCTCTGTTTATCTCTTCTTTATATTCATCGCGATATGATGATTATAGCCCCAAACGACAAAGCTTTAGCCTTCTGCATACTACGTGCTTTCATTCTGAGATCTTCCGGTACCGCGTATTCGTAAAGTCGTGATGATTGGTCGTTTTACTCTTGACGTTGGTAGATTTGCTTGGCNTTCCGGTACCGCGTATTCGTAAAGTCGTGATGATTGGTCGTTTTACTCTTGACGTTGGTAGATTTGCTTGGCATGGCGGTTTTCAAAATATTTCATCATTCACAATATTGCTATCGAACCTAACGTGTCCCAAAAGAGAGCTATGATTTTTGAGTGAATCACATGTTTCATTTTTATATAGTCTATTCGCGGTATCTTCACACTTTTTGAATTAAACCTTTAATAAANTTTCATTTTTATATAGTCTATTCGCGGTATCTTCACACTTTTTGAATTAAACCTTTAATAAATCCTCCCCCCCCCCACCTCATGTATGATGTGATTGCGTCTTCCCTAAATATGTCGTGTATTACAAGCGTTTTATCTTGTTTTTGAATAAATTCAACTTTTTTAAATATTTGTATGTATAAATTGTAATACTTTATTAATTATTATTATAAATAAAGCAAGGGAGAAAAAATGTGCGCTATTAATGTCTAGCAAGAAATATTTCTCATACAAAATGTTATTAAAGCGAGTGCACACGAATGCGATGCATTGTCCCTTTGGTGTAATTTTCTAGGCTTATTTAAGCTTTGCTTGCATGAGGTGGAGGAATAGATTGAAAGTACAAATTTAGCAGGGCTTCAGAAAAGTTGGATGTAACCATGAATGGACTACAGCAGCGTTTCCTAACCNTTGAAAGTACAAATTTAGCAGGGCTTCAGAAAAGTTGGATGTAACCATGAATGGACTACAGCAGCGTTTCCTAACCTTTTTCAGCCACGGACCCCTAGGAAATCAAGCACAATGTTCAAGGACCCCCTGCGCCCGCTGGCGCACGTCCGTCGTGCTAAGTAAGCGTAGCGATTACGAGACTTTTGGTNTTACGTGCTAAGAAAGCGTAGCGATTACGAGACTTTTGGTGGCATTTATTTATTATTGTTAAATGGTCCAGAGATGAGACTGCGGACCCCCATACATATACTCGTGGACCCCAAGGGGTCCGCGGACCCCAGGTTAAGAAACGCTGGACTACAGCATAGTGCATCAATCCTTGGTGTGCACAGTGTCGATCGTACATGATCATCCTGTGGAACATGTGTAGGCATACTACAGTGCTCATAGGGAATGAATGGCTTGAATACTGTTCAGTCTACAAAGACAAACCGTTTTTAAAAAGATCACGGTGTTACACGTTCATACATCACCTTTCTGCCTGAGTTACACTACAGCTAACGTCACATCCAAGACTGCACGACTTCAGAAATCCCAGATACGGTGCCTGGCCTTCAACATATTATTAACTCGAATGAGAGAACAGTTTGAGAATAGTCCATTCCTGGTTACTCCCAACTTTTCTGAAGCCCTGCTAGCGTTCTACATTCAGACTTTACCTTTGCCCGATGCGAGCAAAGTTAAAAAAACGAATCTAGAGAATGACACGAAATGGACAACGCACCACATTTGTGCGCACTCATTTAAATTATATTTTGTACGAGAACTATTTTTTCTAGACATTCCTGACATACTTATTTTCTCTGTGTCTTTATTCACATTAATTATAAATTCAATATAAGTGAAACATAAAATATTAGTAAAAGCCCTATTTAAAAAAAAGTATAATTTTTTAACAGAATTATAAAGCTCTTGTGGTAGAAGACAAATTTAGAAAACAACTAAACAAATCGTGAATGAGGTAATTTTTCATAGGTTTGATTCCAAGTGTGAAGATACTACAAATGCAATATAACAAATTGAAATCCAGGATAGGTAACAACGCACTTGGCAAACAAAGTTAACGGAAAGCGCTACGTCATACCCTTCTCTCTGTTTGATTGACGTGTTTGTTCTGTAATAGCGTGTATCACTGTCATCCGTTGATAACATACGGCGAGTGTTTCAGACTGAAACTTTTGACAGCGAGAAATTATCTGACTTAGTAATTTAAACAGCGCCATTCAAAATCACGCTGTGTGTGGGGGCTACGGGAATGGCATCCTCGCCATTTCTCAGCCAGCAACCACATTGGCCCCTTGGGTTTATGGACAACAGTTGGTCATTTCTTCAGTTAGTAATACGTAGTAGTAGTAATAGTAATAGCAAACTTCTTGCGTCATTCGGCATTTCCGTAATCAAAAACAACAATATTTCAGGAGAATTTGTTGTTCTATTTAAATTTTGCAGGAAGTCTAAAAAAAAAGCTTAAGAAATGCCTTAATAGTCACATTGTGTAACACGTCGTATTTTGAAACTTCTTACAAAGTTATATTTGATTTAGAACGTTTAATTTGCGAGGTTGCATTTATAAATTACTTTGCCTGCACGAGCAACATTTCAGTATCGCGTTTTCTTAAACACCTGTAACGTAAATGTTAATTTAAACCTTTGGCCTTCATGAAAGCGATTGCTGCATTCGTTCGTAACCGCGCGTGCGAACATACAAAACACACTAGGGGAGGGAAAGAGAGCGGCAAGATTCATATGAACGTGGGTACGGTCACGGAAAGTTCGAGACCTGCCTCCCTCGTGTAAACAAGTAGTCGGCGTCCACGTGTGCAGAACAACCACTAGGCAGTTTGTTATTAGTACTTCTAGAAACATCACAATGCGGGTGGTAAGTGCTTGCAAGATATGTAGACCTACTGGCGTTTGCTCTGTTTTGCATCTGGTTTTTCCCTGCTTTTCTTATATTCCAGTCAGAGATAAATACATTATTTTAAGCGTTGCGACGAACAAAATGTTCGTTTGTAACGGACAAATCTCAGTACAAAGCACTTTCGTATGTCAGAATCAATGGAAAAAATATTTGTGTGTGATGTTATTGGCAGCAGTTGTTTATGAGAGTGAGGAATATATTCTCAACAACGAATTATGTCTCCCACATTTGGGGACTTCCCTTTAGTTGGACGTTGTTTTCTACTGTGTGCAGTGTATATGATTAAATTCACTTCCTTTGCTACGTCCAATAGAGAGACCACAATGATTGAAAGGATTAAAACTTATAGTCTTTCCGCAGTTACTTCACACTTTTTGAACCAAACTTTTGAAAACTCACCCCGCCTATGAAGTGCTTAGTTGTTTCCTAAATGTGCCACGTATCACAAACGTTTTATGTTTATATTTTATGTATAAGTTATAACATCTCATTTATAATAAATACGTATTTAAAAATAGAGGAAGTATGTGTGTTGGTAACGCTTAGTTAAAAAAAATAGTTTCCATGCAAAATATAATTAAAGGGAGTGCGCACGAATACGGTCTGTTGTCTACTTGGTTAAGCTTTGTTTGCACGAGGCGGAGGAATAGCCTGAGAGTAGTACTCTATGAGGGCTTTATTAAAGTTGGAGGTAATCATGGATTGACTATAGTTCTGCAACCGACGTCAAGCCACGTGTGTAACGAGTGCCTCGCCCCTTGCTACTGAGTGTTCGCAATACGTTCTGTGTACCCCGGCTCCACGGTGGTTATTGGTTCATGCTGCGTGCCCGAGAGCAAGGAGCTACTTTTACTGCAACTGCGCTCGCCATCTCCCACCAGCTATTGTACGGCGTGGGTTATTGCGCTCATAATCTCTTTACTGAAGGATTATACACCACCGAACAACTTCTTAGTTACAACCTAGTAAATAAGTGATGGTGTTTTTACCTTCACGCGTATTTTAAACATTACATTCAAGGTAATTTTTCGGGAAATAAATAAACTTGAAAATAAACATAACAGTGTCATTGTTTAAAAAAGAGCCTTTTGAAAAGCAATCATCCTTGTCTCGCCTATTATTGATTTATGAAGTTGCCAGCGTATTTGATTTTAACGTCAAGTACTGTTGTTCTATAGAGTTTTTGAAAATATTCGCTTGATTCATAAATATTGTAACAATGCCAATTATAGATTAATCGTGATACATTCGAGAAAATAGCTTTATATACTTTTGACTATTTGCAAAGAGATCTTCCTCTTCAAAGTTTGATATATTGTTATTATTTTCTTTACTGTCCAACCCCTAAAATAAATAATTGAAGTTTAGTACTTGACTTATGTTCAAATGTGTGCTCATTAAATATGAGGTAAAACTGTTTTTAAAGAAATCACTAACATTATGTTATTATGGCGCCTAACTAATTCTTTTTGATGGTATAAATGTTAAAAGATAAAAGCCCTTTCCGAAAGACAGGTACGTAGATCTATATGTCCCTTTTTTGGAAGATCATTCTTAAAATATTCAATATGATTCCAGTTTGCCATGTGGGAAGTTATTTATTTAAATTTCATGGCTTTTAAAATATTATTACATACATTCTTATGAAACTCCTAATTGCGTTCCGATATTCTACTGTTTATGCCTAGGACAGGGTTTTCTTTGCTAGTAAATATATATTGCAATATATTACATTTCGACAGCTTGCTTTATTTAAATTACACAAAGTTCATGTGGAAGTGGATACAAAACATTGCAGGGGTATAGTTTCTTACGGCTGTACATAAACAATTGTCCTTCATTAAAACTAAAGTGTAAACTTATAACATCAATATTTCAGTAACTGGACACCAAAACGGTTTACCTTGCTTTTTTTTTTTTGTCTCATTCTAAACAATTGGTCAATACTTTATTAAGTAAATAATTTGTAGTTACTATAGTTACGTTATCTTAAATCAGTTTACAGCGAAATCCACAAAAAATCACTTAAATAACTTACCGAGAAACTGTAACAATTTGGAGTTTCTGTGAAGTAGCTTATGATTGTTTAGTGAAAAGGAAGAGGCATTAATCTATACTACCTTTATTCCACCTGATTTAACTCCTATTTTCCTACAAGATTAGTATTGGGTCAGAATACTTTAGGTCGTGGGGAAATAAAAGAGCATGATCAGTTTGGGAAAGTAACACAAATGTTTATGTGTTTGTAATAAACACCGAGAGAAAGGTTTGTTGCAGCAAACAAAATACTTGTTTGTATAGGAACAAAAATATATTTCATTACCGCAAAAAAATATTTTGTTTGGTAAACAAAACTTTAAAAGCAACAAAATTAATTTCGTTCATGTAACAAAATACACGCTTGAATGAACAAAATGTCTGTGTTGGGCCAAAAAAAATTAGACTGTCAACAAAATATTTTGAAGAATCAACTGTATANCTGTGTTGGGCCAAAAAAAATTAGACTGTCAACAAAATATTTTGAAGAATCAACTGTATACAATTTTTTGGCCACTCATTTGATTGCCTTCGTCTGAAAATTCAGCTAAACAGTTTGTTTGTATTTTTCGTGACAATTGTGGTATGTAGTAACATTGTTTTTAAGTGCATTTATTGATGCTTGACCCCTTAACATTTTATCCCGGGTATACTCGCTTACGTCTGACATGTTGCAGAACAGGTNGCATTTATTGATGCTTGACCCCTTAACATTTTATCCCGGGTATACTCGCTTACGTCTGACATGTTGCAGAACAGGTGGAATAATGATCGTTACTGTGCGAGTTCGGAAGTTGACGCTACTCCCCACCTGTGTGAAACAGAGTGGTTCATAGGATCTGAGTTAATATTACCAGGCACATACTATAAGGTGCCTTGAATGTTTAATAGGGTGAATAAGAATAACGTCATCACGTCTTGGTTTTACAGGTTTATTTGACCGGGAATTCATACACACATTCCCAGCCCTTTTGCGGGTATTAACTCATACATTACTGACCCTGCGAGTTCTGGGCCTGAAGGGTTGATTACAGTATTCTGGCCACGTTTCCGATGGCTTAGGTGACACTAGGTGACAGTACACGTCCCTGAGTGACGACGTTGTTACTTAGCTGTATTCTGCTGTTTGGTGTTGCTCCGGCGGTAACTTGTGTTCTGGTGAGTTGGGTGGCCCTTATACAGGCCCTCAGACTGGCTGTCGTTGGCATGCTGCACTCAGCTAGCTTCCTCCTTCGGCGTTGGCTGACTGACTCCCTCGCCCTGGGGAGGGACCCCTCGTGGGCCTCGTGAGCCCCCACCCCGGCATCCATTTTCTCGGCACCGGGCTGCATTGGACTCAGCTTCCTTTCAGTGTGGGGCTCCTCGTTGAAGCTCACCTCTCGACTCCCGTTCTCGGGGTAGGGTTGTAACTGACGGATTACCTTCCTGCCATGTCCCGGCGAGGTACCCTTGGCGGACCCCCACCCCGGCATCCACCTTCTCAGCGCGGGATTGCACTGGACTACTCCCACTCGAAGTGGCGCTCCTTGTTGAAGCTCACCACTCGACTCCGCCTTCTCGGCGGGGGGTTGTAAGTGACTCGGCTGACTTCCACGATCCGACTCCCGATGCCTGACGCCATGCGCATCCCGGTGAGGCGCTTCCGAGCACCGCGCCCCCTGTCGCTCGTTGCTTTCTGGCGACGGGGTATCACTGACTGACTGTCTCTGGTTGACTCTGCCGGGGCCCGAACCCCGGCCTCGGTGTGCGATATCACTCACCCGACTGACGCACTGATGCACTGGTTCAACTGACTGACTGCTAACTTCGTTGTGGCGACGTGGGGACCGGCGGGTCCCCACCTGGCGCCTGTTACCTTCCGGCACGGAGTATCACAACTTCCGACTGCCCTGATATGACTCTTAATACTCTGAGTGTGTTTTTAGTATCTGAAGGTTGGTTTTACATTATAAATTGGTGTTTTTTTGTTGTTTGTTTTGTTTTGTTCTGTTCGTTGTTGTTATTATGATGTTCTATATGTTTGTGTTGTATAACCATTATATTATATGATAACTTTATATTTCTGTTCAACTGGTAAACCGAAAAAATTAAAATAAAAAATATTAAAAAATTAAATTAAAAAAATAAGGGGCAAGGGAGCAAAAATTAAAATAAAAAATATCAAAAAATAAAATAAAATAAATGAGGGGCTGAGGAGCTGGGAGGCGACCTCCATGTGGTTCTCCGCAGACTGGGCGCCAGTGTGGAGTATAACCCCATTCTCTACGCTCGTCGGAAGTGAAGGTCAGGCAGCTCTGAAGGGGTAATTATCCTGGATGGCTGTCTAGCTGGACTGGAAGACGGGTGTAAGGATAAATCCGGGATTAGTCTGTCAGGTTGTGTCGCCGTTGCTGTGTCGATTGGACGGTCCTAGGGATTCGTCTGGGAGCCGAGTGGTCTCCAGCGTGCCGTTGGGTCTGGCGTGGCGACGGCGGAAGTGTCCCGCCGGCCGGTGGGCCCCTGCGGACTGTCCGGGGACCGACGGACTGCGGGTGTGCCGG
>NQII01002183.1:272046-291194 GCA_002778355.1 Clitarchus hookeri | reverse complement strand
GGCATAGGCGACCGTAACCTGACAGAATTAGAACAAAATTATTAGTATAGATCGGACTAGAGCTCGCCTCTCTCTGAAAAGAGAGGGGATTGAGAATTAATAGAATAATTTCATCAAAATTCATGGGCGCCCAGACGAACTGCCGCCTTCTCGCACTCAAAAGATCAATCAAGGGTGCGGGACCTCATAGATTCCCAAGCCTAGTAGAGTTCCGAAAAATTTTCTAAACCCATCACATCCAAATTCCCGATTTTTAACCAGTAGTATTTCACTTGTTAGTGGTTTTAAAGATACACAATAAATATTAATAAATTTCAAAATTCAAANTTTAAATAAATTTCAATATTCAAAATTTAATAATATCTCAAAAGTTAAAAAAACGGTGCCGAAAACATTAAATTTAAATTCAAAATTAAAGTAACAACTAACCGCGAAATTTAATCGAAATAACCACAATATAATAGTGATGGTTCGGGGGCGGGCGGACTGTCGGCTTCGTCCCTCGTTGTCGCTTCGGCCGATGGTGGCTGAGTGGACCGGCTGAAAAGCTAGTACGCAGGCTGCCGGATGGTCGGAGCGGGAGCGACGGACGGGGCTGGGCCGGAACTTAAAAAACTCCCTCTCCCTGGATCGGAACTTAAAAAACAACACACTGGTTGGAGGGCTGGGGTGGGCAGGAAGAAGAAAGGGCTCACTCACGCACTCTGATCAGATAACACATACACAGGCAATAACACTAATGATACCAACAACGCACAAGACACACACGAACACAGACACGCCACAACATCAAGTATAAGAACAATTCGCGTACCAAGCCCTCTGTCTCCTATGGGCCGCAGGGTTGTGGTGATAAGGGTGGAAACAGAGGCACCATTTTTTAATTCTATAATGTAACAAATATATAATCATTCCTTCTTAAATTATTTTCTGAAGCCCCATAAATTCTTTTGTGTTAAATTTATTTAATCAGTTCTGACACCGCCTCGGATGGCCATTTGGCTAAGTGGGGTTCAAAGTTTTGAAAATGTTCTTCTTCTTCTTGCCCTGATATGACTGACTTACTTCAACTGATGTGACTAATGTGACTAACTCCGCCGGGGTCCCTCCCCTGGCCCCTCGGCGCGCGATTCTAACTGAGTGGGCCGACTGATCTCATGTAACTGATCCCCCTTGTCTCACAAATTGGCTTTTAAACTATTTCCATCCCCTCTTAGAACCATACACCTGTCCTCCCTTGTTTTGGAAAGGGGAGGTGGGAGGTGCCGAACAATGGCTACTTCCTCCACGTGCCGCGACTGTTGTTGATGGAGGGGGAAGGGGGTCACCTGCGGTGCCACTGACAAACCCTGTCAGCTCTTTTCACGGTGCTATCGCCCTTCAGCACATGTTTTAATTCTCTCGTGGGCGGAAATCGCCAGTCTATCTCGTCCTTTCTTAGGAGTGTACAAGTTCCATGTGTTTGCTAGGGAGGTGGATGGGACCCGCGCCTCAACTTTGACACATGTAACTGCTTCCCTTGGGCAGGCCTGGCGTGCGTTGTGACAGCTGAGTTTCTACGTTGAATATGGCACGCGTAAAGTTAGCACCAGTACAGACATGAGCTTTCCCTGGGCAATGCTATTGGTAGCTGCTGATACACCAACTGTTACATACTCGGTTGCTTCTTGAGCCATGGATCTACTAAAACCTTTCCCATAGTTTCTAAAGTGTCGGTTGTTATAAGAAACTCGCAAGTACTGTTCAAACCCAAAATGTCTTATTTTGCAATGTCCTTAAAACGAAAAATTAATGTGTACCTTAAGGGGTTTATCAAGGCGTAAAAATTATAATTAAACAAGTTGAACATGGAACTGAAAACTAAAGCTGTGAAACTTGGGATATTTATTTACTCACGTTGTTCAGTAATTGGACTGTATGTATTTAAAAACATTCCAAATTTTCGAACAGTTTTGCTGAGGTTGCTATGGCGTAGCACTCGGGTGCTAACTAACTCAGTTCGACTCACGGTCGGGCTTCACATTTTTTTTATATTATCCGAAACTGTTTAATATACGTAGAGTCAAACAAATCTTTAGTTGCACCAAATCAATCTTAGTTTGGGTGACCAGATAAGAACGACAAACAATTTGGTCCCAACAACAATATATTTAATTGCCCTTATAAAAGCAATTAATTTGGTTGCTCCGTACAAATTTGTTTGTATGAATGCGTCGATTGTATGTATGTTTGTATTTATGTTTGTATGTATGTATTTGTTTGAAATCGTCAATTACGAAACACCTTGAAGCCGGTTGCTTTACTACGGAAATACCTTAATCCACGAAGAAGAAGCTCTCACGAATGCAGTTTCTTACTATTTGTCGTCAGTAGAGACAGGAAAATTTCGCGGATATATTTTAGGACAAGCTATATTCCAAACACGACACGTGTACATTTACGTCTCGTTTAGTGTTTGGCCACATAATTAATAATGCACACCCTTGAAGACACTAAGTACATGACTAGCCCTTAACAAAAATAGCACAGAAGCCCAAAGCTACTTGTTCTCGGATATAAATGGCCGTTCACTGGGACAGCAGCCAATGAACGAAACGCTGATGCTTTAGTGTACAGTACATATGACTGTGGAGTAATACCTACATGTAATTGAACCCGCGTAATTTTCCTGCCTCTAGTAATCAGGAGCTTATTTAGGATGTCCACGGAAATTCCATTTTTGAATTCCCTGACTCTTCCCTGTTTTCCAGGCGGGATCTTACCATTTCTTCTGGCCTATTTTCAGGACCAAAACCTTCTGTACCATGTTTTTCCAACGCTGACAGAAAAAATATGGTATCAGCGAAGCATAATTAAATTTCACTGCAACATACCAAACAAGCAGGGCCAACATTTCATTCCGCCCATCTATTACGCGTGGTATACGCTATTGACTTGGCAAATATGTATCATCACCAGTTCACAAACTTAAAAATCAAGGTTTTAATTAGCATATACTTATAATTACTTTACCGTGGATTCACACAACTAACTACTTTTGCAGAGTAGCAAATTATTTACATTTTTCCTGACCCAGGTGGAAATTCCCTCACATTTCCCTTACTTTTCCCTGTCACATGAAATTCCCTGACTTTTCCCTGTTTTCCCTGTGGGTGGACACCCTGATTGTAACAAGTGCCGTGTAGCTAATCGTAATATATTTTGTAATAAATAAAAATAATTTTAGTATAATTGCCCAAATGAAAACTGTGGATTATAAATCCCGATATATATATATATGCCTGTAGACAGTTTGATTGAGGTAGGCTCAGTTTACCGATGGCCAGCCATTGTTGAACACTGTGCAGTACAGTGGGCGTGTCTCATGCAATAATGACCAGTAGGAAGTGGGAACCCCGAGACCAGCAAAATTGATGCTGCTGCAGTGGTGAGTATGGGCGACACACTTTAGCTTGTCTTCCTATCTACAATACTATGGGCTGTTCACAGTAAACGGAGCACTTTTGAAAGCCCCTGCTTCAGATTTACTTGCATGCACGTTGTGTATTCTGCCGTCACGTGTGAAATAAACATTGCTATGAGCCTGATCACTTTATTCATGCGTCGGTCAAATGAAACTTTGAAAATATTAGCGAAGTAAAGAGTATTGTGTAATTCTTGCACTTATGTGCTTAAAAAAAACAGAGCGGGAGAAATTATTTCAGTATTCACAGATGTTTACCTAACACTTTCAAATTCAGCGCTAAGACATAGGACTATTTTCCTTCCGTAGTTGCCAACTTTGCACGGCGCTTGAAAGTATCAATGTATCCGCAAAAATATATGCAGGTAGTGGCAGAAACCTTTTTCAAAGGTTGATTTCAAAAGTGCTCATTTAACCGTGAACAGAGTATAAAGTTATTCAAGTAACAAAAATGTCAAACGAAATAAAACACGGGAGAGATTATTCCTGGCTTGATCGAGAGGCAAAATCAAGTTGCATGACGAGCTTGCCGCAAGTCTAAACGCTTTATACGTTATTTATTACCTGGGATTCAAACCCAAAAACCTTCTTTATCGTAGGCTGGCGTTCCAACCTACAGAGCTACGGACGTATATTTTAGGCTTTCTCTTTCAATAGCAGCTATGTAAAGTTACATCATGCAAATACGTATGTATATAATCTGTGTGTGTGTTTAACCTACTTGTAGGTCCAGCGCTACATCATTTTCTGCTTGAATCATTCTTGGGATTACTTTTGTTGCAGTAACAAGCGGCGGCGGCAGAACATGGAGGTTTGGACGCTCGGCGAAGACAGCCAATTCCAACAATAAGTCTTCCAGCTGCTCGGTGAGTTTCATATATTCTGTTCCTCCTAAGCCATGTTTACAGAGCCGAATATTTCCATCTTACCACAGGTGTTACGTAATGCTTAACGTCTCGTCGATAGCGAGATCGTTAGAGGCTGAATCAGTGACTCAAAACTTTAGGATGGAGGAAGAAATCAGCCATGGTTTGTATTAAGGAACTGAACAACGTCAGCTTGGAGTGATGTCGGAAGGCTATGGAAAGCTGAAATCGAGCTTTGGTCCTCCTTAATGCATCTCCAGTGTTTTATCACTGTGATAGCTCTCTCAAGGCCAACACAGATCCGCTGTATTATTTTTTTTTTGTGGGCTGCTTCATTTTTGTAAGCTCTTTGCCTACGGTGTAACTGTATTTGATATGTTAGTTTAATTCTAGATCTATCTTACCGGCTGAGTCCTCCAGGGAATGCCAGGAACTGTGTGATCCAGTTACGAATGTGACAAGGAAAGCAAAATACTTGGAGTCTTAATCTACCACCACGCCACTCGTGAAATTCCCTTATCTTTAGCTATATTTTGAACTTGCTGTGTGGTGGTGGTATTACATACAGCGATCATCAATGCTGTTCACGGTTAATCGGACACTTTTTAAAGTCCTGCTTACGATATACTTTTCCTTTTTACTTTGTATATTTCCGCCATATGTAAAATTAACATTGCCATGGGCCTGACAACTTTATTAATGCACCATCCACGTAAAACAGTGCATTGTTAGGAATGTAAGTGTTTTGTTAACATATGAATCCGCACTTTAATGTGTAGAAAACTAGAAACACTGACTTGAGTGGCAATAAATTTTAAAATCCCACTAGCGATACAATGTGAAATGTAGAGAAATATTTTCCATTAATTGGCTACCAACTTAACTAGGAATCTGCATAATGTCAGTGTGTAATGTTATATATATACATATATATATATATGCGTGTGTGTGTGTAATTTTCGGCAGTGCTTTTTTTTTCAAATGTAAGTTTCAAAAGTGCTTANTATATATATATATGCGTGTGTGTGTGTAATTTTCGGCAGTGCTTTTTTTTTCAAATGTAAGTTTCAAAAGTGCTTACTTTACCGTGAACAGCTTATAATGTTGTTTATCATTGTTGTTATTGTAGTATTTAATTCTACTGTAGTGTTGGCCATTTTCATTTAGACTTTCCAAGAATTGTGTAGCTGCAAAATAATCTCCTGAAACTAGGGGTAGAGATTTTTACGTCAATATTTCATGACCCCGCATTTAATAAAATTATTATGAATAGCTCATTACGTACGAGGAAATAGCTTCGCAAACAAAATGCAGTAAACTACAAAATAAATGCCTTAATTGTGAGGTTTTTACGCATATTGAAACATAGGCCTTCTCTAGTCTACGATTAACTTGTAAAAAAGTTACCACTTGAACTCCTAGCTTTTTATCTGTGCTGAGAATCATTTTTGTCCAGTTCTCGAAAGAACAGTGAATCGTGTGCTTCGTAACACCAGCACTGTTTTTTTTTTTTTTTTTTTTNTTTTTTTTTTCCCCATATTGCGGCTTTTTATCTCGTCGGGCGCATTCTCGAAACGCATCTTCTTTCTCGTCCGCCGCAGCCGTTGTCTTTGAACCCAACCCACTCTGCAGAGACGTGACGAGATATAAAACCCATCCTCCATATTGCTACGAAGCTCTGAAGCTTACTCTTTGACATTCGTAAAAGCCGAGTGTTCTTGGCTCCGGAGAGACACTAGCATCTTCGCCTCACGATTCTGCGAGAGCTTTTTTTTCTCTGCGCGTGAGCTCCCTATTGGCTGTGCGCTTTTACGTCGCGAGCGGCTAGACTAATGATGTGTAACTAGGTACCTACAAAATTCACGTTGTCATCTGGCATTACACTGACCTTTAAACTGCTGTACGCTGTATTTATTCTACTGGCTGCCAATTTGTGTGGCACGACCTGACACTCCTTCATCCGATAATGAAAGCTCAACAGTGCAGTGGTCAGTCCCTTTTAATGTGGTAACACAGTTGTAGCGATTTCATACGAAGTTCGTCAGCCAATGGAATTTTAGAGTAGGCTCATATCTGTACATGGCAGTCAAGTGTAGCGCGTCAACAAAAAAATACGCGAATTTTGCGGAAACTTTTGCAGAACTGCACTTCAACTTATTTAAAAAATTTAATTAGGTACAGTATTTCACAAATTAAAATTTAAATTATACCTCCTTTATGTTTTGTTCAAATTACATTGTAATTATACATTTAACAATTAGATACACAAAAATATTTAACAAAAATGTACATACATACTGAAATTTTTATTTTTAAAGCTAATTTAGCGGCACAATGTCCCACTGACTTTTTAAAAGCTGAATACATGTTGTTCTCGAACTGTCTGCACCCATTACACGAGACTGAAGTTCACAGTTTAAACGTAAAATGATTTTTAACTCGTAGTTATCTCTAAACATTCACTGACATGCGTTGCATTTTACACGTCACATGTGATATTTTTAATAGTTACTCGTTTTGTTTCATAGCTTAGAAAGAAGGCTATAAAATTACTAGGATTTAGCTTAAAGGAGAAAAATGTACGTTGGATCTATATAGCAACTACCTCTTCACGTGCATTGTTTAATTCCAAAAAAAAAAAAAATCAAAAATAATTAGCAGTAGTCCTGAGTCACGATGTGTTTCGGCACATAAAAAATTTCAGTTTCAAAGACGTGTAAGAATACGACTTTAACAAATATTCCAGGAAAAAATTGTAATCATATACTTAAATTGTGTATTTAGATTAAATTGTNAAGAATACGACTTTAACAAATATTCCAGGAAAAAATTGTAATCATATACTTAAATTGTGTATTTAGATTAAATTGTGAGACGGTATGTGCCCAAAAAAGATCCAAATTTGGCGTTTATTCTTAATTTAAGATACCATCTGATATCTCGCATTCATGTATCACAGATGACCCTCAGTTTACCTGATTGTTCGTAACTTCTCCAGAAACCCATCCGATTTTTTTTTTAGCGTATCTATAAATAAGTTCTGTTTGTCTTCGTTATCACTGGCTCACTATTTACTATCAAAAAGTATCAAGTGACCAGCAAAGCACTGCCGAAACTGTTTGATAAAAAATATAGAAAGTAGATAAAATTTATATTAGCTGGTACGCTGTCTATTCGTTTTACAGCCTGCAAAATAAACAGGATATTTCTTAATTAGACCGGCAAACNCTATTAGCTGGTACGCTGTCTATTCGTTTTACAGCCTGCAAAATAAACAGGATATTTCTTAATTAGACCGGCAAACTTCGGCTGCAGGTTAATCACTATAAAAGGTCAATACATATATACGACCTGTGATCTAAAGTAAATCCTAATGGCGGTACATTTCTTTGAGGTTGGACGTGAATCACTATTTTATTACAGCTACTGAAGATGGAATACTGAGTATTTGATCATGTGTAGAGTTAATTGTGACATGCAGGTTAAGACTGGGCTTCATCTATTATTCAGAAATTCTTCGTTTTCGTGTCATAATTTCAGTTTAGGAGATATTATTGGAAATGTTGGATTATAGAAAATTTAAAATTTACTGGTTGTTTAATACTTTTGTATCTAATGTTCATTGTGTGTTATTTCCTACTTGCAGAAAGGCAGGAAATTATTGATATAACATAAATATGTTCCTGACTTTTTACAACGAGCAGATAACATACAACTAAAATTGCACACAAAACTATCAAACATCTCGTAAAATGTAAATTTTTTATGATCGTACATTGTCAGTAATTACTATGAATACGAATTTATTGCGCAAAAACAAAGAATTTTTGCAAAAGGGGCAATGTCGAGCTTTAGAAATCAAGTTTTTAAACCCCAAGTATGCTATAGCGGTTGGAGATTAAGTCGAAACAAGGGTAGCAACCGTAGCTATTTACATTAAATAATTCGATGACAGCGACAGATAGGTTTTATGGTGTTTACAGAGCTTTGTTCCCTTACACATTATCTAGAGACACTCAATGCTCGGTCATAAAAATTGTCTCCAATATTTGTATTAAAAAACTATTTAAGGTCCAATTTAAAATATTTGTACCTCTCGTATGATTCACTTTAGACAGCAAGTCATATATATATATTATGTATATGTATATAAACCTTTTGTCGTAATTAACCAGGAACCGAAGTTTGTTGGTCTAATTTACAGACCTAATGATTTTTCACGAAAAAAATATGNTTTGTCGTAATTAACCAGGAACCGAAGTTTGTTGGTCTAATTTACAGACCTAATGATTTTTCACGAAAAAAATATGTGTACACGGTAGACTTCAATTCTCTAAGCACCCAATATCAGTTTGTCTATTGTCATTGGTTGCTGTCTGCTTGACAAGGCGTTTTCATATTTGACCAGGCCACTCACAATTCGTCAACGTCGGCATGGCTCCTACGTGATTCGTGTGCAGACAGTTAACACGTATCAAAAAGTAATTCAGCAAAACAAGAGAGGNTTTGTCGTAATTAACCAGGAACCGAAGTTTGTTGGTCTAATTTACAGACCTAATGATTTTTCACGAAAAAAATATGAGTACACGGTAGACTTCAATTCTCTAAGCACCCAATATCAGTTTGTCTATTGTCATTGGTTGCTGTCTGCTTGCCAAGGCGTTTTCATATTTGACCAGGCCACTCACAATTCGTCAACATCGGCATGGCTCCTACGTGATTCGTGTGCAGACAGTTAACACGTATCAAAAAGTAATTCAGCAAAACAAGAGAGGTAAACGACCCTACAGTGTTTTGAAATATTACTTGTATCGAAATATTTTCGCGAAATTTCACTACCCTTACTGATTTATTAACATTCTGTATATGTTGTGATAACTGTGTAGGTAAGTTCACCCAAGTTTCCTGTGGAATTTTCGCATGTGTTATAATTGTACATATACAGGTTGATTCTAAAATCATGGGACAAACATTGAGGGGTGGTAGAGCTCACTAAAATAAACAATTATTGTATAGGAATATATGGGCGGAAGTGACGCGTTGAGGCAAAAACACAAAAACATAACACATTAACGGAAACATAAAATGTTCATTAGCAGCATACTCAACGAGTGATTACGTACAGAACATGTTAAAACCGTTGCTGGAAATGCATCCACTAACAGTCACGCATGCTTGGCGACCTCTACATATGGCGTGATTGGCTGACAATGGTGTCGTGCGTGAAGTACCCGGCGTATTTGAATCTGTTCGCCAATCACTCCACCGACGCTACCAAGCTTGCATTACTGTCGGTGGTAGCAATTTTGAGCAATTATTATAAACATTGCTGTAAAAAAGCATTTAGCGGCGACGTAAATAAACAATATGTTGCATTTCATGTGTTATTTTTCTGTTAGTGCCTCAACGCGTCACTTCCGCCCATATATTCCTTTACAATAATTGTTTATTTTAGTGAGCTCTACCACCCCTCAATGTTTGTCCCATGATTTTAGAATCATCCTGTATATTAATTTACTTATATATGCATTAGCATGTACAGAATATTTTTAAACTACAATGCAAAATTCAAACTACGGATCTATGGACTAATATAAACATAAATCCTAATAGCAACATTAAAAAAAATTTCTTCTAGTATTTAAAAAAGTAAATTGACGTTAGCAAAATAGCACCAAGAGTTTGCAACTTGACGTATCTGCGTGCACAGCAAGTTGCATATAACGAAGGCGAACGGAACTGGCGCGTCATGCGGCGACCGCCTGTACGTAGGCCACCTTGAAGATTATTGCAGACTCTACATCGCCAATGCTGCTGCTCGTGTGTTGTTGGAAATAAAATGCTATCACTTCCTGCAGCCTTTAGTACTCAAATGCTAATCTCCCATTATTCATGTAGTTTGACACACGTGTCCTAACAAGTAACCACTAGCAGCGCCCTCATACCTCGAGTTTATGGCGTTCGATGTGCAGGCGCTCTCCGCATGGGGCGCCCAATTCCGTTCGCCTTCGTGATATGCAACTTGTTGTGCACGCAGGTACGTGTGAAGTTGCGGAATCCCGGCGCTGTTTCGCTTACTTCAGTTTCAATTTTAAAATACTAGATGCATTTTCTGAACATTTCACTTTAATAATATATTGCTTGTTTAAGCCCATATTTGCAGTGGTAAGAATTTCGACATGTAGTTTAAAAACACCTTTTTTACATACGCATGTATAAATAAATCGTAACAAGTGAAAAAGTCCAAGTTATTATTTTTTTTTTGCGAGTTCATTAAAGCAAATGGACATGCAAAGAAAAGTATTGGTGTGAGCGTAACGTCTGTCTGTTTTATGGCACATTGAAACGATTTAATTGTTAAGCACGGAAAGTTTATCAGTCTATGTACAGCCGGCGCACCCGAAATCTCTGTCATGTCAAGACCAATGGGATCCGTTTGCCGAGTAGTGTTACTGAGATCGCGACAGTGTCGTTGTAGCGCTGTCGCTATCCGCGAGGATTACAGCCGCCAGATACCGCATAAACACTTTAAAGATGCCGCGGAAGGAAAATGGCGGGGACGTTTATCTGCCTAGGAGAAACGACGCGTTTCACGAGCGGCTGTGGCATTTATAGAGCTTCGGCTAGCGGCAGCAAGAGCGCATCTAAAGTTTCATCACGTTTATGCGCCCTGCTGTAAGGACGGGGGAGCGCTATCTCACACCTCTGACAGCGGCGTATTAAACCCACGTTACCCGCCAAGGCACATTAAACTGCGTTGCTCGCCAATATCTTCCTTGCCAAGTTCAGCAGCGCGGATCAGAACTTCCTAAGACATTATCAACCTGTCACGCCATATAATTCATGGTGTTAAATGTCGGAGCCCCATTAAACGTAATCCACAAACCATGGCTTTTTTTTCTCCATCGTCCATCTGCCAAGTCATTACTGTTGAAGTAGAAATTTATTACTTTACATTTTTCAAGAATATTTATTATAGCTAGGGGCAGTGATATTTCGCGAAAAGATTTCGAGACAAGATACAGTCCACAGCACTGTAGGGTCGTCCAGCTTCTTTGATTGGCTAAAAAAATGTTCTGGCCCGTGTTAACAGTTTGCGCACGAATCACGAAGGTTAAGTTGTCGGAGTTACTTAGTCCCGAGTGGCTTGGTCAAAGACGGACATGGCACCAGCAGCCAATGGAGGCATAACAACAGCTGAGGTGTGTATATAGTATTTTAGTCTACCGTGTGCTCCGATTTTTACGCGAAAAATCACTGGCACTACTTATAGCTAGGGAATGGAAAATTTCGCGAATTCAGGATACTTCAAACACACAGTTTATTAGACACGCCCAAGTGACTCTGAGGCATTAACAGACTTGCAAGGAAACAAGCATCGAATCCCGTGCCACCTGTTCTGAAGAAAAATTGCTACTCACTGGGGCAGCAGCAAATGAACCGAAAGTTGGGTCTCGAAAATACGTATAGACTGTGGAGTCTAGCATACATGTAGTTTAACACTTCGAACTGCTGTACAGATTTACTGACCATTAAAACAAGTCAGAAGTGAGTCGCGTGTATTCACGACTGCGTGACCATCAGTTCTGTTGGTCTCCGTACTCCCATTTACAACTGTCATATTGGTTCAGACAACACCGGACAAACTTACTGCACTGTGCAGCGTTCATTACTGGCTGGCTTTCTACCAATGTAACAAAGAGTTGAAAGTGTCCCAATCAAATGTTCTTTCCTCAATAGGATAATACACATTCCATCGTATTCAATTTAGTAATTTACACTTTGAGTATTGGTGACGTAATGCTGTGTTGCAGAGAACCTCATGAAAACTTATAGTGGAATCGTATCTCTTCGACCCATGTCTTTAAAGGATGTGGATGTCGTAATGTTAATGGCAAACTCCATATAACCCAATTCAATTCAAAACACTTAATATTACGTCGACAGCACTCAAAGTGTTAAAACGCGAAAATTTTCCTATCCCTACTAATAACCTCCTAGTAACACTCGAGTTGTATGGCTCGCCCTTATTAAGTCCTCCCATTAATTGAGATTACATTTAGGTACATCTTTCAGCTTTTACTACGCACAAACAACTACTAGGGCCATCTGGTTTTACGCAAGCTATAATTCAATAGCCTATATGCACACCTGCAGTTTTACTTCCGTTTGGCGTACTTGATGCGTGCCTTTGTCAGAAGACATTTTATTACATGACTGGACCAATCAGAATTGGGTTACCCTGATATCGCACGTCCATGTTTCGCGGCCAAACGGATAAAACGTGAAACAATTAAAATCATCCGATCACGAGAGTGGTTCTGAACTTTGCTGTTTTGGAGCACAACTAGTAGTTTAATCTTTTCGAGAAAAACAGGCGCACTTAACAATTACCACTGGTCCAAAAATTTCGTAAATTCATTTGTAGGCAAGTTAAACTTGGACCGCGTGTACATTTAGGTTTCTGCCTCTGCTGTGCCGCAGTTTGTTAGGTAGGTCTGTACGTAATGTGACCGGTAAATGACCTGATAGGAAATTGAGTACCATATCCCGTGATATCTGGGCCCTATTTCTAGACATGCAAAATTCGCGTTGATATTTGGTAGCACGCCAGATTTCACCGCCCTGAATACATTAGAATCGGTGTCATTTGTTATTGGCTTCTGCAAAAGCGAGGAACCATAGTCCCTTTCGACTATGCGAGACGTGATTGGGCTATCATTTCGTTACTTGTTTTCGATTGTTCAAGGCCGCCCAGGGCGTGTCAAACCAGCTTAGTCCATTGATAAGAGAAATGCAAACACACGTGTGTTTGAAGTATAGTTTGTCTTCAAATGATAACGCGAATTTTGCAGGTCTCTACCTATTTCATTAAGTTACAAATTTACAAGTTACAAGAGAATTTACCTGTAAATTGTAAAGACTTCGATAAATTGGTTTCATGGAGCTACAAGGAAATACTTGTAGATAAAAGTGAAATTCCGTAAGTTACAAAGGGCCACGGTGGTATAGCGCTTAGACTACTAGCCTACAACCAAGGTGAACCGGGTTCGATTCCTGGCGGGGTCGCTCCCGGATTTAATGTGGGAATCGTGCCGGACGATGCCGCTGATTGGCGGGTTTTCTTGGGGATCTCCCGTTTTCCCCGCCCTTGCATTCCGGTTCTGCTTCGTAATCACCTACTCATGTGAGTAGGTGATTACGAAATCCAACTAAACGTTAAAATTCAACCAACGTTGAATTTTAACAAGGAAGTAGACCCCACTGTACACTTCATATTTACTATAAACATGGATACACATAAACAAATTTGTATTTTTCGTAAATCAGTGTGGTCTAAAGTACATTTAATTCTAGTTTATCTAGAGAATTCTTAACAACTAATTTAAAAAAGAATTATTTTGCAAAATTTACAAAAAAAAAATATTTTGTAGAAAATAAAATGATAGCATTGACAAATTAGCTCTGCTTTGTAGAGGGCTAGCCATTTTTAACTTTCGTATGTAACATGTAATCACGCGGTCGAATACACAAGGAGTAAATAGGGCGAAAGGTTCTGTACGTTTGGACATTCTGCGTTGCTGCTAAGTAGGTAAAGTTTCACAGTATCTTCACACTTTTTGAATCAAACCTTTGTAAAATAACCCCATGCATTACGTGCTTGGTTGTTTTCCAAATATGACATGTATCAAAAGCGTTTTATTTTTTTGTTAACATAAAAGTACCTTATTCTAATTAAATTCAATTTTACTAATATGTTACTTATAAATTATAATTATAGATAATGGATAATCGCGAAAAAAATTTCCAGCCAACATATATTTTATAACACTCTAACTATTTAATTCTTTCATGATTTTATGAACAATGTTTCGACTCGGTTAAGTTGTTTGCAGACCAATCACGAACGTTCTGCGTTACAGTATCAGAATCCTCATTGGCTCAGTGAAATGGGGTAGGGGCTTAATACATGCATGACAGCCAATAAGGAAATATAACTGTCGTACATATGTACAGTATGTTGAATCCTAGCAAACAGTGAACTTTTCCCGCGATAAACCATCATCTCTAATTATAATATGACATTTATAATTAATATGAATAAAAATAGAGATAAAATAGGTGTGTTGTTAATGCTTAGTATGAAATAATTCTCATGGAATATATTATTACTCTGAGCGCGCACGAATGCGGTGCGTTATCCCTTTGGTGTAATTTAGTAGACTCGGTAAAGCTTTGTTTGCGTGAGGCGTAGGAATATCGTGGAAGTAGAACTTCAACAAAGCTTCAGGCTTCCGACATGTCTGCTCTCCTCCGAATGGGTGCCGGCGCATGTTCATTCGCGCCGCCAGTAGCTCACGGCGAATTTGATTCGCCGGTAATTATAAGGCGACGTCCTCGAGGCCTGAGTGCTGGAAGTACGGGAAATTCTCGACTCGGGTATTTGCAAAAGAGGCCGGGGAAAACCATCGAGGTAGAAGTTTGTATCCGGGCGTGTGATCGCGCGTCTTAAGAAGGGGGAGCAATTTCGCGAGGAGGATCGTCGTCGTTTCTCACGTGAACACACTTTCTGCGACACCTGCTTCACGAACTTGGTATTTGGTAAGGTGTAATTTAGAAAGTTTCGTTAGGTACTAAAAAACTGTAATGAACAAGAGAAAAGATTTTAATATCACTTAACCCTTTTTTTTTGTATACAGCAACATCACTTTACTTGTAAATAAAACAAGCTCGAGAAAATTTTGCTGTAAAAAAAAATAAATATTGCCTTAAAACAAAAATGCATTAAGTAAAAATTCCATATAAGAACATCAAATCTAAATTTTTTTTTAACCTTCCCATTGAATCAAGGCAAGATTATCTTAGTGTAGAAAAATAGCGTCAAAGAAACGCTTTTCTCTGCTATACAGAAAGCTATGGACTTATTTTTTTTTACAGTGTGCAGGAAAAAAAATTTAATTGGGACACTGTCAATTTACCATTATATATGCTGACAGCCAGCCCAGTAATAAATGAGGACCTGCACAATTAGCTTTATTTTCTGGTAACATGATNAGAAAATTTAATTGGGACACTGTCAATTTCCATTATATATGCTGACAGCCAGCCCAGTAATAAATGAGGACCTGCACAATTAGCTTTATTTTCTGGTAACATGATAGACTCGTATGCCATATACATATCTGAGCGCAATTCTTGATTTCATTGGCTGCTGGCAGTNATAGACTCGTATGCCATATACATATCTGAGCGCAATTCTTGATTTCATTGGCTGCTGGCAGTACTGTGTGACAGCTTCACTGTAGATTGGTTGCTCAACCGTTCAGCCTCAGCGATTGGCTAAAAGCATCCCTGGAACGTGTTACACAAGCTGTCGGCCAATTAAATAAGTCAAACGAGCATGCAATGTCTTGGAGTTTAGTCGACAGCCACAAAATGACGCGAACTTCGTAGTTCCATAGCAATAAACACTGTACAGCACATTAAGTGAAGAGATTTGGGTGGCTCTTAACATCGAGGTCCTGAGAGCCGATGAGGGTGAAGCGAGGTGGGTATTAAGCAGCGCAAGAATGAAATGGCGGGGGAAACGGGAGATCCCCGCGAAAACCCGCTGACCCGATTCGCACTTGCGAAAATCCGTAGTGAACCGGGCGGGGTTGGAACCCGGTTCGCCTTGGTGGTAGGCGAGTAATCTAACCGCTCAGCCACCGTGACCCCCAGCACATCAAAGCTGCTTAGTGCATTGTGTAACAACCATACGGCGATGAGTGGGCATACAGAGACAAACAGATCTGTGTTGAGGCAATGGTGGGCACGGGCGACCACATCTAGTATGTCTTGAAAACCTGTGCGTCTATCCGTACAGTAGTCAGGGTGTGAGAGCACACGGGAAAACAACTGCGTGACCTGGTACTCTGACACTTTCAGCTCTGGGAGAAAAAATGGGCCACGCGCAATTATCTCCTGAACCAGATGAGATACGGTACATCTACATCCGGCTGTGAACGGACGATAGTTCCACGAGCTGGCCTATTTCGTATTCGCCGTTTATCTTCTTTTGATTTGTCCGCACATAGAACTCTCACGTACGCTGAAAATTTCTCGTTAATGTTCCACCGAGTTCTGTGGTGTAGTGACGAAGAGTGCAAAGAATACAGAGGTGAAAATAGTCGCTCATACTGCGAACTCCAGTCGCACTCGCCAGAAAGATGGCGTCACTGGCCGGCAAATTGCGAAAACGCCGTTCGCCAATCAGCGCCTGCTAACCTACTCGCTAGTCGGTTGCCTAGCCAATAAGAAAGCTTTCGCAGCATACGGTATTGCCAATCAGACACAAGGCCCGTTCCCCAGGGCCTTGCGCAACCAATCAGATAATGGCTATGCCCACATCAACGAAACCAACATGTCATATCGTTTCTTTGTAATTGTATACTCTGTGATAGTGATTTGTCTGCCCACCTACCGCCCGACAGGTAGCGTACTGCAACATTACATTTCTTGTTACGATTGAGATTGTCTCTTTGCTTTCGGTCACAGGTAATCTTTCAAAGGACATATTATATTATTTTTCTACCAGGCTGAATCTAAAATGTGGCTGACTGCATAAACATAATTTATTCTTGTAATTGCTGAAGACAGTTCACTTGACTATGAAATTAGACCTAGCAGTTCTTCATTTACTATACTCACCGTTCTTTGTTCACTGGGCGCTGTCCCTGTTACCAACTTTCAACCTTTTGAACTAGGTTGTACTTTGTTCGTGGAGTAGGCCAAAAGGTATTTATTACTGGCTCAGAATCTTCAGAGTTTTGTCAGAAATTCGTGGAGGTCCCAAAATGTGAGAATAAATTTAAAAAGGGCCTGTCTCCTCTATCGCCCCATTTCTAAATTGAAAAATTTCCGTGTTTCCCGTGATTGCCCATGCTTAATACGTATGGGCGGAAATATTTCAAGGCAAGAAGTATTTCAGGCAATAGTTTTATTGAGTGAAAAGCATTTTGGCATTTGTTAAATGTTTGCATGCGAATCGATGGAAGTTCAGTGTCGAAGTTACCAAATTGTAATGTCCCGATAAATATACCAACGGCTTCTCATTTAGACAACTAACTGGAGGAAAAAATTGTCCGTGCTTACATATAGTATTGAAGTATATTTTATGTTGAGATTGATTTTTCGGAGCAAGCTAGCCTTAGGTGTATTGTTACCCTTTTTGCAAGCGCTAGTTTGACCAGGTAGCAAGCATAGACTAAAAATGAGGTAGACCGATTATTCGTCTTCTGCGCATGTACCCAACATTGACCTACCCCAAACAACACAAATGTCAAAGTCACATGGTCAACAGTGATGAACGTGTTTCTTTATGTCTTAATTCTTAAATGACAAGCACGTTTGTATTAATAAGATACGTTTACCGATTTGAATTTAATTAAACTGCATTACTAGGGGCACCTGTTTATCGCCAAAAGATTTCGTGATTGGATCGTTTCAACTGTTATGCGTGTTTATCTGTCTGTTCGCGAATCACGGACAGTCAGTACCGGATAAACTTAATTATGATTGGCTCACTCATGTAATAGATTGTCTTCACACAAAAACAAGCGGCCAATAGTCAAAGAAGACTGCAAATGTACACATAGAATGTTGAAGTCGCAGCCCCCACGTGAATCTTTTCGCGAAAAACAGGTGGCCTAATGCATTACAAACTGGTTAGAAGAAGTATAAAAATAGCTCAAAGCACGTGTATACTAAACAGAATTCTAACCTAAACTCCAATCTCCACGCCGTTGGTACTAGTCGTATTGCCAGAAAAGCAGTTCAATGTTGGGGCACGGAGACTGGTTGTGCGATATCGGTCTGCCTCATCTTTAGTCTATGGTAGTAGGCTGTGTAGCTATATTCGAGGGCTGTTCCGACATTTGGGGGAATGCGATTACTATTCGTAGTCCGTGCCAGTAGGAGGGTCGGTGTGGGCTTCATTTTCCAAATAGCGACCTTCACACACTATACACAGTTTCTAGCGCTGCACTAGCTTCTCAGATATGAAAGTCGGTGTATATTTAGGATATGTGGCATATTTCACTTCCTGATCCTGTTTTTTTTTTAATTATTATTTTTTTTTTTTTCGAATTGCACATCTTAAATTAACGTGGCACTTCCCTTTTATCCGCCAATGGTAATACACGCTGCAGTTAAATTTTTGCAGCGATCAAAAGCGTTGGTTTTCCTCACATAAACAAAGCACGCCACAGGCCATCTTCACAGGCGGCAGTCACGGAACAGCTTTCATAGAATCGGCGCAGTGTTGCCAGTTTAACTTCCGGAACAGCCCTCGCAGTTTATAATCCGTTTTTAAGTCAACCCTCTGATAATGTCGTCGGTAGTCACTTGTACGCTGTTTGCGTGTCGGTTCCGCGATATCTCTGACAGCACGGGGTACGACAATAGAAACACCGTCTGCTATAGTGCATACGTCGCTTTTGTGATGCCTCACACAGGACAGCCACAAAGGTGGTTACAGACGTCATCCTCGCAGCATAGACGTCAAAAACTGACTTGTGTACGAGGAGTGGAGGGGGGAGGAGATTAGGGAAAGCAGGCCACACGCGTTCTCATTCACCACTCGGTATCAAGGGTTTAACTCAGTCTTGTCATCTGCTTTCAGCGGCTCATCCCGGCGTCCATCGATCCATCGTGGGCGATGGGAGTCAGAGGGAAGGGATATGGCGGGGTTGAGGGCTAATGAAAACACCTTTTGTGCCCGGCCGGGTCTGTAGAACGCGCGCGCCACAGATTCACCCGTTGACTGCGGACGTCATGGC